>VZSZ01008379.1:49857-146822 GCA_013398815.1 Ibidorhyncha struthersii
ACAACTTGGGTGATGTGGCCCTGCGCCCTTGTTTCAGCCAGCTCTGGGGCTTTTTTTATATCCATCACTGGGAATTAAATACACTGTCTGGATTCATCCTACTCCCTCTGTCCCCTCTGTGTCCTGCTGGGTTAATTCCCTGTGTAGGCTCCCCGCCCAATTAAATGGATGCCAGAATGGGCACAGGAGGGCTGAGAGGTGAGTGAAGGGAGGCTCAGGGCATGCTGAGCCCACCAGATAAGAGGGAACCCCACTGAACAGAAGTGCTCTGAAAATCCAAGTTAAAGCATTTATTCTGAAAGGGGAGAAGGACCCGTTGCAAAGAAACAAAACCATTGGCACAGTTCTGTTGTTTCACCGGCCACAGCGGTGTCAGATTTTGGGTACACTTGGTTTATTTTTTTTCAAAAGTATCACAAGTTTGTTGGAATAGGGGAGAGATGATCTGTCAGGGCTCTTGAAAACTGGGATTACCTAAATTGAACACAGACATTGAAATACAGTGGGTATTCATCTCCATTCAGCTCTTTACAGTAGGTAAAAATACAGCTTTCTCCTCTTGAATCCTTAGTATCTTGCCATATATCACAGTTGCTGCTGTTTCCGATCTGTGTTGCCCATCAGCTGGTAACCCTGTTGCTTATTTTATGCCTGTGTTGCAGGGGTGAATTGCCAGAGGTGTTAGTCTCTTGAGTTTCCTTTCAGATGTGAGGAGGAGGAGGAAGCTGAACTCTGTTGCACACTCATGAGAATAGTACTGTGAAAAATTACCTCTTGCCTCTACAGAGCCTGGCTTCTCCTCCAGCAGGAGAGTGGTTACTGAGCCTTTTTTACTCACCCTGTTTGTCTTTCTCTGACAAAGTAAATATACACTAATTATCATCTTGATTACATGGTGCAATTTTCTTGTTCATTTTAAATTGCAGCAGTTCTGTGCCACTGCCAGCTTAAGGAGCTTTGACCCAAGTTTGGCCTTGGGTTTTGCAGACATCAGATACATACTATACTGCAGTAATCTGTCAGAAAAGAAAGTGCTGCAGAATTGGCATCCGGTCACAAGTGGTGTTCCTCAGGGCTCGGTGCTGGGGCCGGTTCTCTTTAACATCTTTATCAATGACCTGGACAAGGGGATCGAGTGTACCCTCAGTAAGTTCGCAGATGACACTAAGCTAGGCGAGCATGTTGATCTGCTTGAGGGTAGGATGGCTCTACAGGGGGATCTGGACAGGCTGGACCGATGGGCTGAGGCCAACGGTATGAGGTTCAACAAGGCCAAGTGCCGGGTCCTGCACTTGGGTCACAGCAACCCCATGCAGCACTACAGGCTTGGGAGGAGTGGCTCAATAGCTGCCCGGCGGAGAAGGACGTGGGCGTGTTGGTGGACAGCCGGCTGAATGTGAGCCAGCAGTGTGCCCAGGTGGCCAAGAAGGCCAGCGGCATCCTGGCCTGTATCAGGAATAGTGTGGCCAGCAGGACTTGGGAAATGATCATCCCCCTGTACTCAGCACTGGTGAGGCTGTACCTTGAGAACTGTGTTCAGTTCTGGGCCCCTCACTATAAGAAAGACATTGAGGTGCTGGAGCGTGTCCAGAGAAGGGCAACGAATCTGGTGAGGGGTCTAGGGGACAAGTCTTAATGAGGAACGGCTGAGGGAACTGGGGCTGTTTAGCCTGGAGAAGAGGAGGCTGAGGGGAGACCTTATCGCTCTCTACAAGTACCTGAAAGGAGGTTGTAGAGAGATGGGGACTGACCTCTTCTCCCTAGTGACAAATGAGAGGACGAGAGGAAATGGGTTCAAGTTAAGCCAGGCTTTGTTTAGGTTGGATATTAGGAAAAATTTTTTCACTGAAAGGGTTATCCAATGTTGGAATAGGCTGCCCAGGGAGGTGGTGGATTCACCATCCCTGGAGGCTTTTAAAAAAAGGGTAGACGTGGTACTTGGGGATATGGTTTAGAAGTGGTTTTGTCAGGTTAGGTTAATGGTTGGACTTGATGATTTTAAAGGTCCCTTCCAACCTTAACGGTTCTGTGATTCTATGACTTTGAGAATAAATGTTTCTAGTACTTCTCTAATTAAGCATCAGCAGTATAAAGCTTTTGTGCTGTGGAAGACTGCTGCAGCTGGTATCAGTTTTAAATCAGTCATTGCATTTGAGAGGTATTCTGACAGCCGGTACTCACAGCTGGGTATGCTGCAGCAGCATCATTTCTAGGGAGAGTTAAGATGTGTGTGAGCTCAGGTCTCTCACCATGAAGGATTTATCCTTTCATGGAACTTTGCATCAATGTTAGATGCTTTGGAAAAGCCTGTGTAAGTAGATGCATTTCGATAATCTTATTTAGTTGTAGTAGGTGTTGTCCTGTAAGGAGCTGGTTATATCCTGTAGGACACTGAGCATCATCTCCTGCAATTGCTAAGGGAAAGTTGTGATTTGTGACACCTTAACAAATGATCGGTCTTGAGCTATTTTTACTATTGCTTGTTCTAAAGCAAGAAGTTGACTTTCTGCATGTTTGTTCATAGTGCAACAATAGTGTAGTAAAATGATTGAGAATGAAAACTACCCTGTCTTGAGACATCTTGCTGTTGGAAATTGCGTCTGTGGATTGCAGTGTTGATCACTAGTGAGCATTTATTAATATCCCTTGCAAGATTAAACTGATACAATAGATTTGTCATGTAATTAGCTAGCGTAAATTGCTGCTTCATTTATCACTTAAACCAAACAATCATTATATAGCCTGTTGGGTGGGTGTGTGTGTGTTTATAAAGTGCCTTACCTTTAATTGAAATGAAGGAAACCGTAAGAGCCCAAAATAGCAGTATAGCTTAGGTTTACTGGTGATAAGGTGTACTTGCATATTATCTTTGGTCAGTGGCTCTGGAGATGTTTTGCAGACTTTTAGCAAGCCTCTCCTGTCCTGGAAATTAGGACTTAAGACTATCAGAAGATACGTGATTCTAGACAGTAAGCTGCATTACAGCGGTAGGTGACAGTAGGCTCTCCGCTCATCTTGCCTGCCTTGTGTGGGCAGGTTTGGCTGAATTCCTGAAGATCCATCTTATCTTGCAGGGGCTTGGATGTAAGAATGGTTAGTCTGAGTCTCCTCTGACTGTTGAGAAATTCTTATTTGTGAGTAATAAATTACTTTGGTTTTGTATGGCTTTTACCATGTCTCATTTACTGATTTATCACTTTCTTGTACTGTGCTATGGTTCTCTGGTTTGGAAATTGTGGAGAGGAGAACTCCTCTGACCTTGTGTTTTGTGCACAGGATATACATACCTAAATGTAGAGTCTCTGAGCAGTGTCAAAATGAATTATTAATACACTTGTAAAAGATGTTATGGGTTATCTCTTCCAGGATGTTTTAACACACCTGAAGCCATGGCTGCTACTTGTGATGGCTGTGATTTTTTAGTAGGTTTGCAAACCATCCTACAGTGAACTTAAGCAATTTGTACAAGGCCCTTCCCACTGTTAATAGTAAAATAAAATCCTTCGTCTTCATCTCTGAGCTGTTACTCTCTGTTTAGCCTCACTTACGATTTTCCATTAGCTTAATATTTAAAGAAATCTCATGACTGACACTGGTTCAACTTGTATATCCAAAAAAATTATAGGTGCCTGAAAGTACTTGGTAGGTTGTTGCAAACTAACAGGAACGTACCTCACACAGCTGCGTGGTTGTAGATATTTGCCTTTTATTGTACTTGAGATAGTGATTCAGCCTAAGGAAGTCTGAGGTTTACTGGCATTCCAGGTGCACTCTCTTACTGTGCAAATAAAGGAAACATCATCCTTGATAAACTGCATCTCTGAAGAAGAGATGGAGGCTTGAGAAACAAGTTCTAAGTGCAAAGGAAGAACCTGATCTTTTAACACAAACATGTAAAAACTTGTGTGTCTTTTTTCAACTGTAATCTCTCTTCCTATGTCTTATTACCTCCAGTAATCACCATCACTTTTTTCTTTTCGCTTAGAAGTTGACTGCCACCTTTACTCTGAAGCGGGCCCAGTTGTATCTATATACAGGTGAATAATCTAAATTCTGTATCACGGGGAGAGTCTGCAGTACAATAGTTTCTAGTTTTTATTTTATTCAGTAAAACTTAGAAAAGGCTTTGCTTGTGTAATAGAAAAATTAGAAGAAAAGTGTTTTCACAGTTATTTTTAAAGGAATTGCATTTGTTGTAAATATGCAACGGCAATACAGTGTTTTGTAAACTTTTACAGTGCTTTGTATCTTTATCTGGAGAAGACAGGCTTTGTCTAAGTTGGGTGATACTATACGGTCCTGTTCTGTGCATCAGGAAATTGGTGTTAATTTTGAAGTTGTACTTTTTTTTAAAGAGAAAGAATTTTTAGTCACTATTTGGGACCAAACCTTTCCTCCCAGCTGGAGAGAAAACAGAGCGTATGTTTGGAAAAGGCAGACTGCCACGCTGTGTTTATAGGCAGATGCCCTTGTGTTTCAGTGTGATGTGTAGGTTAAACTCTCCAAGAATAAAGTTTCGAAGTTGTTGGTTAGACTTTCATCAGTATAAGCGCAGTTTGGTCTGTAACTTGTTGGCAGGCGCTGGAGTTCAGGAGGGGCGGGAGAAGGCCAGCGTGGCGCTGGCTGCAGGCTGGGCCTCTGCGACCCACCTTCGGGATAAACAGGCTAATTCGAAGAAAAAGAGGAATCTTGCTGCCTTTAAAAGGTATCTCTTCAGAAGTGTTTTTGTCCGTTTTAATGTCAGCGTTGATCTGTCCCAGAATTACTGAAGTGAGGAGATGGTTTGGAGTCATTTTTTTACCTGATAGGCTCTCCTTTTCTGAGAAGCGTAAGCAATTACAATTAAGCCATCAGGACGTACATGGCAGAATTGAAATTACTTAAGAGTATTCTTTACCAAGAGGGAAGCAGACGTGACCCTGGCAAGGAAATGTTGTCCCCGGTCTGGGAGGGTTGGTGTTGGTCACACCTGAGACAGCGGGGACGTGCCAGATGACTCAAGGTAACATTTATTTCCTCTCCTCTTGGGGTCTGTTTTCTTTAAGCCATCCTAATAGAAATCTTTGCTTGGCTTATACAAAACACAGTCGTTTCCTTTCCTGGTTGTTGGGGTTCATGGAATTAACCTGGTTACATTTTTTGGGTGGGCTTCATGGGATCTGGAAAGCTTTGTGAAAAAGGTGGCAACTGCTTGTGGGTTTTTAACTGTTCTCCTCTTCCTTATTGCCAAGTTCTTATACAGAAGCGGGATCAGAAGCTGCTGCTGCTTTTTGGTCTGTCAGCCCTCTGGAAGGTGCCTCTTTAGGTTGTGTGGCCAAACTTCAGGCTACTGTTGGTGGATGTGAGGTGGACTAACCCCTTCTCAGCTAATGCAGTGCCGTAGTCAAATAACTTGCTCTTGGTGTAACTTAACTATCCCATGCCCTTAAGTTTGAAAGCTCTGGTGTTACTGACTCTCCCAGACACGGTGGGATAGTGTTAAATTTAAACATAGATCTTCATGTGCCTGTACAATGACCAACTCGGAAGGATGTAGTTCATAATCTAGTCATCCATTGCCACTCAATGCCCTCTGCAGTGTACATTTTGCATACAAGTATCTTTAATTGGGACTTCATTTTCTAGAGTAGTAGCTCATTGAGTATGGTGAGCTTTTGAAAGTATTATGTATTTTCTGCTGGTTTGATGTGGTGATCTTGCAAAAAGGTGAGCAGCAAAGCTTGTCTCCTAGGAATACTTCTTGAATGGCGGTAACTGGGTTTTTTAATAATCCTCTGTGTTAAGTTTTAAACACTAATTAGGGATAATTTTTTTTGGTAACCAGAAATAGATTTTATTTTTTATTTCTCTCAGTAGACTATCTTTAGGTGAGTTCAAAAGGTGCTTGTTAGAAGTACAGAAACAGGATTAATTGGAAAAATGATCAGTAATAAATACCCCAGGAGGTCAGGTGGCAGGTGATGACTGGCACGAATGTGCTGAGAATTTTGAGGTGTCCTCTCAAATCAGGTTTTTAAACACACGTGTCTTGGCATGTTAAGTGGAAGATGTGGGGTGGTTTAAAATTATTTATTTAATACATTGATTTCTCTAAAGATTTGCTAGAGAGCTGGCCAAATGTATATGTAATTGAAAAGGTGTTAATTATGGAAACAGGGTGCAGAACCCTAGCCCCACTGATTTTGCTGGGAACAGGCTTTGTCTGCTAATAACTGCTGTGAACAAAGTTCTCCCCTCACTTACACCAAAGCAGTCGCCATTGATTTAAGACCATGCGTAAATTGCTGTGACTGAAAGTACCTTTGCCTGTGGCGCTGTCTCCTTTAGGAAGGGATGCAGAACATTTCCCTGGTTTCTGTTACATTTTCTAGACTTAAGGTGCCTTTGAACTAAAGTGTCGGTGTTCTCTCAAGCTTTATCTTTATTTTTACTGTAATACTATTGTGACTATTGCATAAACTGTTCGGCTTGCAGGAGCACTGGCATCTCTCTGTCAGGTAAATGTTCCTCTGACCAGGTATCCAGTGTATAGGGACTTTCGTGATGTTTCTTTTAAGTGAAACCCCACTGCTGCTTGTTCCGCTCCACCTCCTGCGTCTACTGAAGCTCCCAGGGCTTCTGGGTATTGCCCAGGCTGGCTGAAGTTTCTGGCAAAAGGCTTCTCTTTAAAAATGCTTGTTACTGTGGGCAGCGTATGCCAGATTCTTCTAGATTCTTCTGGGGTGCTTTTGCTCGACTGATGTTGGGGTCACCCTTCCCTTCCTTTCCCAGGTGGCAAGGGGTGACCAGGGCTGTCCCTGTGTCAGCTTCTGCGTCCTCCTTCTGGACTTCAGAGAAGGAGGAGGACCTATTTGTCTGTGCTGAAATTAGTTCAGGCTCCCATGTGAAAGTTACGTGAACCATGTGTGGATTTCTGCAAGCTTCAGATGTGACCCCAATGAGACTTTTTTCTTTTTTCTTTTTTTTTTCCTCCTCCTGTTTTTAAACAACACGAAAACAGAGGTCAGAGGAAGAGTTGGGCACAGTGGTGAGGTTACGTGTGTCATCTGAGTCATTAGTGCTGGCAGTGCTCCTGGCCTATCGCATGTGCCACATGTGATATCTTTCAATGAAGTTTAAAGGCATGGTGAAAGATTATGGGCATGATTTCACATCACTTTGGGCTGCTCCAAAATTAATGTTTTAAAAACTGTTGCCGACAACAGCTGTTAAAGGGTGTCTGTCCATCTTTTTCAGGCTATTTATTACAACATGCCTTTTACTTCTCCCTGGCACCTTTGTTGCCCCCTGTCCAAGTTGGTCAATTTGAGGACCCAGCTGAAAACTAACCACTCAAAGAAGATGCGTCCTTGTGACACTGTCACTGTGATGAGGTGGCTGAGCCAGTCTAAAGGCCAACTGCTGCTGAAAGGGACAGTTGGCTTAAATCAGTGTAGATGTAAAACTGTACCATTTCATGAAGCATTTCACTCTGCTGGCTGTGGAACAGCAACTTTGACTTTTACTTTCTGCAGCTGAATGTATGTGAAATGATTCCTTAAGCTGAGGTGAGCACTGCCTGTTCATACTCAGAGTTTAAGCTGTTGAGTCCAGGACTCTGTTTTCCATTCAAGTTCTGCCTGCATGAAGTTAAAGAAAATTCTAGCTCCTGTTTATGCATATTTTGAGTTTATACTGTGCTTAATAGCAATACTAAATTTCACTGTTGCTTTTGACTATGGGAGTAAGTTGCTTTTAAATGAAGACTCCGAGCTGGCTGGCCTTGCAGGCATCTAAAATGTGTGCCTGTGTCCATCCACATGTATACTTGTATGTGTATACACATACACTCACACTCTTCTATCTCTAACAGGAAGTCTTGGAGCTACTGGTTCTCCCCCAGTAGCTCTGCGCACAGCCAGCTTCCTAGGTGGGTAAACTGGAAACGATGGGAGTTCTTCCTCTTGGCTTCTGTGGACTTCAGCTGAGGTTGTAGGCACTCACTTCTTACAGCGCTTTCTAGCAACTTCTGGCACTGCTTAGGCTTTGAAGGGTCTAGTAGAGAGTTTTAATGTTTTGACTTTCAGGTGGTCCCACTTCAGCCGTCTGTGTTCAACCTTGGTGTGACTAGTTGGTGAGTTTGTTTCCAGAGCTATAGCTCAGCACTTGTACTCTAACAGGTTCTGAGACCTCTTGGAGGTGGCATGTGTGAGGAAAAATATTTGTAAGCTTCAAAAGAGTTTTCAGTTTTATTTTTCAGTTGTGACACAGACCTGAATCTAGGTTCTCTGAAATTGGTGGTATCGTGGTTTAACCCCAGCCAGCAGCTAAGCACCATACAGCTGCTAGCTTACTTCCCTCCCAGCAGGGTGGGGAAGAGAATGAGAAGGGTAAAAAGTGAGAAAACTTGTGGGTTGAGATGAAGACAGTTGAATAAGTAAAGCAAAAACCGCGCACACAAGCAAAGCAAAACAAGGAATTCATTCCCTGTTTCCCATCAGCAGGCAGGTGTTCAGCCATCTGCAGGAAAGCAGGGCTCCATCATGCGTAATGGTTACTTGGGAAGACAAAATGCTGTAACTCCGAATGTCCCCCATTCTTCCTTCTTCCCCCAGCTTTGTGTACTGAGAGTGACATCACATGGTGTGGAATAACCCTGTGGTCAGTTGGGGTCAGCTGTCCCAGCTGTGTCCTCTGCCAACCTCTTGCGATGCTCCCAGCCTATTTGCTGGTGGGGTGGTGCGAGGAGCAGAAAAGGCCTTGACTCTGTGTAAGCACTGCTCAGCAATAACTAAAACATCCCTGTATTATCAGCACTGGTTCCAGCACAAATCCAAAACATAGCCCCATACCAGCTACTATGAAGAAAATTAACTCTACCCCAGCCAAAACTAGCACAAGTGGCTAAATTCTCATTGACTTACTTGAGGGTTCCTCAAGACTCTTGTGCATCAGTACATCAGCTCAATTTGTTGTATCTGTTACATGCTTCACTTCTTGTTGTAGAGCACCTTCTTTTTAATTTTTATTTTCATAATATTTTGCATCTTTTGTCACAGTTTAGCTGGAGAGGATCAATACACAGACAGCTCTAGAACTTTCTTGTCTGAGCCAGCATCACTCTAGTGCTTCTAGTCGTTATTGGTACTCATTTAAGAAGCTATCAAGCCCCTCTGTCTCTAGTAAAGAGCTTCCTTTTTTTTGTGCTGTATTGATTAACTTCACTGTTTTGAGTAAATTTGACCGCCTGTGGCTACTTGTTGACCCTGGATTCCTGCAGTACCTCCAAGCAAAATGCTAAACATAGCTGGCATTCTTGGTACAGAGTGGGTGTGCTGGGAATTCGGGGACGCTAGGACAAAGCAGTGCAGTGCATATTCAGGGCAATCTTTTATTGGGGGGAGGCGGGGGGAGAAGAAGAGTCTAATTCTGTGTTAAACTTAGTTTGGGAGCACAGGATTGAGAGACGAGATCCCTCTTGCTGTGGTTATGTGTGATGCCCCTTGTTTTCTTACTGACATGGATGGTTCTGCATGAGTTGGAAAAAATTCAGTGTACTTCGGGGAAAAAATGCATTGTAATTCTCTGGAATCGAGGCCTTAGTTAAAATAAGGGGATAGCAGGAGGTTTTAATTCATAGTCAGAAATGATAGGGATATAAGTGAGCTAGGGTGAGAGAATGTTATTAGGGTGAATTTCGTTGCTTCTTTTTGAAACAACTGGTAATAGCTGCTGTCAGGTCTGTTCTTGAGATGGTATTTCCTGTGTTTTAATGGAAGTGGTTATAGCAGTGTACAGGGTATTTTACTGAAGACTCGGCAATATTGCAGCAACATATTAATTTCTGTAGTTTGACTTTTGGGTATTGACGTGAAGGGTAAATATAACCATTTGGCAGTGTAATTAAGTATGTGTGACGTCCTGTAGGAAAATATCCTTCCAATTCAAGAGGAAATTAATTTACAAACTTTTTGATTTAATACAGACATAGCTGCCTCTCGGGTGTATGTGTATGACGTTATTTAAAAAAAAAAAANTAAAAAAAAAAAAAAAAAAAAAAAAACAACACAAAACCAAAAAAACACAACACTTGATAAGAAAAATATAGGTCTTAAAACCTTAGGAATGGAGAACTTGGAAGGAACCTAAATGAGCATATTTCAGGCATAGCAGTATAATTAGTAATTAAACTGTAGCCTTAATATTGTGATTTTGTTACATAAAACACTTTTTAAGTGATTATCTTTTGAAAAAGCTTACTAATCAAGCAACATAATTTATAGTTTTCAATCAATTAAATACATAGAAATCTTGGAATTTTTAAAATTATTTTATGAATAATTGCCCCATCGGACTTGTGAGTATATACTGTATTTCTTGGCTCTGTAATCATACATAGGCAGAAGTCATTACTGAGACACGTTGCTTCTTTTTGGTGGTGTTTTTTTTTTTTTCTTTTTTTTTTTCAACAAAGTAGAAATGCTGGGTGCAGTGCTACAGCAGGAAGTTCTTCAGGTGGAATGTTTTGTCTGCAATTGTCAGAAAGAGTTTTTCAAATTAATTATGAATATGTTTGTGTACTGCAGGACAGAGTATCACTAAACTTAGGGGAATAAACTTTTGAAGCCTATGTGATGGTTAAGAAAAGCTTTGTATGACTTAAGGCAAAAGGTATAGTCAATGCTGTTCTTAAGTCAGATGTCATTCTAAGAACAATGGGCAGTCATTGGTCCAGGCAGCCGGCAAATGTGTGATACAGGAGTAACACCTCTGGCATATAGGTACCAAATTTCTTGTCAATTGACAGCCATCCTTGGAGTTTGCTCTTTAGGTGGTGGTTCTCGTGACCTTTCTGTAGCTGATGATTTTGTATCTTCTGTCTTCCTAATTTCTCTTCTGTGGAAAGAATATTTTTTCCTGTTGTTGCTAGACTAGTTAGTCATCATTAAGATCTCTTCTGCCAGTGGCCTCAAGTTATTTTTAAAAAAAACCTCACCACCGCCCCCGCCCAAAAATTACGAAAAGTATATGGATTAGGTAAGAGGTTTTAGCCTCGTAGTAGATTTTGTGGTACAACAGAAAGATATATGTTTGGGTTTTGAAGATGATCAGAAAATTAATCTAATTCTTTGCATCAGGTTGTTCCACCATTAATAGATCTCCCTATCAGAGGTAGGAAATTGAGAAAATACTGCATAGCACTGGAATTGCAGTATTAAGTAAAAAAAATTGATCTTTTGCTTAGCGAGAATTGTGAGACCACGGCTGCTGTATTTTCATCCACTTTACTTCCTTAAGAGATCACTCCTCGATGGTGAATCGGCGAGCCAGCAAAGATGATTAATAAAGGAATAAGCTAAATAAAGATTTTTTTTTCTATTAACCACGGGCTATCCTGAGCAAGAAATATTCCAAGTACTCGCTGACCCTGTTTTGTTAAAAAAAAAAACCCCAAACAACAAACAAACAAAACTACTCAAAAAAACAAAACCTCAGCAGTTATGTTTAAGGTGATGGAGGTGGGACAGGTCTGATAGTTACTTCTAACAGTGGTTCTGCCTTAATTCTACTAAGCACATCTGTAATGATCTATTCCAAACCTTTCATAGGCTTGCAAAAGACCTTCCGGTATGGGGGAAAAAAAATGTGCTGTAATATGTTTTTAAACTTTATTCCCCACCTTCGCTGAACCAGGATGACAAGGGCTTGTAAGGTGGAGGAGATGATCTGTTTTTACAGCTAAGCAGCTATTGTGCAAAAAGTTTTGAATAGGTTGTCCTGGTGTGCAGGTTCGGTATGACTTCTGTTAGTACATGTTGCTTAAGTTAAAGGTTCTTCATTGTCTTGTAGCTGGCTTTGAAACCAAGATTATAAGGACTTGTAACAAGTCATTAAATTATTAAATTAATTAAATCATTAAAATTGATTATGACTAAAACTGGAAAGAGACTTGAGCCTTTTATTCTGCTCTTTTTAAAATTTCTGTTAGTGCACTCATTTTAAGCATGCAGTCTGAGAGCCTGCCTGAGCTTTAATGAATGCAATTTGGTCTCCTGCTGGTCAAATTTTCCTATATAGATTTTCTTGTATATATGAAAATAATGTAAAATAAATAGCATGAAACAACGCAGATGTGAGATAAAGACACCCTTCTAATGGCATAATAAATCTGCAGTGTGAGTGGATGGCCAGGCTAATGCGAGAGCTGCGTGAAGGCCAGTGGTGCTGGCAGAGTGGTGGGCTAAGCAGGATGCTGAAAGGCAGAGAGTGCCAGGGAAGCCAAGCCGGCATCGCCGAGTGCCTTGTCTCACGATGACGTAAGCTCTGTGCCTTGCCCTGGCATGGCGGGTATCAAGGATGCTCTAAGATGGAGCACCCCGTTGTGTGCAGCATAAGCCAGAAAGTACTGGAGAATATCAAGACAAGTTGGGGAGAATTGTACAGTGATGTTAGTACTCAGAACAGGAATGAATAACTGAAGTCTGTTACTGGGAGAGTTTGTACTTAAAGCACAGGTAATAAAGCCTTTTTAAAAAAGGAGCTGACTTGCAAATTCAGATTTCACTTCAATTTTGCAGTGCACTTCCAATTACCTACCTTCATTCCGGCAGGGTTACAAGCTAAGGCTGAGTGTGACTGTATCCTGGTTTAGCTAATGCTTTGTGAAATTGTCTTAATGGTGGGAAAGTACATCTCTTGGGAAATGTGAACAAAGGACTACCTTGTTGGGAAAGTTGTGTCTCTGGTTTGTGGAGCTCTTGAGTTGAGCAGATGATGTAATATTTTAACATCATCTTGTGAGAGGGTGTATTGCATTTCTGTTTGTGTCCGTATTTCTTCTGCAGCAACTCATCCTGTTTTGCTGGGTTTGACCTGTTAATGTCTGTGCAGAACAGGAGGCGGAGAGAAAATAAACAAAGAGCATGCTTGCACCCTGGAGGGGGAAGGATGACAAGCTAAAATGCTGCCTCCATATCCCATGGGTATGATATGTGGTAGAGTGACTGGATCTCCTGCATTATTCATTGCCACTGGCTTCTACTGTGGTGTGGGTGTTTATCACATGAATAGTAGTGCTGTGGGCTGCTGCAGAAAAGGTGTGTGTGACCTGAATACTCATCACCCACAGGTCTTTCTCTAAGTGACAGATAAAACCTGGTCTCAAGTATGGTAACGTCTGCTAAGAAGTCAAATCATTTGGAGATGTTTTTCTCTCAGACAGCTTGTGGATGAGCATCTTTAGTTGCTTCTAACCCTCATGGTGGGTCTCCGTCTCATGTATCAGCATGAATTCCCAGGCTTTCAATTCCTTCCTTAAAAGTTGATGCCTGTGTGAAAGTAAGTTTTATTCTTAACATGTATTTGTTCACCTAGCTAAGTTGCATCCCATTGTGCTAAGAATAAGTTTTTTTGAGAGAAATTCCAGGCTGCTTTGTTTTCAAGTATTGAGTCAAGTTTCTTTCTTTCCACTTTTAATTTTTTTAATTCTTTTTAGCGCGGCTGCTTGAGCGTTTTCAAAGCACACTGGTTTTGCTGCTGAAGTGCTAACAGCAAATCGTGTCTTGGGCTTTTGTGAGCATTAAAGCTTGGGTCAGGAGGGATGAGCAAACAGAAAATATGTCTTGGTTGCCATCCGCTGGGGGAAACGTGTTGCAGTGGTACTCAAATAGTGCTGTGCTTTTGGCATAATAACCCAGAAGCGGTCAGCATCAGCCCAGATGTTTGCTCAGACTGGAGTCCAACAGTGGTCACGATAGCAGTGATGGTGAAAGCTGGAGAGAAGGGGTGGGCTTAGGGATGGAAAGGGAAGACACAAGGCTTAGTTGTGCTGCTGGGGGGATGCTCGGCACACTGCAAACCACTTGCCCCGGAGTGTGAGAGCTACGTTCAGGATGTTTCTGTGCTGCTTTCTTCTTCCACTGGCTTTTGCATGTTGGATGTATGTGTGCCAGGACCCAGCACCAGAACAGCATCTTGTCTTTCGGGAACAGCTCCTTGCCCTGGCTGGCTGGTTCAGCCTTAGGAGGCTGAATTACTCACCAGTGGAAATACCAGCTCCTTCAGGCTATAAGGGCAGGGTATTTCCATCCTAGTAGGATGTTATGATTTATGGGTAACTGTAGAAGCAGAACACAAATCAAAGGGTTTTTTTTTTTTTTAGGGTGCACAATCAGATAGGACCAGGCGAGCTGGAGCAGTGCTGTGCAGAGGGAGATGTCAGCTGCTCCGAGGCTGAAGATGAATTCTGCACCAGTATCAGCTCAGTGCTTTGCTTTCTTCTGCTTTGGTGTCTGTGCAGCACAGCTCAATGAGCTGTAAGACTTGAGAAAAGAGGTCATGCAACCAGAGGAATAAAGTAACACCTTAGTGTTTGGGAGCAGTCACTGGCAACATGGAGTCTGTATAAATGATTTGGGGGCGATGGTGGGGAGGATTTGTTAAAGTGTAAATACAGATTTGGTCCAGGGTGGCATGAAACAAAGGTTTCTTAGCTTTTCCCTTCCCTCCCTCCCTCCCTCCTCCCCATGCCCTCTTATGTGTAAAACTTTAGAAGGAAAAACAAAAAACACCTTCCAGTATTCACTTGGGGCATTTTTAGTAAAAGGAATCACTAAAATGAAGAGGACAAAAAATACCAAGACTTTTCCTCCTCGCAGTCACTTCTGTAGTGACCCTGTGGTCAGTGCATATTGTAGGGAGGCAGAAGACCCATGCCCACGTGCCTTCTTGGCCTAGGAGAACCTGACCAATCTTCTGCCCTTTCCAGGAAGGTGTCCAGAATATGCTTTTTAACCTGGAAGGGAAGAGTGGGACCCCTCCTGCAAATCATGGATAACCAAATCTCTTCGGTTTTGTTGGACTTCTCAGAGTTCATAAATAAAACAATGCCACGTGCATTTCAGTGTTTTAGCCAGTAATTGTGAAAGAAATGTTTCTTCCTGACCTTTAGAAAAATTGTGCTTCAAAAATTTGGGAAGGTAAAATACCATCTAAGTGATGCTATTTTCCTTTTGGCCCTCTAGGGCAGTAAGTGAATTAACGTGTAAGGTGCTTCCTTCTGTGGATTGGGCAAAAACTGCTGTCAAAGAAGGTATGATGCAGACAAAGAAAGGTAGATGCTAAAAATGTCAGGGAATTCTTGAGGTGGTGACAGCAGACTTCTCCCCCACCCCATCTTTAATGAGTCTTTTACTCATCATTATGTTATGGGAGTTCTCCACATCTGTCACTTTCAAGTGCAACTTGATAATCCACCTGGCAGGTTTCCTTTTTTTTTTTTTTTTGGGTAAGAAAATCATCATTTGTTGTTTTGGTTTTTCTTTTTTCTTTTTTTTTTCTTTTAAATTATTTCCAAATTAAGGCGCCTAGACACATCAGAACAAAACTCAGCTCTTCCTTCTCCTTTCAGAAACAAACCCCAGCAGCCTGGGTTCTCGGGGCTCTTGCATGAAGCTCACCAGTAGACACTGATGGACTTGAATTAGAAACTGGTAATGGGCTTTCTAGAAGGAAAGAGGAAAAAATTGTCCCTGAAATAGATGACCATGCTGTACTTATTAACTATTGATGGTACGCTGGACTTCTTCTTTCTTCTATTTCTAAATTGGAGGAAGAGGTGGAAATTTTAATGGAGCGGTAGGTAAGAACCTGTGATTCCTGTTTAAAAGTCAATTTAAGGCAGAATCCTCAGTCTGATAACGTACATGCAGCATGCCTGCACCTGTGCATGCCAAGAGAAAACTGCAGTATGAAAACTGTCACTGGTTTCATACTGATATCAGTTCACTGTATGTATGCAATATCCTCAGCCTCATACATAAGTTCATAACTGTGCTTCCATTCTAAAAGCACAGGAATTGGGAAATCTATAGTTACTTTTCCCAGAGCAACTGGATCCCTGCCAACCTGCATGTTACTGATTTTACACCCTCCCACCCTGCCCAACACAGGCAGGTTTGCAGGCTGTTAGCATATACAGCCATTACTATGAGAAATGTAGGAAGAGTGCTCCAGAGCGATGTAATCCTTAAAATTTGAACTCCCTGTTACAAATAAGTGAGTTTATTTTCTTCCAAAACAAGCTTTGGAGGTGAAGAAGTGGAAGACTGTGTGTTGCTCACCATGGAGAGACACGCCACCCTCAAGCCCAGGCTGGCTGCTCTCTGCTGGGGCCCTCCAAGAAATGGCTGCCTAGTGGAGAAGGGGGAAGAGTTGTTGCATCTTCTTATTTTTTGGTGTCAGTTTTTAGATTAAGGGGATTTAAATCAGAGTAGCTCAGTTTAAGTCAACAGAGGCATCTGAGAACCTCGTTAGTGCAGGGTTATTTTTTTAATTTAAAGGCGAGAACAAAAAAGCAATTCCATTGCAGAGGAACACACCATTTGTATAACCCGTGCTTCAGAAAGAGAGTTACTGAAGTGTAAAACCTCTTTTGGTACTGAATGACCCCAGTTTAAGTTTGGCTATTGGAAACCTGCCTCTTTTATACTTGACCCAAAAGGGTTTCTTACCCAAAAGCAAGGAGATTGGAAAGGAGAGCAATCAAACCTGCTAACCTTCTTAGCTCTTGGCAGGAAGCCACTGGGCACAAGCACAGTCTGCAGAGGAGCAGGAGGAAGAAAGCTGCAGTGATTCCTAGCTCAGTAAATTCCTGCTAAACCTCAAGAAAGTAGCTTTGGTCTGAGTTTAGACATTACAAATCCGTGGGGAGTGTCTATCCAGGTAGATGTGTGTCTGTTTTTGAGAGATGTACAGAAGTAAGTTTTGGTCTAGCATCTCAATAGGGGCAATAGCTCCCAGATTTCTTCCTTGCTGGCTGGTGTTTTCTATTTGGTTTTATTATTTCTAACTGAAATTCTGTGATGTGCCCAAGATCATGTTGCATGCTGTCACCTGTGAGATCACTTGTTTCTGAGCGTAGCTGAGGACTGAATTGCAGGTCTGTGTCCCACGGAAATCCAAGTACCCAGGAATATCAAATCCCATTTTAGGTATATGTAGCTGTTGCCCCATTTTAGGTATATGTAGCTGTTGCCCCATTTTAGGTATATGTAGCTGTTGCCCCATTTTAGGTATATGTAGCTGTTGCCCCATTTTAGGTATATGTAGCTGTTGCCCCATTTTAGGTATATGTAGCTGTTGCCCCATTTTAGGTATATGTAGCTGTTGCCCCATTTTAGGTATATGTAGCTGTTGCCCCATTTTAGGTATATGTAGCTGTTGCCCCATTTTAGGTATATGTAGCTGTTGCCCCATTTTAGGTATATGTAGCTGTTGCCCCATTTTAGGTATATGTAGCTGTTGCCCCATTTTAGGTATATGTAGCTGTTGCCCCATTTTAGGTATATGTAGCTGTTGCCCCATTTTAGGTATATGTAGCTGTTGCCCCATTTTAGGTATATGTAGCTGTTGCCCCATTTTAGGTATATGTAGCTGTTGCCCCATTTTAGGTATATGTAGCTGTTGCCCCATTTTAGGTATATGTAGCTGTTGCCCCATTTTAGGTATATGTAGCTGTTGCCCCATTTTAGGTATATGTAGCTGTTGCCCCATTTTAGGTATATGTAGCTGTTGCCCCATTTTAGGTATATGTAGCTGTTGCCCCATTTTAGGTATATGTAGCTGTTGCCCCATTTTAGGTATATGTAGCTGTTGCCCCATTTTTGTAAAAGAAGGAAATAAGGACTATTTAATTTTTTTAATTTGCACCTAGTATTACCTCAACCAGCCAGTTGTTTATTTCATTAATTGTAACAGTATGTTCCTACTTTGTCATCTGTGGGCGTTAAACATTTGTAAGTAATTTTCTAAGAAGGGTATCAGTGCCTGCATGCTATCTGCCTTCCAATTTACTGTTTTAAATAAATTCCTAAATGAATTATTCTGGCTTGCATAGATCTCAGAGACTGAACTTGCTGCACCGTTTGCTGGCTGAGCTTTACTTTTGAAATATTAAGATTTATAAACAGGAAAAAAAATTTCCTCTCTTTATCCCCAAGTTGTTTTCAAGTGGGCCAATTTTCAAAGCAGGCAACATGGTAAGAATGTGGGTGGAGAGGCAGACACGTTCAGCAGGATGCAGAAAAAAGGGAAGGACACTCAGGGTCGGGGAGAGAGTCTCAACTGGGAAATATGAAATGTTGGCTGTGTGGTAGCACAGTTTCAGGAATGTGTCATCAGTGTTAACGTCCCTTTGGATCTGAGGTCAGATGTCTCTTGTTGAAACTTTGTTTTGTGATTTCCTGTCTGCTGTTTTGTTGGAGGGCTTGGTCACTCCTACCTTCGAGAGCCGTATTTTGTATTTCAGGCTTTCCCCTGATTTCAGAACTGGCAGCTGACCCTGTCTTAGTTTGGATTGAAAAATTGTCTTGTTCCAGACAGAAAACGCTTTTTGAGCTGTTGCCTTTTTATTTTTATATAATTGAATTAACCACTGTTTCTGTTGCAGTTATACTAGGCTTGGCCTAGAGCAAATTAAGTTTCATCTATAGGATGAAGAGGGTTAATTATAAAAATGCCCATGCCAGCACAGATGGTTGTATCTGTTTGTTTATCTCAGGAAGAAACCCCTTAAAATTATGTGGAAAAAAGCTAGCATGTGTGCTCAGTCTGTGCAGAAGATTGGGGTCTCAACACTTACCCCAGAAAGTTTTGTTTATATAAAACCTGTGAATTTCAAGCAGAAGAAAATCACTAGTTTCTTGGCTTTACTGGTAGGAAGGTGTTTAATATGGTTTTTCTTTTTTTCCCCTCTCTTTTTTTTCCTCTTGAATACTGAAATCTTATTATCTGATACAGAAGTCCACAAACATGCCCACTAAGTTGGGTTAGAGTATTAGTTTAATGAGCACTGTTCTGTTTTCTTCCTGCCCTCTTGAAGAGTGTTTTAAAAGTGCAATTTTGTTATCAAAATAAAAACTAGTAGACTTTCTAGATTTCTTAAAAAAGCTTTAGATTTTAAAATTATTTTTCCTATGGTTTATAAAAATGTTCACTTTCAAGTTTCCAAATGCCATATATGATTTTTAACAAGAACGTTTTTATTTCTCTTAAATTATATGATCTGACTCAGTACTTTCTAGGATTTATAGTTCTTGGATTTCTCTTAGAACGAGGACAGGAAAAAATAAATATCTTTAAAATGGAACATAATTAGGCTTGATTTAGCCTGTCTTTTGCTTTAACAAAGAAAAATTTTTTTAAGCTCTACAGTAGATGAGACTTGTATCTTCAGTCTTGCATATTTATTTTCTCCAGATGGGCGAACAAATACAAAGTTGAATAATACCTTGAATCCTAGAACATCATTTGACTGACAGATCTGCTGCCACTTACTGAGCATCTTTTGATGGGGAGATAACCTTCGGCTCTGTCACTATATGGCAACAATCCCAATATATTTTTCAGTACCAAACCCCATAGCATTAATGTAATCATTTGCCATGGGGCAGAACAGTTGGGGACTGACTGCACACAGACTTTGCAAAAAGACATTATATACTTGATGTCTACTGAACACAAGCGTAATTGAAAGGTGATTTTTCACTTTATTTTCTAAATTAGGTTAGGAACATGCTGTTTAGCGAGGACTTTTTGCTGCTTTTTTCTAACTTGGGGCTCATCTCTATCATCTAATTTTCTTTGTGATATTCAGTGTCTGTGTATGGGGAAAACAGCAGGTCTGTAATACAGTGCAGGGAGAGAGAATTTAAAGTGTGCTTTGCAGCATCTCTTACATGCCTGAGCTGTCCTACTCTTACAGCAACTTGTGACACCTGCCCGGTCTGGGAGGATCCCTGCACTGTAATATATGGATCCTCTGTTCTGCTCCTATTTCTGCAAGCACGTTGTTGAATGCATACGGTTGTTAAGGATTAAAACTGAAGGTGGCCGTTTGGGTTACTCAGTCGTTTGTACTGCTCATCTGATTCCCAAGCTCCTGCTGCCTGCTGCAGAGGGTGGCTGTGCAGGTTTCTTCACCTTTGTGAACTCAGTAGTTCACCTTAATCCCTCCTTGACTCTTCGTAAACAAAAACTCTAATATGTGACTTGTTTTTGTTCTGCAGCTTTCCTGATTTCTGCAGTGACCTGAGGGGGTGCTGGTGCCCAGTACTCCAGGACTTGGTGCTGTGGTACGGGCTTTCCACCAACGAGCTGGGGGGAGAGTAAGTAACCTGCTCCATGTCTGGGGATCCTCTGGGGTGGGGTGCTCTTTCTGCACTTTTCTTGTCCCATGTCTCAAACACTGAAGTCTCAGATTTCTCCTAGCACAGAGGATGGAGGTACCCGTATTTCTATGCAGTATTTACATTGTTTATCATGACGTTTGTTAGCAAAGATTCTCCAGCTCTTCTAGTACTCCAGCAAGAGCAGTTCTTGGTTTATCCATCCTTGCAGATCCGCTATATTTGTGCGACAGAACACTACAACTTGCACTGCCATCTTGTGTGAGAAAATGCTTTAGGCAAGAGAGGTGTTTCACAGTGGTGCTGTAGTGTCAGTAATACTATCTCTTAATGTGGAAACCCATGTTGGAATTCAATGTACTGTGCAGCAGAAGTGCAGTGTCCTGTGATGTGCTTAAATGGTTCTGTGTGGGTCTGGGAGTGGGAAGGAGGTCCGCAGCAGTAACTGCTTTGTGGCATCAGCTGAGGCCATCCATGTGGAGGCATTGTCTGGTGGCATGCTCCCCAGCAACCTCTGGCGCTGTGGCTTTCCCTTCCTTCTCACATGACCTGACAGGCTGGGGACATACTTCCCAGTACCTGACAAGCCATGGGGCTTCTCATCTTCAGAAATAAGGTGTGTGAGAGGGCTGGCGTTGTCTGCCCCCAAAAAATGTGCTGTTAGCTGGAAGATTTGGGCTAAATATGTCTGTAGGTTTGCCTGCAGCATACAAACAGTTGTACTGGCAGAGCACTGTGGAGAAACTCCACCGTTTGGTGCCAGAGGGAGGAAGTTTTTCCGTCAGGATTGCTATTCCACCTTTCTGAAATGCAGCAGCACTCTTCTGGGCTTTTGCT
Organism: Ibidorhyncha struthersii; assembly: GCA_013398815.1. Taxonomy (NCBI): domain Eukaryota; kingdom Metazoa; phylum Chordata; class Aves; order Charadriiformes; family Charadriidae; genus Ibidorhyncha; species Ibidorhyncha struthersii. The sequence continues at coordinate 70,860 of VZSZ01008379.1, forward strand.
GATGTGATCCTTACAAGGGTGTTATTTTGTACAGTCCTAGCTGCTGGAGGTGAGCTGGCAGAGCTTTCAGATGTGTGCCAGCCTTGTAGCCACTGAGCAAATCTTGTGTATGCCTCAAGTTCTTGCTTTACTTGTGGGGTGCACAGCTGCAAACTCTTACCCTGTAAGTTTCCTCTTTAGCTGGTTAGTTAAAATGTAGAGAGGAGATAAATGCTAGTACCTAGCTGAGACATTGATTTAGAAAGTGATCTTCCATGCTGCATGTTACTTTTCCCAAATAATTCTTTATTTACAAAGGACTTCTCATCCTGAAGAATTACAGAGGTTTAACGGTTTGGGGTGTTTTTTTTTTCCACCTTAGATAAAGCTACACTCCAGTGAGATGATATTTCTTATTAAAGCAGTCTTTGCACAAAGAGAATGATGGGACTGCAGCCAGGGCTAATCTCATGTTGGTATGCGGTTGCGTGAGACACAAATGTTTTAGCCAGTGCAGTTAGATGGCTCTTAAGGGCTTGTGTAAGGGTTCAGGGTTAGTCTTGGTCTTCATGCTTTTTGTGTATGTTAATCAAGCAGACTTAGTGGTCTGTAAGACACAGGAGACTGGACTAATGATGCAACTTTTCTTTCGAAGTTATTTTTCCTTAGTCTCTATACCTACTTTACAGAGCCTCAATTCTTATATGGGAACTGAGCGGTATTGTTCTAAAGCATAGAGTTGCCATTAATTTGTATCGCATACTAGGTCATTCTCATATGTCTCTTTCTTTGTTTTTTTTCTTTTCTTCCCTGTTGGTTCTCTCGATTTCATCAGAAAAGCCTGTAAGTCCTCTTGCTGTTCTGAGTCTTTTTATGTATCAGTAAAAGAGTCTCATGATTTCCCTTAAATAAGTTACCAATCTTTTCCCTGCGGAAGAAGCTATTGGGTTGAGGACCTTCACCTCGATAGGACCAGTCACCCTAACTCATCTTGCTCCTCTTCGCAGCCATGCCCACTTCCCCAAGGGGCTGTCCATCAGAGCATCTTTAGGTGAATTGCTTGCTGTGTGACGCTTGGCTGGCCTCTCTTTTATTGTCAGGAAGCACTCTGCCAGGGCATGGTGCAGCCATTGGCCTGGCAATAGCTTGTCTTGCAGGCAGCTTTGTGAGACCACCCCTGCTAATCTTTAATCAGCATTGTGCTTCTCATGGCAGGCTGCATTGATGCCAGGCTGAGAGGAGTAGTGCTTTAGTCAGTACAGTTGAAACTCTTCACCCCAGCTGCTCAGGGAGGATACAGCTTGCCTGATCCTAGCTTTTCAAATTAAAAGGAAAGGTTACTCATGTTGTGATAACTGTGGGTTTTGGAGGTGATGGAGTTGATGTAGGTTCAACTACCTGAGCAGCTATCACTGCTTTTCAGAGTCTTTTAGCAAGTCTTACAGAAAAGGCATGGGTGTCATGCTTACAGTGGAGCTGATGTCCACCACATTGTCTCTGAGATCACAGATACTAACTATTTTCTAGACTTCACTGGATTAATGCTTACAAGTTTAACATGTCTACAGAATACATTTTAAAGGTGGAAGTCTATGCCAAGAGCAGACCCCATGTTGACACAGAAATAGCTCAGGTTGTCCTTCAGGCCAGATCAGCATCTTCCTTCATGCCCCAGTGGGATCTCTGCTGCTAATAACAAGAGAGTTCACTTTTCACAGCTGTTTCAGTATTTCTGCTGAGACAGTAGTTTCTGTAGCGTGTGTGCCTCTCTGTTAGGGATTGAACCAGAATCAACAATTTGTTTCATAGGCTGATAGAAAATCCATGGTTGCTCTCATCTCAGAATGAGGTTGGTGACCCTTCCTTAGTTGAACAGTTTCTTATTAAGGGTCATTTAAAGCTGTTGACTACAAAGCAATGAAGTTGGTTGAACCTGAACTTCAGGTCCAAGTATGGTCCAAAAGACAAATATTCTGTGATACTTTATGGGGAGCCTGTAGGAGATTAGTTTAATGGGTCCCATTCTAATTGACCTCAATTCAGCCATTTTTGGTGCTGAAATCGTATGAGGTCTTGTTGCTTTGCAAATATGGTTGCAGTACCTCCATGGTAGCTCCCCAGTGGTGTGCTACAAACCTTCTTCTTTGGTTCAGCAGAGGCTATCAGAAAATTCCTGCTATGTTATCGTCACTTAGGACGGGAGAGAATAGCTGTTTGTTTGTGGAAGATCTTATTCACAAAATCAGGCTAATTCTCTGGTGCTTATTTTGGTTAATAATAGTAATAGGTGTATTATTAGGTTAGTAATAGTAAAAGGAAACCCTAGGGGAACTTCCCACATTGCAGCAGGTGAATGGAATAGCCTCTGCTTCTGCTCCCAGTGTTGTCATCATTCAGCATCACCTTTTGCCACTGGTAACAGCAGCAGATGTACTGGGTAGTATAGGACATGATTCGGCCTTTTTTACTACCCTAGTATATCATACTTTCAAAAAGAAATAAATTTCTTGCTATATTGATAGCAATTGTCCTTACAAACCAAGGACATGGCTCTTGCCTTGGGGGAGGGTGTTGTGGAGAGGAGACAGCTGAAAAGAAATAATTGAATCTTAGCTGGTTGTTTGTCTTGAGCTGGTAGCTTATTGTCCCCAGACTCATCTTATTTGTCAAAAAATGGAAAATAGTACCATGAGGTAGAAATAAACAGTATTTTACAAAACGTTAAATAAAATGGCTTTTTTAATGGAGTATTTCAATATTTAACATGATTATTCATGATTCAGTTAGGATTAGGAAGCATCAGTGACAACATTGTGATTATTCTGACACATGTTTAATTATTTAAAAAAATGTTTTTTCCTAAGAATAAGTTTTTCCATCGAGAAAGGTGGAACTCTTATGTGACAACTGCAGATAATGAATGATATCTTGACTTGTGACTCAGTTAATAATTTTTTCTTTTTGGATGCTGAGAATCCTTTCCACTGCATTGTCACAGAAAAACATGGCATGTCAGCTTAGGAACAATTTACGCTGTATTGCAGCAGTTCATAGAATCATAGAATGGTTAGAGTTGGAAGGAACTTTAAAGGTCATCTAGTTGCAACCCCCCTGCCATGGGCAGGGACACCTCTACTAGACCAGGTTGCTCAAAGCCCCATCCAGCCTGGCCTTGAACACTTCCAGGGATGGGGCATTCACAGCTTCTCTGCGCAACCTGTTCCAGTGTCTCACCAGCCTCACAGTAAATAATTTCTTCCTAATATCTATTCTAAGTCTGCCCTCTTTCAGTTTAAGACTGTTACCCCTTGTCCTATCACTACACTCCCTGATAAAGAGTCCCTCCCCATCTTTCCTGTAGGCCCTGTTTAGGTACTGGAAGGCTGCTATAAGGTCTCCCTGGAGCCTTCGCTTCTACAGACTGAACAGCCTGAAGAGCCTGAACTCTCTCAGCCTGTCCGCATAGGAGAGGTGCTCTAGCCCTCTGATCATCTTTGTGACCCTCCTCTGGAGTCACTCCAGCAGGTCCATGATCTGATCCATGATGAGCTGTCTATACAATATGGATTATGAATGGAGAGGGAAGGAGGTACCTGGGGATACGCTTATGTTATTCTAAATGCATGTCATCATTACCTTTGAGGAAAGAATGAAAGAGCCCCAATGAGAGCCTGTCTCATAACTACTCTTCTGTTGTTTATGCAAGGGATTTCGGTGACTGACACTAGTATAAAACTGGATTCAGATGCAGAGTGGATCATGTCTGTATGTCATTCAACATCCAAAAAGGGTCACCAAAGTTTAATCTCAGTATGTTAGACATGGCTTTCAAATACTCTTTTAGTTAAATAAAACCACAAATCCTACATTATATGATTTGGCTGTCTCTTGTAGCCCTTATTTTTGAGGGAAGGTGAGGCTAAACAAGTACTTTGACAGAAACTGCAGTGTAGTTTTCAGTGTAATTACTACTTTGTTAATTTTTTCAGAAGTATTTCAGTATGACACTGATCCTGAGGTTTTGTTATAGAGGTAGTTTGCGTAGCTTTCTTCTAGAAAGATGTAAAAAACCCCTGGCTCTTTGCTTCCTTATTTCCTTAACTGATCTTAAAGTGACATTTTTTTCCTATGATGCTGCAGAAATGACTGTTTCCAACATTTGTTTACTAAAATGCTGAGGGTTTTTGTATGGCTGATGAACAACAGTTTAGTCAATAGAGGTGTTGTATGAGAGTTCTCTGTATCGAATGGCTCTGCCATAAAACCTGCCAAAACTGGAAACAAAGGAGAGCTTTAATTTGTGTACTCTATTTGGATACTACATCATTGTTGTCTGTAGGAGTTCCTGATGACTTTCAATCTATTTTTCCTTCATATCCCTGTGGGTTAAAAAACAAAATGAAAAAAAGCCAGAGGGCGGAATTGTTTTCTTGTAAAAAATGTAAATGAGTTGCTTACTTCCTACAAATAAGACTCTAGTCCTTCCTTCAGTTCAGCAGCAAAGGACATGTACTGCTTGTATTGCTAGAGCTGTACCTGTTGTCCACTGTATGGCAAATTGAGACACTCAGACACGTGCTTGGTAACTGCACCTAGAAAAAGGGACTTTTTAAGGGGGAAAAAAAATAGTAGAAATTAAAATCCTGAATCATACCTCAAAATAATTCATCTGCTTTCAGTCATTCCTGGGTTTGACTGCTTCATAGTAAGAAGGCCCAAGAAATTATGCAGAATGAAAAATCTGTTCACAAAGTTTCTTCCAAATCCTGTTCGATGAAAGCCATCCTATCCTTTGAAACTCGAAACCTCAAATCTTAGGTGTGGTTTTATTTTGTTTATTTTTTTAAAAACCTTTGTACTGTAGATATTCTTGTTATTCACTAACCATGCAGTTTTATAACCCTGCTGGATTTTTGTCCAGAGGTGGTGGGTTAGATTCTTGTTAACCTATCAGTGAATTCCACAAAAAAAATTGTCAATGCTTTTTTTTTTTTTAATTAAAAAAAATAATCACATCAGAGAAAGTATCTCCTATTCAGGTGCTTACCCCCATCATATTACGCAACTCATAACTTTTAAGATTATTTTGTTATATGATTTTGTACCCTTTTGGAAAGCCGTTCATGGACCACCTTTCTCTGATGTTAGGTATGTTCTAATTTCCAGCCTAAATTTAGCAATGAGTGCTTTGCATGCACTTGTTTCTTGTGCCAACATTACACTTTAAACTTTTTGTTGCTTCTCTCAGTCTTCGTTTTGCTATAAGCCAAGCCCTTAATATTCTTGTACAAGACAGAAATCTGGTACCTTGATTATCTTCCAATTTCCTGTGTTTTCCATTCATCCCTGGCGTGTGAGGGACCAGATGCTACTAGGCTGTTTCAGATGAGGTCTGGGCAATGGTGTCAGTGTTTTCCCAGCTCTGCAGGAAAGGCTGTAACCAGAGAATGTATTTGCCTTCCCCGTGCATCCATCACACTGGAAGCTCAGAGCAGGTCAGTGCCCTGGTGTAGCTGGGTCTCTTTCTCCCATCACTTCCAAACATTTGCATCATGACCCGACACTGACAGCAGAATTTCTTAGTGATTTCCCGAATTAATGACCTTGTGCTCTGCGTTACTTCATTACGTTTCTCTTGTGCTCCTTCTCTACATCCAGTTTTCCTTTTGGTGATTCTATCTTTCTCCTTGCAGCAAAGCATCCAAATTTTGTGTCACCAGAAGATTTCGCTAACACCTTTTCTGACAAGATCATTAATGATAATATTGATTGCAATTTCCTTTTATCGTCTGATGTTTTTCCACTCTTTTGGTTAATTTGTATTTTCCTTTCTCCTCTTACACTGTCAAATGGAGAAGTTCCCAGTTTGCTTCCACTGAACCATTTATTTGGACCTTTCTTTGTGTCCCCTCTTGTTAACTCCGAGGTAAACATTTTGTGCTTCCATCAGTGCATCAAAGCTCCTGTACAATAGCTTTGATAATTGTCCGTTCTCTACGTCTTCCTGGTTTTGTGGTCTCTGAAAAGTACTTGAAGATGCTTGGGCTTGTCTGGGCTGCTGAAGTTTGTATACTGTGTCTGAGATCAAAATCAAGCACAGAGGAGGCCTGTGTTAGCGTCTTACAGCCTTCCATTGCCACAGGTAAAATAACATTTTGGTAAAGGAACAGTTTCCTTCAGTGTCATTCCTCTGCTGTGAATTGTAAATTGTATTTTAGCTGGTTGTCCAATGGTCAGGAAGCAGTTACACACACACACACACTATATATATATATATAAACACACCAANTATATAATATATGTATATTTTTATATAGATAGATAGAAATGATAGGGTAAACGTTTTTTAGAAGAATCTCTACCTTGAAGTTTCAAAATGCAACCCACGCTATGTTTGTTACTGCATTTGCTACCACGAGGTCCCTGAGGAGCAGCAACAGCTAATGCTGTGACTGTTACATTGCAGAATGGGGATATAATGCACTTGGGTTAAATAAAAATAGGAAACTCTGAAGACAGGAGGAATGAGTAATAAGATACGAACAGAATTGTTGTGATTTTGTTTTGGTATTTTGCTTTCAAGATAGAAAGAGTGGAGGCTGCTTGGGACAGTGACAAGGAAAGTCACAGAAGGTATCTGCTGGTGGTGGAACAACTGTTCCAGAAGGAGCTGCTTAAAGAAGTATCAGTGCAAGTTTGGTTTTTTTTATTGCTTTAAAGTTCTCTTCTTCTGTCCTCACACCCTGGAAACCAGCTGAGCTCAGTTTTATTTATGCTCAGCTTGTCTTTTGAGGGCTTCCTAGTAACCATGGAAGTTAGAAACAGCCTTGATCTGAAATCCTGGTCTTCTCACAGAAGGTGGGTTCTGCTGTGCTCACTGCTCCTGTGGAAGGGTAAAACACAGGGAGTGCAGATTAGATCATTTAGATGCAAATGGACAAGATGGGTAAACTGGGAATTTTTGTCTTGAGTAATAAAGTGAAGTCATTCTCCGTTACATTTCAGTATTTAATGGAGGATACCAGCAAGGTGAAGCAGGTGGTGGTTTTGGTTTTGTTTTTCTATCTGAACAGTTGACGAATGTTTCTGGTTTAGCAGATACATCAGCTTGGACAGAGAAGCTGCAGCTCATCCCATTAGTTAATTGAGAGCTGGCAAATATAGAAATTATTGAAAAGCTTCCCGCAGAAAACAAAAGTACAGGGTCATCTCTAACTTCAGAAGAAATAAGCACTTCTCATTCTGAATTTCTAATGTTACCTGACAGTCAGCTTTGAAAAATGCTTTTCACTGATCTTGGTGTAAATGAAATTCAAAATGCACTCTGCAACTCTAAATATCACCCTCTTGTTTTAGGCTTTACAGGAAGATCTGTGTTACCTGGTGATGATTGCTTTGATCATGTTATGCCTCCAGTGCAGCTCCATGGCTTGCCAGGCTTCCTTCTGGCACGCAGCCTGACCTTGCTGCAACCCTAGAGGCTCAAAGCACAGCAGTAGTAGTCTTGTCAGCCTTAACTTTGAACTTTTGTTTTATTTTGGTTTTCTTTGTGTTTTTGCATGTGCAACTTCTAACTTAATGAATCCCCCCCAAAGAGCAAGTAAAATTGAGATTGTTAGCAGGTATCAGTTCAGATAGCTGCACTGGAGTGAGTGAAATTATCTTGATTTATAGCCATCTGTCAATACTATAGACAGTGTTTTTCTTTGTGTTAAAATATATATGGACTATATAGTTCCACATAAAATGTCCTGATGCTTCCTTTTACTGCTTGGTTGAACAAAATCTGCTTTAAGATAACTTAATATAGGATAAATAAATAAACAAAGCAGGTGTGTTTTACTGAGAAAGTATGTATCATCTGTTCAGGGGATTAGTGTCAGTGGACCATGAATGACTTGAATTCAGCTTCCTCTGTGTGATCTGGCTGCAGAAGTACTAAAATGCTAAATTTCAGAAAAACATGAATTTGATGAGTTAGGGACTCTATGACAAAGCCTCAAATATGAATTAGGGACACCGTAGGAATTTTGTCCAAGTGACTAACACTCACAATATCCCCCAGAACAGAGTGAGAAGTAATAACACCCATCCCCACATAGTGTATGGGAACCTCAACTAAGCAGGCAGGCAAGATAGTACCTGGAAAAGATGACCAAGAATAAGAGCCATCGTGAAGGACTTCTCAAAAATGGAGAAGAGGGAAAGTATCCAAATAGAAACTTGCTAGGGGGGAAGTTAGAAGGACAAAGGCAGCTAAAAAGTATGCAGGACAGAGAATTGCGATTGAGAATGATTGCAAGAAACAAGAATTTGAGTAGTGTGAATTTGTTGGAAGGAGAAATGGTGGAGTCGCCAGGCTTTTTGGGCAGGACGGGACTTTTCAGGTCTCTGACCATGTCTGGTATCTGGATTATGCTGCATCCCAGACAGGTCCAAGTGTGGTAAACCCATGGCGAGTGCAGCAGGGCTGGAGTGCAGGCAGAACATCCCCTTAGCAGCGGGGTCATGGTTGTCTTTCCGGCTCCCGGAAGGCTTTTATCCTGCGCCAGCAAGCGGGGATGATGAGGAGCCAGTCCTTCAGTAAGCAGGGCGGCTTCCTGCCTCTCAGCAAAGGCAGGCGGTGGGAAAGTGTAACCTCCTGGATGTGGGCGCTACCAGACAAAACTGGAAAGGCAGATAGATCTCTTGGGTAACAGAAGACTCTTTTTTTTTTTTTCTTCTCTTTTTTTTTAAAAAATATCCCTGAAATGACAATACCTTTTTTAAAGAAGGTGGTAGTTACTAGATAAAGAATAATGGATATGAATCATTAATGACATCAGAAAAGGTCACACTCAGAGGGACTGGCTAATAGCATGTTTGCTTTCTCTAGTAGGCACTTTGGTGTGAGAGATCTGCATCCGATAGCTGTTCCCAGCACAGAAAATGAATGTGCTGTCTCTCTATGTGCCTCCAGAAATTGGCAGCACAATTTCTTAATGGCTTGGCTGCACATTTTGCTTGCTTGTTTAAATTGTGTTTCGCTAATACTGTGCTACAGGTGATGCTCCAAGTGGCTGCTCTGAATGCATGCGAAGTGAGAAGCAGTTGACTATGGGAGGCATATTTGCATTGTATATGCAAATATGTACATACATATACTAAATTTATGTGTATATACAAGTACACTTTCTTATCTCAAAATGAGCCATCCACCAGGCTGATTTTTCTTGTTTTTATTTTTAATTTCTTTTTTAAATCAGCCACTTTCAATGCCTGAACCCTTTGCTATAGTAGGCCTATTTTGTACAGGAGACGTGGCCCCTGTGTTTTTAAAACAATGCAAGGCATTCCTCTTACCCAGTCCCTAGCAGGGCTATTTCCTGGCATTCAAAGCAAGACTTTAAAGGTGGGATTGTGGTGTTTGTCAGAATATCACCCATAGAGTACCAGAATGTAATTTCTTGAGTAGGTGTCCCTTGAGAAACCAAATGCAATAACCTTCTTTCTTTCCCCACTGTGTGTAGCTGCTCCTTGCGAGTGATGAATGATGTAGTTGGTCACACTTGGATGACTTCTGTAGGTAATTTACAGTCATCTCTTTTTTTTTTTTTTTTTAATATCCTTTTTCTTGGGTGTGTGAGGGTAGATCTGCTGGCAATCTGTTGTATGAGATTATAGCAGCCAGTATGAAGGTGCTTACAACTGTGTTTGAACACACACATATTTATAGCAAACATTGCTTGTAGAGAACCAGGGGAGGTCAAGGAGTCAGCTGGCCATTTAATACCCTCATAAGCAGCAGCATGTGTGAACAAATAAATTTGGGTGAAGCCCAGAAAAGGTTTAATGTCAATTAAAAGTATGGAGGCTGGGCTATGAGTTGTTCATCCTCAAACAAAAGATAAGGGAATTAGTTCAAGCAAACATGATCCTATGTGTCTGCCATGTGGATGTAACTCTTGGTTTGACTCTTTCATTGCATGGGGCGGGGGGGAAGAAAGGCACCAGAACTTAGTTTTTCTTTTTTTTTTTTACTAGTGTCAAAAGATTAATACAAGTAAAATGGAACTCTTATGTAGCAGTTATAAAAACTAAGAAATGTAAAAGAGCCACAACAAAAGATGCTCTGCAGAGAAAACGTCTTAGGAATATGACAGCCTCGGCTGAAACTCATGGCAGGCCTCTCTACAAGATGATTTATGCCCTCATTATGTGTGATGATGAGTAGCTGGTAGCTCTGTCACCACAGCTCCTAGAAGAGACTTGGCATGAGGTGCAGTGGATAGTGCTTTCAGGTGCTCCCCTGGGTGGCAGGTATGCAGTGGTAGTGCTCAGGTTTTCTTTCCATGGTTGTGTGTAATTGCTTGCAGCATGGGGCTGGTCACCTGAAACAGTTCCAGGAAGGTCATCAAGAAAGGACAAAAAATAAATCTTCAGGCAGAGCCAAATCAAAACATTTCTTGAAGAGAAGCCATAAGGCTATATGTGCATTTGTGTATATGAGCTTTTAATTTAACTATAAAGATGTAAAAATGACTAGAAAACATTTTTAAAGCAATTTGCGGTAGAATAATAATAAAAAAATCCCAGAAAGCTGTTACAAAACACATTTGTTACAAACTAATACTAAGAAGGCCTGTTCTGAGATATTAGATACATTCAGGTTTAATTCAGATTTGTGTGCCATTGTGGATATCTAAGTTGTGTACATTTAAAAACAAAACCCAAACCTGTACATCCATTGCGCTTTAATCTTTTGAAAGGAATATTTGATACCTCTTTCCACTTTGTTTACTATTCTCATGGATGTGTATGGAAAATAAGTGCTAGTTTTCAGATGCTTTAGCTATGGTATTTAAATAGCAACAAGGTCATTTACATTTCTGTGGGTGTTTCCTGCACTTGCTGAAGCTTAGGAGTGTCAGAGATTAACCTGGGTGAGTGGATGTGTTTAAAAGGCAGGTTGCTTTGGCTATTCTGGTCACAATTCAGGTTAAAAGGCAGGTTGCTTTGGCTATTCTGGTCACAATTCAAAGATGGTTTATGAAAAAAAGAAAAAACAAGCAGCATTTTAATTTGTCTTGATCTGGGTATGTCCCTGCTGGTACGTACAGTCCAGTTTCACTATTGTTTTGCAGGGCAGTTTAACTTCACTTACTGTCTGGCACTTGCTTCTAAATTGACTTTTGATAGTTGACTTTAATCCAGGTTGTAAATCTTTGCAGTTCCCATTTTACACAGTAACTGATGAAACCTTTGCTATAATGAGAATATATGTTGTCTTTTACGCTGAGATTTCTGGGGGTTTAAAACGTGGTATTTAAAATGGTTGTACCTTTGGGTCACTGTCTGACCTCTCCTAAGACTGGTTTATTCCCATGGTGGGCATGCTTCTTTAGGAAAACTGTAATGTAGTTTAATTGTGGGGTTTGAGATTTTTTAATTTATACCTTTTAGAGTTTTTTTTTTTTTATTAATGGTATGGTGCAGAAGACCCCTTCCAATGCTGTGCTGCTAGGTAGGGAAGGAATAGCATGTCTGAAGTGTAGACATTTGATGTAATTTAGTGAGTGTTTTTGCTTCAGAAAAGTGTACACCTTCTAGAAAGACAAGAATGCATTTATGACAAATGAGTAATCTTGCTGCTCCATATATACTGATCAAATTCTTTCACAAGCTAGGGAAAAGAATTGTAGATACTATCATCCAGTTCCAATTTTTGTTTCCCCTCAGAAATTTTTTTTTAATCCTTGCACAGCTAAGGACTGTTCTGCTGTATTCTGCTATGATTTATGAACTTGGTGCATAGGGGGAGTAAAAATGCTAATGAATTCGGAGACTTGATTTTTTTCTACTAATAAATAAGTTGGAGTTGTTTGCTGTTTTTTTTTTTTTTCCTATTCCTATAGATCAGGAAAGGGGAATCAGCCATCTGCAACTTTTTTCTGAGCACAACATTATAATGTGTTGAATTAGTAGGGCCCCACAGAAGTTTGAAGAGGTCTGTTTGGCCCATAGCAAGGAGTTGTCCCATATTGCCCTGCAAAAGAAATGCAGGGTTTTTGATTGAATGTTAATTTTACTGTTTGCTACCCACTTTTCATCTTAACAGCCAGAATTCTCCTTTTTGTTGCAAGACAGTGCCGTCTTATTGATTGATTGAACTTCCTCCATTGAGGAGAGTTGAACAGGACATACATTGTCAGCACTGAGTTGGGAAATAACGGAGATCTTTACCTGTTTTTTGCACTGACAAGATATGCAGCCTTGTATGTGTCTGTATTTCAGAAGTAATCCACAGAGGCTGTTGCAGTGTTATGCGATTGCATTTTAAGTCATTTTAAGCACGACCAGTTCAGGAGCCTAACCCAGCTGAAAACTCCACATAAAGATGTATTTTCAGCTATGTTGGCTCCCAGACCAGCTCACTGGAGAATTGCATGGATGCCAACATATATATAAAAGGCTTATCTAATTCAGGAGTAAGCTGATATTCTGCTCAATCAGGGAACTGACGTATCTGAAGATTTGTGAAAATCTCCCAGTTTCGGTGCAGTGCTATTTCATCTATGTCCTGATATTTCTAGTTCCTGGATAGAACAAGCTTGTGCTTGTAGCTGCAGCCTGAGACAATAAAAATCTGTAATGAATTAGGAAAAAACACTTCCCAGGATTTGTTGCTTTTTTGATCCTTCCAACAAGAGAGAGAATGAAATAAAAGGAAATGTATCTTTATAAATTGCATGGTTGACATGCAATACGTATTGGAAGACATCTGGGAACATGAAGGCTATTCAGATAGACTAAGAAAAAGATAAAGCTGAAAATCAGCTGAAAGCTCTATTTTAGTACAAAATCTTACACTGAAGAAAGAAACAATGGACTTGGGTTTAGACTAAAAGATTTTACGCTAGTTATTTGACAGGTTTAGTAGCATTTCAATTAAGATTTTGGATTTGTGATTTGTTATTCCAAACTGACTGTAAGACGTGCCATGAATTTCTTGTTTGCTTAGTTTTTGATACTTCAAGAAAACTGATACACCAGTAAACAGCCTGCATTCCTGTAAAGACACTTTGGTTTTTAGGGACAGATTCAATGTGATCAATGTTATGTAGCATGGATAAGTTTTGCTTCTATAGCAAACTGCTCATAAACTTGTTGCTTAAGGATTGCTTCACAAAATTTAAGATGACATTGTTATTGAATCTCACCTACTGGCTAGCTGTATTTTAAAGCCAAAAGCAAACTCTTTCTTGCAGTTTGTTGTTCTGTCTGTATCATGGGCCAAAAGGAGCTACTGAATGACCTGAAACTTCTTTGTGCCTTAAAATTTATGTTAGCTTATTAATGGAGGCCAACCACTAATAATAAATTCGTGCTGCATGTATAACACAACAGTTCGTCTTCTCTGACAACGTGACTATGAATAATTTATAGATGCAGTTATCCTGAAATTTGTAGGGGTCATTAGCATTTTAATGAAAAAGATACAGCTGCTGTACTAAATCTTCACTTTTTTTTTTTTCTTCTCCCTCAGTTAAGCATTTCGATCCATACTTTGAAAGCAGCTGACAGCGTGCGGTAATGTGCTGACTGGCACTATGGGCAGGCGGTACCCGGGGGCTCACTATCGGCCAAGCAGCTCATGTATGTATGCAATTGGTCTAATTTATTTGTCTCTCTCTTACTTTTGAAGGCTGCTAAGTTTATAAATTTTGAAATAGTATTTATAAAGGATGATGACATATTCTAATCGATGCCAGCTCTCCTGTGTGTGTGCCCAAATGGTAAGTATATTGATTTATGTTTAAACTGTAAAGGTGTTTTCTAGAACTTTAAAAAGTAGCTTGCATTGTGACTTCACCAAGTCTACTGCAGTGTGCTGTGTTTTGTGTTCAAGGTCTCCAACTTCATTTATTATAGAGTTCAAAAGTTTAGCTATTTATCTTCACTCCCATCCCAAGTTTTTAGTACCAGATACCTTCAAATTAACAAACTATTTGAGTTTATCCTAAAATGTCGCTGTACGCTATAGCTTTAATTGCTTACAACTGCAACTAACAGCTCCAGATTATTTATATGGTTGAATTCAGTACTGCTCACATTGGGTTTTTTTCCTCTAGTCGCGTCTTTTTGGGTTATATTACATTATCCCTTACTGAAGGTTGTCTTCTGTAAAAGTGCAAAGGCAATTCCTAAAATGTATCGCCTGCTTGCTAGTGCAGATGGCAGCCACCACACCGCATTGTGGTCCCACAGTGCAGGCTGTGTGAAATGAGCTGATGTGACCTTCCCTGGAGAGCTGTGAGGGGTAGCACCCTGACTCCAGAAGGCTGCTGGTGCACTTTCTGTTGATCCCTCAGGCTGCTGAGGTGAAGCTGTGGTAGATTAACTTTTGTATTTGCTTTCCTTTCTGCTATAGCAGAAGAACATGATCCCATGTGGCTTTTCTTGGCATGAAAGCCAGCTTAGGAAGCTCTCGCTTCTGTACTATTCTTTCTGTTCCTTTAAAGGCTTCTTCAAAAGCCTCCATCACTTCAGGCATCCAGCTCCACACATACTTGTGTTGGCTGATGCAAGTAGTAACCTGCAGTGAGAGAGCTTGCAGCTGGGACAGGGACTTCCTAGGGTGGCTTTGCCATCAGATGTGAGGAACTACATGGTGAGGTCCTGTGTTCAGAACCTGACTTTGGTGAAGTCTTCCCTAACCTCAAGGCTAAATCCTAGGAAGTAGTAAAGCATGTTTACTCTCTGCTGCAGACTAGTCATAGGTGTCATGAAGATGCGTGTTAAAACAGTGCATTAGAGCCAATTTAGATACTACTTTTCCAAAGAGTTTGTCTTGGGTATTAATATCAGGGATATTGTCTATACTAGACTGGAGGAAATAAACGGTTGTTACAGTTTTGACAGGTCTCTGGTGGTCAAGTGCTGGAGTACAGAATTGGACTGATCTGTTTGAATCACTTGAAATTAAATCTAGACACTAGCCTTCAAACATGTCCTCTCAGTGTACTGCATGGCATGATATCCACAGCTTGTGCCTAGGCTTAAAGCTCAGAGCTTTAAAATGGTGTAGAGGTAGGTAGTCAAGTCTTTTCCATTCCTACTTAGAAAGAACAAGTAATGGGCATTAAATTCTTACCAGAAGAGCCTAGGATGTTTTTCCTGTTGTCTAGTTGAGCAGTTGCAGCCCGTGAAGAAGTGGAATTGTTTACTTGGGGTAGCGCTGGAATTCCCATCATCTGCCAGGGCTGAAACTTGCATCAGAATCAATTGGTGCCAGAGCTCCCTCTGTTTGAGGACAGATATCAAAATATCTGCTTCATGATTGCTTTATGCTTTTGTTAAGCCAAGTTTTCCGTTTCCTTAACATGTCAGGGTTTCTAAGCCAGGAAACTTGCTTTATTTTTTGGTTTTGTTACTGTATGATTTGTGCAACTTCCCGGTGCCTGACAAAGTGCGTGCATTGGGCATCCAACAATAATGCCATTGAAATTGCCTAGTCTTCAGGAAACACAGATCGTAAAGATATCTCTGATAGCAGATTAGATCTCATAGAAAGTGCTGGTAAAATACATCATTTTGCTTTTGTTTTCTTTGCATAAATAATGAGTAATTGCACCATCTCAGCTACTGTATTTCACATTCACAGTTGTTGCAATCTTAATGTTGTACCATTAAAGATTTGGTGCAGCCTTGAGCCTTAGTCCCTGACTTTTATCTTCTGTCTGTACATATGTATCTACCTAAATGAAGTCTGTGAAGGGAAGAATTAGGTCTGTGTGGATGGAGTATGGCAGTTGTATTGCTTCTTTGGTGATGAGATAGTATTTCATTCATTTATAACATTGAGTGTTTTGTTGAATGATTTCATAAATTTAGTGAATATAATAGTCCATGGTCGTAGGAGAATAGCAAACTGTTTTATATTCGAGGAAACACATAATTTAAATAGAAAACAGCTTATTTGAAGCCCAGTGCTAGGAAACATATTTGAAATACAGGTGCTGAAGATACAAGAAACAGCAAGGTGTTTAAAATGTAAAATTGAAAGCTGTGAATTCAACGGGTGCATGCTAGTTTAGACTTTTTAAAAGTGTAATTAAAGAGCAATGATCTCCCTTGATTACTGATAATAACCAAAGCAATCCTGGGTGTATCTCTGGCTCTGTCTAGCACTGCTTGTCTGGACTTAACACTCCCTCGTGTGCTGTTTTGTTCGGTTTTATTTTTTCTTTTCTGTGCTTTTCTCGTGAAAAACATGGACTAAGGATGTACAGTCTCCGGCTACTGAGAAGCTAAGATTTGTAAACACACTTCTTTCCTGAATTTCTCCTGAGCTTTGTTTATGTTTTTCTAATATTTGCTCATAAACCCCACTTTTCTGCATTGGCTGTAGCAGCTATCCTGAAAACATGGTACTGTTTGTGTTGTTTAGGTAGCCTCAAATTTTCTTTCATACTAAAAAAAAATTTCTTCTGGGCACAGAGTAAAAGCCTTTTGTGTGTTTGGAAAAAACTTTTTATCGGGTGTACACGTGTATTCTGTCCCCACCATAATAATTCATTTATTTTATTTAGTTGTGGTATTTTGCATAATACTGAAATCTGAGCTAAGCATTCGGAGAAAATGGAATTGGTTTCAGTGCCTGCTGGCATTAAATGCTCAGGAAGGGTTTAAACAATAATAATAAAATGTACAGTTTGTGAGTGCTTTTTTATTATTTTTTTTTTAAAAAAAAAAAGCCCTCTTTTTCAGAAGATGTAGGAAGTGAGGAAATGCAGGAGTTTGTGGGTGGTAGTTTTCAGCACTTGTTGACCTTTGGAGTGTGCCAGGGTGGAGGTGCAGTCCTGTGGTGGCACGTCAGCATTCACCGGGAAGAAGGGACCCACTTGCGCCTGGAGCTCCATGCCCAGCCCTCGCTGCCCACAGAAGACGGTGCCACGTCTCCCACCCTTAAGTCATCCTCTTGATTTGTAGCAGGCAGAGGTGGAGTTTTTATTTCTTTTTGAACTATTATTTCTTTTTGAAGTTATTTAAAAATGACTCAGACTAGGGTCCATATTGTATGCTTTATTGTTATAATTCTGCCAATGTAATTATTAGAGCTGACTGGAGTTTTATTTCAGAAACATCTGATGGAGGGTGATTATTATTTTTTTTTTTTCCCCAAGCACACATTTTTGTGGAAATACCATTTTGATGAAATGTTCATAAATCAAGGATGAGGATAAAAGGAAATATCCCTCGTGGGAAGGGACTCCCCTGGACTGTGGAGGGGAGAGGTTTGAGTCTCAGTTTTTCCTGATCATCTCCCATGCTAGAGCTGCTCTTATAAATAATTCAATGTAGTTGAGGGCAGAGAGAAAAGGGTTGATTTTATAAACTTGGGGTTTGATTTCCCTCCAGGAACACTCAAATTGCTGCCCTGCCTGTCTGTTCAGCTTCCCAAGGAGTGCCCAGCTGCAACTTTCTTCGCACTGGGGCAGTTCCCTGCTGCTGGTATTGCAAGGGGGCTGTTGCTTAGTGAAACTGCTGAAAAGTCTTAGCTTCATTGTAGTGAAATAAGGGGAAAAATGTGAGAACAGTGACATTGTAAGTAACACCAAACTCCTGAAAAGAACCCGAACTTCCAGTCTTGCAGCCAGTGCCAGTAATTCCATTGCTATCATTAGCCCAAGATGAGTTGGTGTGAAAACGTACCATGGAATGTTTCTGTGGGCTTGGCTTGGGCCTGCTTCCAGAGTAACAGAAAACTCACCCAAAGAGACACGCTGACCCCTAAGGAGGAGTGTATCCACTGTAGAACACAGTGTGTTCTTTTGGTGTAAATGAGGCTAAAGCTTTAGCACTATTCAGGTTGTGCTGTAAAGTTGCTGAAGAGTTTCACGTAATTGTTGCTTAGCTGAGGAAAAGGTGGGAATACAGATGATTCCTGGACTGAAAATTGCAAAAGCACCCAATGGCATGTACATGTCTGTCCCTGTTAAAGCCTCTTTTGTTTAGTTTTCTACCTTTCCTAGGAAGCTACATGGAGACTTGCACAATAACTTCATCAAGGCCTCTTGGGTGATCCTGGTGAAGCCCCAAAACACGTCACAGTTTCCACAGATAGGAGCTGACTTGGAACATGCAGATAAAAAACTTTCTTTAAGAACTTTGTATTGCTCTGAATACGTATTGTCACTTCTGGTTTTATTAGCTTATTTAAATAGTACCCCTATCACAGGACCCTGACAAGTCCATTTCTTCTTCATGGTGAAACCAGAAGGAAGAGTGCTCTGAAGCCAGAGGTTTCCTGGTAACTCCTGGTAACTTGGGGTTTTGTGTGTTCATGGAGAACCACCACAGTACCAGATTTACATCGCATGTTTGTCCCCTTTCACAGGAACCCTAGTTCCTTAGGTGTTAAAGTGCCTTGTGAAGGTCTATGAGCTTCTAGGTAAGAACAAGGAGTAGAGGATTTTAGCTAGCATATCAACAACTCTGAAGACTCATTGTTGAAATTCAGACCAGTAATACTACTAAGCTTGTTCTTTTCCACTTGTTCACTGTCACCTATAGCCAAGTTTGCAGCTTGTTGAAACTGAGCCCACTTTTAGCCATACTTCAGTGTAACATAAATGCCAGTAAGTGCAGTTGCTTTTTTGTTATGTTCTCCTTCCACTTTATTATGGATTGATCTGTGTAGTTTATGGGGACCATAAAGCAAATACAATACTTTGATTTTATTTATGAGCATGTGGTTTTGCTTTATATATGAACACTACGGGTAGAAGTTTCTCAGTAGTACAACAGCATTCTCAAGGATCTCTATTTGCTACAGCAGGCCAAGATTTAAGTTATTCCTGTATTCTAGTACCTTAATTACATTGGGAGAGTTACTGTAGGGTATGGCCATTTTAGTCATTTATTGGTATTCTGTCAGCTTAAGCAGTACTGCAACACTTGGTTTATAAACTGTATGCTTTGAAGTGTTTCTGATTTTTCCCCATTAAAGTTTGCGCGAAGACAATACATAGCTATGCAGGCAATTTTCAGCATTGCCGAGATGTAACTCTTTGTGTAATGAGCCTTATTTTAGTTCAGCTTTTGGGGGAAAAACAGACTGGAAATGTTGGAGACCTTTTCTGGTTTGATCCTCTGAAATACATCCTGTGCCGTTACTGGGAGCAAGGAATATGTGGGTAGTACATGAGAGTCCAACTTTAAGACAGTTTTAATAGACATAATTAAAAATGCACATATAATAACCTTATCTAGGTGAGATACAGAATGTTTTTAATGTATGTGGAACAGATGCAATCGTGTCAACCTTAATTTCCTCTCCTTCAGAGCCCTGATACTCTCATTTTACAAGACCTGGCAATCAATCTAATGCTCTGTTCTGTGACTAAGACTTGGACTTTTTAGTTTTTGCTCACAGGTCTCAACTTACTGTTAGCAATTTGAAATTATTTGCAAACATGAATTAATGAAATTAGAGGCTTTCATTCTTTATATTGAGACTTTTGATATACATGTATTTTTATTCTTTATTTCTTTTCATATAGAGTTGTAGAGAGTCTACTGAAAGATTTTTCCATTTATTTAGTTTTCAGATTTTCATATCCAGAGCCCAATTTGACACTAAGTACAATCTTACAGTAACAAGAAAATAATTTTGGTGTACCGTTTTAAGATCTCAGCTGTGAGGCAATGGTAATAGGTGGCTCAAAACTATTGCTACCAGTGCAGGTAATTTGAGAGTAAAAACATTTCTGGATAACCTTGATAAGAGCTTAATGTGTAACTAGCCATAAATTTATTATATGTAATTCAGAGGGCAGATGAAGTGTTAGCACATGAAATCATGATGCCAGGCCATCAGAAGTTTAATTGTTAAAATATATTAGTTTAAAAAGAGAAACTGAAATGTCTGCATTCATCTGCATGGAGTTAGTTGTTCTTGGAGAAGCGGATTGGGCTCAGGAGCATGCAGTGTTGTTTCTAGGCTTTGCGGGAGCAGTAGAGTGTTTGCAAGCCGCAAATAGCAGGGCCACAGACAAGATGTGTGGGAGGTGGTTAATGATAACCATCTGTTTAATGATTTTATTTTTTTCTGTCCAGCACAGATGCTGTGCTGGAACTTAACTCATCTATTGCATCTGACAGGGGCTTAGTTCACATTTTTGCTTCTTCTGTTAATAATCCTGTGACCTGTGCTTAATGTCTTCCCTACTTTTGCTGCCTGTGTCTCCTGATCAGAGAGCTTGGTATTGGGCTAGTGCCATTACAAACAGCTGGAAAGCTGGTGCTGGACCCTGCAGGTTTCTTTAACCCTGTTCAGGAATTGATCATCTTTTGAATGGTTCTGCTTCCTGATTTAAGAGCTGTTGAATGAGCTAAGTTAAATTTATGTGGGGCTGGAATATCCCTGGTCTGAACTCAGTCTGAATCACTCCAAGTCATTTTATGTGCCGAATCCGTGGCCATTGGTTCCTTTCTATTACTCCATTAAGCACATGGGTAGGTTGCCTTTTCTTCCCTTGAGACAGCTCATCCTAGATCCCTTTTTCATACGGCATCATGCTTTGGTTTTGGTAATTCTTGTCAGGTTTGATTACACATTGTTTACCTTCAGACTCAGTGAGACTTATTTTTGGATGGCACTTGAGATTCAAGTTGCAAGATATGGAAGACCAAGTCCTTCTTGCTTTATTGGTCATCTCAGTTGCAGAAATATAAGTTACAGTTTCTGAGTCTATGTCTCTGTGTAAGAGAGAATGAAGCTGCCTGGCAGAAAAGAACCTCGGGGTGTTGGTGGACAGCCAGCTGAATATGAGCCAGCAGTGTGCGCAGGTGGGCAAGAAGGCCAACAGCATCCTGGCTTGTATCAGGAATAGAGTGGCCAGCAGGACAAACGAAGTGATTGTACCTCTGTACTCAGCACTGGTGAGGCTGTACCTTGAGAACTGTGTTCGGTTTCGGGCCTCTCGCTACAAGAAAGACATTGAGGTGCTGGAGCGTGTCCAGAGAAGGGCTGGTGAGGGTTCTGGGGGACAAGTCTTACAAGGAACGGCTGAGGGAACTGGGGCTGTTTAGCCTGGAGAAGAGGAGGCTGAGGGGAGACCTTATCGCTCTCTACAACTACCTGAAAGGAGGTTGTAGCAAGGTGGGGGTCAGTCTCTTCTCCCAAGTCACAAGCAATAGGACAAAAGGAAATGGCCTCGATTTACACCAGGGAAGGTTTAGATAGCATATTAGGAAAAAAATTCTTCACCAAAAGGATTATCAAGCATTGGAACAGGCTGCCCAGGGAAGTGGTTGAGTCACCATCCCTGGAGGTATTTAAAAGATGGGTAGATGTGGTGCTGAGTGACGTGGTTTAGTGTTGGTGTTGGCAGTGTTAGGCTGATGGTTGGACTCGATGATCTTAAAGGTCCCTTCCAACCTAGACGATTCTATGATTCTAAGTTTATGTTTATGCCCTATATTAGCATGTGCATTTAAAGTAGAGTTGTTTGTAATTAACAAATAAGTCTGATGTGTGATCTTTATTGTAGAGTTTGAGTAATTTATACATAGATTTAAAAAAACCCACAACATTAAGGCTCAGGAGTTTAATTTACATAACAGGATTAGAAAAAGTGACTGAACTTTACTTAACAAATTTCGCTGTGGATGTATGGATCTGATGACAGAAGGTCTTATTATCTGTGCTTGCAAGTAACCGACAGATAAAACACACTCCATCTTCTTGCCGTGACAACACTGCCTTTGCTTGCCAGACTGTTCCATTCTGCACAGGGGGGGAAATCTAATTAAAGGGAGAAAATTGAATTTCGAAAAGACCTAGTACACCATCTTGTTTTTTCTCTTACTAAATGCAGGATTAGTCGTGATTGCATGTCATAGTTAACCCTTATGTAAATGAAAGAATTGCTCTTTATTTCTCCAAGTGATCACTTGATTTAAGAATACTTTAGTAGCATAAGATGACACAGATCATCTGCAACATAGTTTCAGTCAGATAGTCAAATATACACTGATTATTTAGATGTATCTATCTTAATAAAGTTATAAGTAAAGGAGCCATAGATTTAGCCCATTTCTTTTTTTCATCATTATTTTTATTTTTATTGTTTTTCTTTTTGCTTTGTAGCTGTTAGAATCTGATTCAGAGAGGCATCTTGTCTCTGAATTTTTGCTGGATGAAGAATTTGGCTGTGTAGGAAGGGGGAGGAAAAAAATGGCAAATGGGAAGACATACTCCATTTCAGATCCGGCAAAGAGTTCTGGCACTCAAGTTGTTTTTTCCTTAATAACATTATTTAAAGACAGATCAGCATTATGGATTTCCATTAATAAGAGCATCACTAGAACAGAGACAGCACTGCTGCTAGGCTGTTGCAGTCAGTTGGCAGCATGATAAGCTCTAAAAGGAAGAATGTAATTATTGTGGCAGCAGGGGTGGCAGGGTGCCTCTTGGGGAAGGAGGAGGCAGGACAGAAAGCTGGTTACCAGGAGGTGATTTCAGTAGGACTAGGTGAAGCAGAAGTAGCTGGAAATGGGAGAAGCTGCATTTAGCAAGCAGGTCGAAGTGGTGATTTTGTTCTGATGTGAGGGGAGAGCCAGGGTGGAGTGGAGAGGGCAGCAGTGATTCCCTGCTTGGGCAGGGAAGTTGGACTAGACAATCTCGAGATTTTCTTCCCATCCTCAGCAACTCTGAGGTTTGTGTGGAGGAGTCTGCAGATGGGTTTGAGAGCATGTGTGCAAGCTGCTTGCAGCCCTGGTCCTTTCCTGCTCTTGCATTCCCCAAAATTGCTCTTCCCACCATCGTAATTTGCTTTCCTGGTTTTGCTGAGTTTTCTCTCCCCAGCTTCCAAGCTCAGTCCAGCAGAGATGTCATTGCTGGAGGGAGCAGCGAGAAGAAAACCACTAGCTCTAGGAACATCATCAGTTGCTCTGATCTACCACAGTAGCACTTTATTTGTTTTCCTTCCTTTTCTCTTCTGAAAGTGTTTAAAGTCCCCTGGAATTTGTGTAGGTACGTAGACAAGAAGGACCACATGACACTAAGCAAGCTTCTAGTCTCAAATCTGATTTCAGCTACATTAATGTAAATCTAGACTTCATGAGGGTACTTTCGGCTGACATCTGTTTAACTATTATCATTTAGCTGGTCCTAGTTGAAGAATGAATGAAGATGTGATAAGACAGTATGTTAGGATACTTAGTTAAGAATTAATGTTTTAACATTGGAATTCACCCTTTGAGGCAGAGGGAATTAGTGTTGAGTTGCAATCATTGTATAATGGAGGCGTTCTCTCCTGCTGTTTAGGCTTTAACTAGAGCCAAAGTGTACAGGACCTGAGGCTGTAGCCCTGTGGCATGAGTTTGTTGTTAAATGTTTTGTACTCAACAGATATCCTTGCAGAAAGGAAATCTGCTTAATGAAAAGGTTTGTATTACTTCTTTCCTATGTTTCCTAAACACAACAGCAGAAATAGTTGTAAGTGCGTAGAAATACCTTGGCTCCCAGTGTATGTGTCGTTCATATCCAAACGACAGACTTATAAGTAAACCATTTTGCTTTAAAGACAATAGCCGGGAAAGGGTCCTGTACAGGAGCTTGCTGCCTAGCTTGCTTTTTATGATTCCCTCCTGTGGGATCAACCCTGCAGACTATGCTTCTTAGTTTTATAGGCTGGATCTCATTCTGCAAATTTTCATGTGCACATGCCTTACTGCTGTGGGATTTTTTAACCAATGCTGCTGTAGTTTCCCAAATAAGCTGTAGTTGAGTAATTGAGGAAAACCTGAGATGTTCTACTGTTGTCAAGTTTATGCTACAGTATGTTGATTAAAACTGGAGAATACTGTTAAACTTGTGCTCTTGGTAAAGTGTACCTTAAGAAAAATGTTATAGTTATTTTTTTATTACTTGTTTTCATTGCTGTAGACTAGCCTCTCCCATACTTTAACAACTGTCAAATTATCGTTGAAAGTTCAAAAGATCCTCACTGTTACGTTCCAGGGTTTGTTTAGAATGCTTGACATCTTTCAGGAGCTTCTGAAATGTGGTATTTTATTTTGTGTTTTCCTTTGGTTTTAATTTTTAAATGATCCCTCTTTTCAGATTTCAAATTATAATCTATTTCCTGATGCATTGCTGACGCCTCGTGAGCCATGTCAGAAGTACTTCCAGGTCAGATGCCCTTTAAAAGATTCTGCTATGCAAATACATGAAACTTTCCTCTTTTTTTTCTTCTGTTGCCTCTCAGGCCCATATTTCGCTTTCATTTTACAGTTATACATGAAAAAGAGCAAGCACTTTCATTTCTTTTTAACAGCGCCTTTTTGAATAAACTCTATTCAGCTTTTTAAAAATGATTCCTATAGACAATACAATGCAAAAAAGTCTTATTAGAGGTAAAGACAAATCGGTAATGCACTGTGTTCTGTTTGCAGTGGCATTTTCTCTCTCCTTCCAGCTCTGTAAGGCTTATGACAAGAATGAAAAACATCAATAAAAGCCATTCAAGTAATAGTGTTATTTGTATTATTATGATGCTTAGAAAATTGAGACTACTTTGTGTTAAACACATTATAGTGGTGAAAACGTATTAACCTATATCTGTAGGTATGTTCCTAAACATTAGAAGTATGCAGTTGAGACTGATTTGTTCTAAAAAGTAAGCAAGCTAAAATCACTAATGAATTTCTATGACGGCTCCTCTGCCTACTTAAGTGCTGTCTTTTAGCACTTTTTGATAATATCCTAATTATTCTCAGTAATGATAATGTCCTAATTATTTTTAGTTTTTCCCCAAAGTCCTTTTTTTTTATTTTTTTAATAATACCCCATTTTTACTCACTTATAATTTACCAGTGTTCACTTGCTTTAGCTGTCAACTCAGTGATTCCCAGTCTTCTTGTCCATTTGTGTTTGCTTTTCAGCAGGAGGCAGAGGAGTTGAAAAAAGGGTGCCCTGTGCCAGTAGCGTTGTCCTTGCTGGTGGCCAGGCAGCATGAGGAGCTGCCCGAGCAGGGGGGACGGGGGCTGCCTGCAGCGGGGTCTCAGGGTGCCTGACCCCTGGCACAGGGTCCTGTTTAGCTGGTGAGAGGTGCAGCACCAGCCTATTTTGGGTACCCGTGGGGTGAGGGAGGCAGGGTCAGTAGGAGAGACAAAATAAAAGGTACGGGAAGTTGGTGATTGGAATTTTGGTCTTGAAATGCAGGCACAGGAAGAAGTTGCATTTCCTTGAAGTTTTTAATTAGAAAGTTGGGACGTGCTTCCTTTGGGAAAAGTGACGTGTTTAGAGCATCATCATGTCCTGTATCAAGGAGGAGGGACAAGCTATTGCTCTTCTTTGTTATGCTGTTCTGCTGTGCAATCTAGGTTTTCTTCAGTGCTTTTAAGCATTTCCTTGCATTCAAATGTTTTCCAGCACTTTAGTTAGTCCTGGTCTGATAGCAGCTTCTGCCCTTGAGATGCAAGATGTGCCCTTTCCCATCAGTATTAGTTACTCTCTTTTTCCCACTTCTGTTGCTTCTGTTTTCCCCACCTTCATATCTGTTTCTGGGAGTGGAGGGATGCTGGCTGTGCGTATCCCAGAGCCTGGCTGGGAGTGCAGGGTGATGGCTAGCGAGCAGGCGCCTGTCCTTTGAGAGAAGAGCCTGCTCCACTCTGTGCGTGCCTCATGGTACTGTTTGCATGTTCGTTGATCATTTGGCCATGGTGATTTGATCAATGGATCGTTTGAAAAGGGGGTCAAGAGGGGAGGTGGTGTCTAGTGAAAGGTTCATTTTGACATTTTTCTGTTTACAATCATACACTAACCCAACTTAGCACCCAACTTAAACACAGCGTTTGAGTCGCAAAGACTTCTGGAGGCTCAGTCATTGAGCAATCTGTCAGTGTTCATAGACTCATAGAATACTAGGTTGGAAGGGACTTCAAGGACCATCTGGTCTAACCTTTCTTGGCAAAAGCATGGTCTAGATAATGGGGTGCTTTATCAAGTGTAGTAGGAGAAGAATACATTTAGTTTCAATGTTTCTATGTGCTTACTCTTACAATATTTTTGATGAGTGAAATGCTAACTATAGGAGACTGGCTAAAGATAATTTGGCAGGCAGATACTTAAGCTTTGTCTTGGAAGATTATTTTTTCAGAAATTTGTTCAGTGGTAAAAATAGTGGCAAATGTTGCATGAAGCAACTCATTTGTAACTCAGGACTAGAATAAATTTTGGTCTTGTTCCAGATTGTGGGAGTTGTATTTATTGATTTTTTTTTTTTAAAAAATGCTTGTTTTAATTTGCTGAAGCATAAAGTAAAACATAATCTAGTGAAATCCATGGATAACTGTGCAATTCTGTAAGTTTTAAAAGTGAGGCAGTGTGTCAGAATTATCCTGCTCTATTAATTTTTTTTTATGTTACTTCCAGATTGTCGGACTTTTAACTGATTCAGAAGAAATACAAATCAGCCAGTCCATAAACACAGGCCATTTCATGTTTTTTGATTAAAACATATACTTTGTTAACATTATGAAGGATCAGATGTGACCTTGCTTGCCTTAGACTTGATTGGTTTTAGGCAAGATGCTGAAAGCAACATTCATTGATGTATTTGAGAAGTAAATTTACAAAGTTCGTTTAAATTATGTGATGGTTGTGTTTTAGAAGTCTTTTGTGGCTAAAGTTGAAGTTGTCTGTGGGATGTTTGTTAGCTGTTACCTAAGTTGATGGCTTTTGCACAGTGTGCAGTGGCGTGATCTGTCTTCTGAAGAATTTGCGGTTGGTCTAGACTGATTGGTGCTTGAGGAGATGGCAGACATGAAAATTTGCAAAATTTAGTTTAAATGCTGTTTTGAACAATTTTTAGAATTTGTTCTAGGTGGGTGATACAGGGAACAAAGAGTATACTTGGTCTGCTTGGTTTTAAATGAACCAGAGGGATGGCTGGAAGTGTGCAGCTTTGACAGCACATCAAAGAGGAGGGAACGTTGTGAAGTGCTCCTTTTCACTTTGTGTTTATGTATATGTTCTTTTAAACCCTGTATATTTAATCTCTTGTAAATCTGTATAGCAGTCAGTTCTGTCATATATCAAATATACAAGGATGCAGCGCAACCCGGATGGAATGATCTGTCATCGGCTAGCTCAAATTATAGCTTTTCATTCCTGGATGAGCCCCAGACATGTTTTTATGTGCAATATAAGCAGTCAGTGATATCTGAGAATTAGGAACAACAGAAAGGGTGTTTCATGCTGTGGCAGATGGGAGTGATTTATTAATTGGCCTCTAATTTGGTTGCCAGGTGTCAAAAACAGTGACTACTACAGTATGTAAATTGAGGTGTTCATGGAGTATTTTTGCAGATTAGTGGGAACCATAAATAGACGGGTTTATAGTTTTTAATAAATATATTTCTGATCATTTTTCATAGTCTAAAAAAATCTGTTCTCTCAACAAACTTAGTATTTTTTTCAAAAGGTGGGCTGTACCCCTGGCTAGCGAAAATCAGAAATTTGTCTACAAGTAGACAAAAGAATGGTTTTATTTAATGGTGGAATATGTGTACTCTGCCCTAGGATGTATGTTTTATCCTTAAGTTTGAACTTTGTGAGCTGTAGAAATAGTGAGCTATCTTCATCTCTGGAGCAACCCTTTTTTAAAAGTTGATTGAATTAGAGATTAGAGCAGGGTATTTGTCAAGGGATTTCCATCACCAACACCCCTCACCTCCCCACCCCTGAAATCAAATACAGTATTGCAAAATAACATACTTCTTGTATTCCCTATGCAAAGTAATCTACTTGTTGTATTCCCTATATTATGACCCTCTACTTCCCCCTCTAAAAAAAAACAAAGACAAAAAAAAGGAGGGAGGTGGGGGGAGGGAAAGACCGACAAAGCAGAGAAAATGCAGGTGTTAAGAGGCAACAGCTGACTGGCCAGTCAAGCTTAAAATGAACAGTACTTGAGTTCTGCCCTAGATGAAAAAGGAGCAGCAGCTGCCTGTGGTCTGTTTACAGATTTCTCAAATTTTCTGCTTCCTAATGTTGAGTGCTTGAGGAGTTCTTCCCCTCCTCATCAGAGGTAGAGGTGAAATACTAAAATGAAATAATGGTAGGATTGACTTCAGGACTCCCAGGCATTTGCAAAGGGCACCTCTCCTCTCCCCAAGCCTGCCTGCTACATAATCAGACGTGAAAGACTGCCCTAAAACTGCCTTGTATAGGGTCAAGCTTTCTGCTTTTTCTCAGCTTTGTGGTCCTGATGATCTCTCTATTTTTTTTCTGCCTCTGTTTTTCCTCATTTAATAAGCTAAGCTTTTGTCTGTTCTCTTACCCACTTAGGTTGTGGTAATTTTCATACTGTAAAACAACTATGTAAAGTGCTGCATCCCTTTACCAGAAGCCCTAGCAAAATAGTGTATATAATGAATGTGTTTCACAACTGTTTCTTTTGCTTTTCTAGTTGATTCCGGCGTGGACGCGTTGGCAGTGTTTATGGCAAGCAGCAGCACGACGGACGTTGTGAACCGCAACAACCCCGCCACCCCACCGAACACCCTTAACCTGCGCTCCTCTCATAACGAACTTCTGAATGCGGAAATTAGGCACACGGAGACCAAGAACAGTACTCCTCCGAAATGCAGGAAAAAATATGCACTGACTAACATTCAGACAGCTATGGGTCTTTCCGATCCTGCAGCGCAGCCCCTTCTGGGGAACAGCTCTGCCAATATAAAGCTGGTGAAGAATGGAGAAAACCAGCTCAGGAAAGCCGCCGAACAGGGACAGCAGGATCCCAACAAAAACCTCAGCACTACTGCGGGCATAAACATAACTTCTGAGAAGTTTGAAGGCAAAGAGCCGATCCCACAGGATTCCTCTGGCTGTGAAATATTACCCTCACAGCCGAGGAGGACCAAGAGCTTCCTGAATTACTATGCAGATCTAGAGACATCTGCTAGAGAGCTAGAGCAGAGTTTTGTTGTGATGGAAGATAAATCTGCACAAAGCAACAGCCAGGCTTCCACCGTTATTGTCAATGGGGAAGTCCTGCCCCGGAAACAAAACAAGCTGTCAAGCCCAGAGGATGGTCAAGTTGCCACAGTGTCA
The DNA here is from genome assembly GCA_013398815.1 of Ibidorhyncha struthersii. Lineage (NCBI taxonomy): Eukaryota > Metazoa > Chordata > Aves > Charadriiformes > Charadriidae > Ibidorhyncha > Ibidorhyncha struthersii. The sequence goes on from VZSZ01008379.1 coordinate 99,949, forward strand.
TCAAGCCCTGAGACTAAGAAAGACCACCCAAAAACTGGGGCCAAAACAGATTGCGCTCTCCATAGAATTCAAAACCTGGCCCCAAGCGATGAGGACTCCAGCTGGACTACACTGTCCCAGGACAGTGCCTCACCGAGCTCACCTGACGAAACAGGTACGCAAGTAAAGGCTGCTTGCATTGCAGCCACTGATTGAGAAACGTGTTGCTTAACGCTTCTCAGCTGGCAGCTGGAAGGAGAGAGGTGATTTAGGGATGCTTTGAGTGGGGAAGTGGATTATATCGAAACACAAGTGCTGGGCTTGCACGCAGCTCCTTCTCTGCTTGGGAACTCTTGGGAGCCTCCTGCTCAGTCCTAGAAGTGTTAACTGCTGCTTTAGGAAAGGCACTAGTGAGTGCTATAGACAGGGTCCTAAAATTATGCTAACTGCACCTTTTGCTGCTTTATAAGTAATTGCTTTTCACTAATCAGTGGGTACGTGTTGTGAGAAGTACACGATTGTGTGGAGATGCTAAACTACTGATAGGTGTCTACACACAACAAACTTTTCTGAGCAATGACTTTTAGGTTCAGCAAAGGTTTTTACTTTTCTAATTCAGATCTGTGTGAGTGTCCCCCCTCTGCTCCCAGTCATTTGATGATACGCTTTTATTTTTAAAAAAGTCCTCCTAAACCTTGGGAATTTAATTTCTCTGTTTTGTTTGCTCTGCACAGTAGTTCCATACAGTAACTCAGAAGCTGAAACCATGGCGTTTCGTATTTTGGAAGCCTGGGCTCATCAATTATTTGAACAGTAATGATGACTTCTGCAATGGCTCTGTTATGATTTACAACACATCTGTATTGTTTTAAAACTCTAGAGACCTCATTTACTGTAGTTAATGGACTTTGTAACTTTTTTATATCTAGGCCAATATATAAAGATACAACTTTGTCAAAATGAGGGGAGGCAATCCAGTTCTTCAGAGTGACATGGGGCTAAACAAGTTTGTCATATATTGTTTGTATTTTAAGTGATTTCATTATTACAACACAGATTATACACTGTTTGGAGGCCACCATGGTCCAAATCCACAGCTGCATTACATGTCAGTTGTGCATGATTATGACAATAGCGATTTTTATTTTAATGTGTAGGGTTTTTTAAAGTCACAACCAGAAGTCCCCACTATGTGATGTATAATGGATGTTCTGATCTTCTTGATATGTAACAAACCTTTGCCGTTGAGAGGAAATTTTTGTGAAGTCACCTCTTTACATGCAAAATGAAAAAGTTTTCAGTTTACTAAAAATTGCTGTTTGAGTTAGTAGTATTTCTCAGGATACTTGATTCAGTATGTGTGGTAACATTTTCTGAAGAAACTATCAATAGAAGGTATTTAGATAATGCTGAGCTTGTTGGCTCCTTCTGTCTTTGTACTTCCTCCAGGTTTGGCAATGAGAAATTGTGGGTAGAAAACTTATATTCACTGAAAACTAAATTAGAGTAATTCCAGGTAGTATAATTAAATAAGGGTGGCCTAAGATGCTAAGAGCTCGCATAAGTTTTGTTTCTTTTTAAAGAATGTGTTTAAAATTTTCTTCCCACCTGTGTAGTGCCACTGTATGGTGTATGAGCTCTTTTAGCACTCAGGAAGGGGGATTTTCTGAGCTGTTGTGAGGTGTTCACAAGTTTGCTTATTTTAGTAACCGAGTGTTAGCTGAGCTGTGGTTTGTTTGCACTACGGAAATAAAGGGGAACTTTCCCTACTGAGTATGGGGAGTTTCCTCATTTAAAAAAAAATAATTAAAAAACATCAATTAATAAAACGCTCAGAGCTCACCACTATTCTAAAGTGAATAAAGGGCTTTTTAAAAATTCTCCGCTACCTTCACCATACTAGCAAGCAATGTGTTATAGAAACTGAACTCAGATATGTGGATATCTGCTTTCCTGTAACTGTTTATAAGAAAAGAGTAAAAATAAACAGAAAGCCCTAGAAAACCTCAAAATGGCCTTTCAAGATCAAAGTGGTAGAGGTGTTTCTTTCTCATCCCCATGGTCATTGTCAGAGAGCACCAAGTAGGGCATAGGACCTGTCACACTGGATTGGATCGCTGGTTTTAGGATGCCTGTGTATATGTAAATGTTCATGGACTCTAAAAATATTCAACTCTTGCAACTTGCAACTTAGACATCCATCTCTTGGGATTATTTGCTATGTTGAATTTACTTCCAGTCTGATAAAATTGTTTCATTAAGTGCTTCCAGTTTCTTTCCAAAATGGGCTATCACTTGATACAACAGAAGAGAGCTAGGAAATAAAATGTGGAGTTGCCATGGATGCCAGGACAGCTTTTGGACTTGATAAAACAGGACAGTTTTTCAGGCTTCCCTGCAGCTCCTTCTGGGAGGCTAGAAAGGAGGTGTGCAAAAAGCAATGCCACTGGTGTAGAACAAAGCAGAAATCACAACTGGTGCAAATATCTCCAGACTTACGCATTTGGGGGAAAATTTTCTAGTTGTTCTCAGGGGCTACAGCCTTTCAGATTTGAGTAGCGCGCCATCCCTGGGCAAGTTCATGTATCTCCAAGGATGTCTGAAGGGTAATAAAAATAGGAGATGAAATAAAAGTTGAGTAAATTAACTGAACTTTCTTTTTTGCGACAGGGTCAAGAACAGTTCAGTGTTTTGCATTGTAATCACCTGTGCCTTTTCCATCTCCTTCCCAAGAGATGAGTTACTGTGGTGCTGATTGACAAGCATTCGCCTCTCACTGTGCCAGGTCAAGCTATGGGAGTTACCTCACTTGCCAAATAACCTGGGTGGTACAGCAGTGGGTGGAGTTGGAAGTGCTGGAGGAAATCAAGTAATTAATGCTTGCTGCATCATGAAACCTCTTGCACTCTTCTGCCATGCTGGGGACAGAGAAGGAGTTTCCCCACAAGCAGAAAATACATCCAGTGCATTTATGTCAGTGGTGGTTGGCTGAAAACCTGAGAGATTCCCAGGGGTCTAGCTCCTCTGAGGCCACAGCGTAGATGTGAGAGCCTACGTTTAGAAGTAGGCAAGAAGAAGAAACCTCAGAAACCAAGGATTGGTGGTATCTCAAGTCTCTTGTGATTGTCTGATCTGGTTTTAAACATTGCTTCAGTGGTGGTGTTGCCCCAGCCTGCTTGGGCCATCTGCTCCAGAGGCACATGGTGCTTTCCCTTGTAGTAGATCTTTCCACTCGTTTCATTCCTCATTGTCCCCGTGTGCCAGCACGGGTGAAGGGAAGGAAGCGCTCCCAGTTGAGGAGTCATGCAGTGAGCCCTAGTGGTGCCCATCCTGGAGGTCCGAGATGTTGGGCATGGCCAGTGCTCCTCTCCACTGCCACTTCATCCATGTGGGAGAGCTTCACATGGGGTCTCCCCTTGGCTCAGTGCTCTCCAAGCCTTGCTTTTGTACTCCAGTAATAAATGTTAGGGACCAAAGGGAGAAAGGCATCTCAGAGAAAAATCTGCAAAAGTAGACAGTTTTAGTCATATGACTTCTGGGAAGGGAAAAAAAACCTGCCAGTTTTGAGAACACTTAATCCATTTGCGACTGTTTAGTTTGAGGAAGAGAAGGCTGAGGGGAGACCTCATCACACTCTACAACTATTTGAAAGGACACTGTAGAGAGGTTGGTGCTGGTCTCTTCTCACAGGTAATTAATGACAGAACAAGAGGGAATGGCTTCAAGCTCCAACACGGTGGGTTTAGACTGAACATTAGGAAAGAATTTTTCACAGAAAGGGTGATTGGGCATTGGAATAGACTGCCCAGGGAGGTGGTTGAGTCACCGTCCCTGGATGTGTTTAAGAGACTTTTAGATGTGGTGTTGGCGGATATGGTGTAGGGGAGAACTTTGTAGAGTAGGGTAGATGGTTGGACTCGATGATCCCAAGGGTCTCTTCCAACCTAGACAATTCTATGATTCTGTGATTCTATGATTAAAGAGTGTAGTCCAGCAGATACCCAGAGAATTATTAATGTTCAATCCAGAGATTATATTTAGCACTTCAGTATCCATAGGAATATGATGTTCTTTTCAGGGCTTCTCAATTGTTTTGTCTTCCTCTTCCCTCCGTTAACACAATTCATTATTCAAATCCTGGAAAACTCAATGTTGTTTTGTGGGGCTTTTTTGTTTTGTTTCCCTGTGTTTTGTTTTGGACATCTGTAACTCAAAGGCCCTGAAAAGTTTACTGTTCATTGTTTGCACCAAAGATGCGTCATTGTTTAGACAAAATCATCCTGAACTCTCCTTAGGGCTGGGTACTTTTACTTGTCTAATGAAAAGGTGTTTTCAAGAGGCTTGACCCTCTCTCTGAATGAGGAGGCAAAAATAAGACAACTCAATTTAAAGATGCAAAACAACTGGCTGGTTATTAAACAAATGTTAATGTTGCTGATTAGTAATGTTGCTAAACAAATATAACAGTGTCCATTAATAACAGAGGCACCAAATACCACAAGCACATTACAGTATAAGAATTGTGTTTTGAGGAAACTCTTCTTTTTCCTCCAAAGAAGTTACACTGTATCCACTTCTTGGCAAAAGCTACATTGACTTACCTTTCAGAGAATTTTATGAGCACTTTTAGCTTTCTAACCTCCTTCCTGAGATTCAGTGCTTCAAAAAGGAAAGACAGTGGGGTGATTTGAGAAGTAGAAAAGATTTTTAGACAGCAAAGCAATAGGCTGTCCTCAATGCTTAGCACGTCTCAAGCTCTGATGAGTTTCAGGCAGCTGTTCCTAAAGGCAGGCAGGGACTTGCCACCCGAGCTGACTGACACCCAGCACTACAGGCGGTCCTCCCCAGACAAGCAAGCTTGCCTCCGTTGGCCTCAGGCACTGCATCTTATCAGGGACCTACTGCACCCATCCAGCTGAATCCGCTGTCGCTTGGAGAGGGTCTCGTGGGTAACCAAACACTAGCTCCAGATGTCTTTAAAACAGCAAATGGCCCAGAACTGGTTCATGGGGAATGCTTCCGTGCCTCAAGAAAATTTCCTTAGTCTGATTTTCAAAGGAAAATTGTCTTGTGTTATTACACCATCTACCTATTCTTTGTCTCTGTATTCATCAATTTCACCTACGTTTCCTGAATCTGTGTGGCGGGAACAACAGGAGTCAAGCGTGTGCCCCAGAGCCCAAACCTAGGGAAGGATGAGGGATGAGGGTGATGCTAGTGCTGTTTTCTGTTCGTGGCTCTTTTCTTTTCNNNTTTTTTAATGAAGCTTACCAGAATGTCTGTAGAAGGCAGGCACATTTCTTAAACTTCCTATCACCTGCAAAACAGTTTCAGCGGAAGTTATCCCTCCTTAGCAAAGCACAGCTCTCTATGTGATAATCTCTAATGAATTAGGAATGAGAATTCTCTAGAAAAAGAAAAGGAATTTCGTTTGCCTCAAACCAAGAAAAATACTGGAATTTGGTTTTTGCTTCCTGTTTTATCTTAATTTGAACAAAACCACTTCTTTCCAGAGCAGGGAGTAGCCCCATAATTGGGAAGGTCCCTGCGATGTGGGACACTTGCTGGAGAGCTGCAGGTTTTCTTGCTGTGGGACAGTCGCCCTCCTTGCTCTCTTCAGAGCTGTGGGCGACTGTGCAGGGGCAGCAGCCTTCTCCAGCTCCCCAGCTTCTCAGCCTTTGGCTTGCACAATGCCTTATTTCTCCCAGGTTGAAAAAGTCATTCACAGGGGTATCAAAAGTACACATGGCCTCTTTTTCAGGGAGTGCTGCCGCTGTATGCAGCTGTCAAATACCAAATGCCTGTCTGCTGCTGATCTCTGAGCAAATCCGGGAGGGCAGTTTAATAGCTGGTTATAAGTTCAACCCAGTGCAGAAATGACAGCAATGAGACTGGCCCTTGAGGATCAGGAGTGTCACTCTTTTATAGAGCTGAGTATTCTGAAATAATAGTATGTCTGGATAGAACAGCCTTCTAATACAATAAAAATTACAGCAAATCATGAACTAGTCAGATTTATACCAATGGTCAGTTCTGCCTCTAATTTTAACCTTTGACAAAATGAAAATTAATGTCCTCTTAAAAGTACCATTTTTCCTTTGCAGTACCTATCTGATATAGACAACAAGTACATTATTTGCTACAGAACATGTTTTCTGTGTTCCTGAGTGTGGAAAAAGATTTATGGTAGTAGAAATACATTCAATTACACTGTGGATAAACACAAGTCCTATAATACTAGAGAAAGAATATATTATCATCTGTACAATTGTAGGGTTCTAGGTAAACATCTATTTTTCAGATTTTTGGGAATAAGAGGTTCTAGTTCACACCTGCTAATGCATCCTAATGGCCTGTTGACTTTTAATATTGAGCTGATTTTTTTAATCCTGCGTGTTACTGATAACCATGTATCAAGAACAGTGCATGTTTTATAGTCTCAGACTTGACTTGATCATTTGCTGACTGCTTACAAAATAGGAAAGGTGACTATTGCTGTGTATCCTCAGTGTTTGTGTAAGTAACATTCTGTATGTGGAGTAACTAATTCCGTCTTTATCTTCCTTTTAGCTACCCCTATAAGAGGAATTTTAGGGAAGAAAAAGCCAGTTTAAAAGAAATAATACCTAAAAGGCCGCACAGTTGCACAATGTTCACAGTAATGGTCAGCATTCAGGGTCTACTGGTAGAAGGCCATAAAATAAGTTGAAATTGATAGTAAATTGAACCTGAAAGATGACACTCTCAAGTATGTGCTGCTGCTATCAGCTGCACAGGGAGGCTGCTTGCTGCGTTTGGGCAGTCAGGTTGGTTTTACTCAGTGGGGCTACCTAAATCCGTATCTGTAGTGCTCAGGTAAGTGCTCTGATTTGAAACCCAGAGTTTCCATGGTAAAGAGAGGTGATCAGCACCCTTTTGAATTGGGATAGTTAATAAAAATAGGTATGTAAAAGTGAATTAACGTGTTTAAATTCAGGAATGGAATGATAGATGTTTTATACAATAGTGATTAGCATCCTCTCCCAAACTCTGTTTGCAATTACCAGAATTTGGGACTATAGAAGAGGCTTTCCAGGACGTGCTGTGTGGTCACAGTTGCAGTTTCATACTTACCGTTTACCAAAAAATAAAGAACGATTCTTGATTTCATCAGAGCCATGCATTTTCCTCCCTAGGGAGGGCTTGATTCGGCTACTTGCCTGGTGTCCCTTGAGGTGCCTGGTGGTGTCCAAGACAGGCAGCAGACAGGAGGCAAGAACTAGGACTTGTGTTTTAGAGAAGCAACCGCAGGCTAAGTGGGACACACATCAAGTAACACTCACAAATGAATTAACCAGCTGGATAGAGCCTGCAACATCTGCCCTGCAGTGCAGAAACAAAATTTGTTCCTTTTCTGGGTCTAGCTTTGTTTTAAAAATCAATCCTTGGTTAATCTCTGCTGTATTGTGCCCAGAGGTTCAAGGATGGTTTGTCATATTCTTTCTGAACACAGCTCTCTCCCAGTGTGACATCTCTCCCTGGGTGCTCCAGGGCTGGAGGAGATAGTGGCTGTGCTTTGACTACCAAAGCATTTCTGTGCCTTGCTCAGTGCTTTGGCTAAAATAGTGTCAAATGTGGCCCTGTCCTGACTGACAGAGCTTCATTAATTTTGACTTTATTCCAGCTGAACTTCTGGTCACTTGATGGGAGTTTAACAAGCTGGCTTATTTTGCCCATGGTATTTCACGTCTTGTTTGGTGCTTGTCTTTTCAGGGACACTTTCCTTGCTAGTGTACTAAAGCACATAATTCCTAATCTGGACAAAAACAAAGTGCTGTTTGTATCTGTGCAGTGCTGTGTTTTAAAATGAATATTTTCTACTCAGTGAGATGTACAGTTGTGGGGTGAACAAATGCCTGCAGGCCTAGCTGGTGGAACACACAGAGTACTGGTGGGGGAAAGTGAAAGGCGACAACAGAATAGAGGTTGTGTTGAGACAACACAGAAAAGTGAACGCCAGTGTTGTACTGCCACCTGGGTGGAAGCTATAGAGTAGTTCACAAGATCTTCAGAGCGCCACAGGTTTCCCCTTACTCTGTAGTGCAGTTTACATTAATGTACAATGTTAAGGGATGTTTTTATAGGGGCTCGTGTGTTGTAGCAAAGTAGAAGGCTCTTCTGAGCAATTGTAGGGAAAACTCAGGTTTCAGAAGTGGTGAATAGCTTAATTGTGTCTGGTACTTCACAAACTATTTTTGGAAGTTTTCAAGCTTCTGTTGTTTTGGGGGTGGACAGGTGTGTATTCAGGATCCTGCATGTCCTCTCTGAGGTTGAATGCACCTTGCTGAAAAAGCTCTTCTGTGCCTAGGATTCTATGTCTTCACAGATCTCTCCTGAGACCATGGAAAGAGCTCAGGTCCAGTCAGACTCAGGACTAAGCAAAGAGGAAGGGAAAACAAACCACAGAAGAGAAACCAGAGGAGGTAATGGGGAAAAGTCAGGATCCTGATAGCTCTTTCAGAGGGAAGGTAAGGCAGGAAGTTGCACAGAAGAAAAACCACCATCAACTAATATCAGACTAACCACCCCTCCTTAAAAAAAAAAAAAAAAAGTTCCCAGTGCATAAAACTGTGCAAGTAATAACAAATTACAACCAAAATCGATCCAGTAAACCTCTGCCTCAGCACTTCTGAATGCTGCATAGAAACTTCAATCCACCTGATTGATGCTTTGAAATGGGTATAGAAATCTATGGGGAAGGGAAGGAAAAAACAGTGTTACCTCTGGGAGGACTCTTAACCTGTGGGCCCCTGTTCGTTAAGGCAAGCTGAGAACACAGGTATATTCTGCTAGGTGGGTTCTGTGTGCTCCGGAGCTGTTTGCAGCCTGGTTGGGTACTTGTTTGTCATCTTTTGTGCTCCTGTCTCAGCTGCAGGAGGTATGGTAGAGGAATGGTATTGCTGCTCAGGAGAATGAGGTTTTAGTCTTTACAGTGGCCTCCGAGCTTTTGGAGGATCACAAGGTTGCTGGCATAGCAGCAGTTCACCTAGGCGTACAACGGTAGGGATGGCTGGTACAGTTTTGGGAGTTTCCTGCTCAGAAGTGATTCCTGCCTCTTTGCAGCTAAATTCCCTGCAGAGTGAAAACCCAAAGCCTGAGCCGCTGCGGTTGTTTCTCTGAGCACCTGCAGCAATACCAGTATCGGGCCCCAGTTGCAGTGGTGAGCTTGTCTCACCATGGCTCTCAGCAGAGGAGAAAGACAGTGGGGGAACAAGAAGAGTTGTGGGGTGGGGAGGAAGGTAGAAGGGGGTAGAGGATGGGGAGTGTGACCTGGAGGCTTGTTGAGAGGAGAGACCCACTGGAGGGGGAAGGAAGAGGAGAATAACTGCAGTGGTAGAAATAAACGAGAACATTTTACAAACTGGGGGAAAGCTGGAATAAGCAGGGGCTGGGAGCAAGTAAGTGTGTTTGTAGTCAGTAGGTTAGGCAAGCAGGACGAGCACAAAGACAGCAACAATAAATAGGATGGAATAAGAGTGAGAGTAAAGCAGCAGAAGTGAGTACCGGGGAATTTCCCTGTGTTTGCGGCTGGGATGTTATTTCACAAGAGTTCTGAAAACTTACAGCAGGCAAAACCAGGGAAGCTCTGGGTGAATGTTACTTAATCCTGAAGTACCACCAAGAGAAACATTAAATCCTCGCTCAGGACTGGATTCAGGCCTTGGTGGAAGGGGATGTCTGTGCAGTGAGGGGGACAGATCTAAATTCCCCTTGAGTTCCTGCCCTGGTATATTTGCACCTGCAGCTATTTCTTTTAATCTCCACAAGTTAGTCGCTCCTTTAGATCCCAGTCTCTCAGCGCACTGGTTCCTCATGTGCTTAAGTGTCTCAGAAGTCAGCTTTAGCTGATTGAAATTTAATTCGGCTTTAGCTAACGACATGGGATTGGCTGGATTGAGGTCATGGGTCCCTTGAGTCACAACTGTGATACTAAACACACAGAAACCTCTAGCATTTACCACCGAGCCATGGACTAGATGGTGTTGCATCAAGAGAAGGTGGGCAGATGGAGGGCAGTACCGAGCCATCTCCGTGGGCCAGGAGAAGTCTAATATGATGGGACTTGGCATGCTGCAGAGACCTTGCTCTGAACTCAGTCCTGGCTTGAGAGTGGATGTATGGTCCCTGCCTTAAGGGACATGAAGCCTTTTTTAAGCAATCCCATGAAAGCACATATATTTGCCATTAAGGCTCAATTGCTTCATTTAGAGATGTATGGAGCCCCTGGGTACTCAGCATTAGGCCGTAAATGTCCAGTATCAGGATGCCACAGAGCTCAAGATAATGACATTAAGTGGGTTTCCTGTAGTGTCTGAGATGTGGATTTCTAAAGCCTAGCAGTGTGTGTCCTTCGGTTTGTACAGTAGATTTATCCATGATACTTCAGTGATGAGAAATCCTCAGGGGAAGAGGGGGAGGGGGAGGGCAGCCCCAAATCCAAAGCATATTTTTTTGTTCCTTGTTCCTAGTGTGTCTGGGGCATGTTAATCCATTTTTATATGGTGTTATGTTACAGGGATTGTTTTTAACCACCATTTGTTATGTTGATCGTTTTATATGTACATCGTTTTATACACTGGACTAATTTATTACCTAATATGATTTTCAAGCAAAAGCGTTGAAGTAGTCAGTCTCAGAACTATTCATGAAACTATTTCTTAATTAAACTATTTTTTTCCTAAACAGTAACATAATTTAACATTAACTAATTTTTCTTATTATTTTGTTTTTAATTGCTTTTCAGTTGAGATTCTGCAGGGCTAGATTTAAATATGAAACACTTTTATTATTAACTCAAAGAGATAGTTGCAGTGCACGCAGAGATAGGTGTGGTAGCCTGTCATGATAATCAAGAGCTGTAACTCTGTAGAGTGCATTTCTTGTTTGTGCATAACTGATAAAATACTCAAAATCTAAGGCTATGGCTTCTTTTACTTTTTAGAAGTGGATTTTTGGCTCTTTCCTGAGCCTGGGAAGTTTTCAGTAAGGAGCAAAGGAGCCCTTCCCTCCTCCCCTTCTCAAAATGAAAGCCAAAACGCACAACTCGGATTGGCCAAATTAATTTTTAAATTAGAATACATTCCCATTCAGACTTTAATTTAATTTTACTTCTACTCTGCAAGAAATAGACAGTCAGTTACCCTGGTCATTTTGGCTGACAGGATTCTTGGCTTTGCTTAAATTATTGATTATAGCAAGGGGAGGGACTTTGCAATGAGAACAGCGCTCTCACTAATAGAAGCCTTTCACTAAATCAATTTCTACCATTGCTGCAATGCACCTTCAGGGAGTTGGAGGTTAGCAGCCTTAAGAAGAATTTTGTCTTCAAAGAGTGGATCTTTGCCATACATTTTTCTAAGCCTCTTCTTCTCGTGTTTATACAGGCAGCTAAGAAGAAAAAAACCCAACATAAATATATTTCCAGGGGTTGATTTGCAGGGTGAGGGGCTGTTCTGGTCCAAAGTTGAGCTGATTAAATCTTGATGTGATTGATATCGAAAGGTTTGTGGGCTGAAAGTACTGTTTCAAACCTTGTCTCCTGAGCAGAGTCAGTCAGAAAATACATCAATGTCTTGCAAGCTGGAATCAATTCAGTAGAGAATGCACTGTATGCACACGCTGCTGTAATTCCTGTATAGCCATCCCTCTCTTTTTTTTCCTGGCTTATTAGAAAATACAGTCAGTTATACGGTCAACATGTGGTATTTCCTCTTGAATAGGGGTGGCTTTTCTTCTCTTCCCCCCAAAGCACCATTCCTCATTAGACTAATTAAGTAAGTGTCTGTTTAAACATAGCAGTGTATTTTCCCATATTTGAGTTGGAGATGCTACGCAGAAGGAGAATATGAAGCTGTTGGGACATGTGTGTAGCAAACTTAAAGGATGCTAGTAGCAGATCGGTACATGTTGAACTATGCAGGAGCATCTAGTAACTGTAAGTAGCACTTTTCTGTTTTACTTTTTTGTAGCTCTGGTTGGCAGTGTCACAGCTCTGGATATTTAATACAATTATTTTATCTGTTAATAAAAATTCTGCTCAGTGGGAGATCAGCTAGTATCTGACAGCTTAAGTTGCAGAGTGCATGGTGTGCAGCTGGTACTGTAAAGGTATCTGTCTGAATGCTCATCATTTCAGTAGTGAATTGACAAGTGATGTTTTAGATTTGTGATCCATAGAGCTTGATGGTTTGTACATAGGTTTAAAATACGTCATGAACTGGACTTCTAGTTTCTCCTTCACATGTCACAAATCCCTCCCCTGGGATTGCTTTATTTTCCTTGCAGTCAAAGGGAAGAAAAAAGTCCGTTTAAATAATATAAGAGCAGCACCCCTAGTCATTCCATAAGGTTCAAGGTAAAGCAACTTTTAATACACTGAGTGAGGTTTTGGGGGTTAGAAATGTGAGGTGGTATATAACTAGTATTTGCTTGAGATCTGTCGAAGAATATTGTCTAATATCTTGGAGGGATTTTTTTATTCATTTTGTCAGCCCTAAATCAATCAGTTTGGCCAGGTCAGAAAAATGATCTTCTGTTGGAAAGCTGGTTCACACAACTTTTTGTCTTCATTTGTGGAATTGTAATTAAATAGTATAACTGTATTTGCTCCTTAGAAAAACAAACTATTAATAAGAAATAGTGATCTGGTTTGGCTTTTGTAAAAGTATTTGAAACTTAGTTCACTAATTTTCTTTTTCTTTTGTGGGCAAGCCAACATCATTTATCAAACTCTGTAGCAGGCTTTCAAGACGACATTTGGTGTTAAAGTCAAATTACCTATTTTCTTTTGTGCTTAACTAAACCAGAATGATGAGTCTCCCTTTTTTGCCACTGAAGCCTGTCAGCAGATCGACTAAGCAACTTTGTAGTCTCCTAACTACGTTAATTTCCCATGGTTAATTGTGCTGAAACATAACCAATGCTTTTTTAACAGAGAAATCTGTTAGATCTAGAAAAGTAGAAAGAAGGCATCAGAAAAATAGAGATTTCAGGGCTAAGCTTCCACTGGCATAGAATAGGAAGTTTATTTGATTTTTTTTTTTTTTTAACAGGATTGGGGTTTTTTGACTAAAATGTATGTGTTGGGCTTTGTAAAATTTTATTGCCTATGCGTATTCAGGATATGTATAGGAAATAAGGCCCTTTTGCAACCATCAAAATGAATGTGTGATCATTAATAGAAGATAATTTCTCTATATTTCTCTTGATTTCATGTCATAGCTGTGAAGGTGACAGTTCAACTATACTCCAGATTCGTGTACTTTAAATATACCAAATGTACTTCTTTATGGGAAGCTCCTCTTTCCTAAGGTTATCTAATCCTACAATTACTTCACAGGGAAAATGCAGTTTCTTCAAATCAGCTGCTTTGGGAGTATGGTGACATGGAAGTTGCTCCGTTCTCTGTTCTTCCCAGTAGCTTCTGTCCGCATCTACTTTGTTTTTAGTTTCAAGAAGCTGGTCCAGAAAACAGTGGTGCATGGTCCAGAGTGCTTAACGCTTCCCAGAGGAAACCTGCATTTTTGAGGTAGTCAGGTGTCTCTAACTTGAGAGAGTCTGTCGTTAATCTGGGACAAGCTTCAGCTGTCCCACCATAAAATCAATTGAGCAGTGACTCAGGAACAGTTGTGGCTTTCCAGGAATGATGCAGAGGGATGGATTGTGTCTCAGGTCTCTCTGCCAGAAGCAGGTAGAGATGCTGTCTATGTGTTCAACCAATGTTTCAGGTTCACTACTTTCAAATTTTGCGAACATCAGTGTAATAACTATTTGACAGTATTTTAAAAAAAACAGACAGACAACATCTACTATTTTGAAAGTTGTGCTCCCTGCAGACTGCATTTGAAATGCTCTAGTGATAGTAATTACTGGTTGTATTTTTTAACCTTTCTTTTTATATATTCAAGTATGCAACAGAAGCTTTACTGTAGGTGAGGAAATACATCTAACATTTGCACAGTACATCTCTTTTGTTTTCCTTTGCTAAACCACCTCATCTTCAGACAGGGCAAGTGGACAGACTGAGCACGGGAAGTAGAAAGGCTCTTCCGAAGGGACGGGAAGGAGTTTTCACATCTTTCGGTTTTATTATTAACATATTTATTTTACATCCTGTCTTTAATTATGCAAGAACGCGTATAGAGATCATGCAATTATAAAGGCTGTAGTACTGATGATTAAGAATAAATGCTTCAATTTACACCAAGAAGCCAATTAAAAACTAAATTAAAACAAAGTGATAAATTTTTCTTGAAACAAATACACCTTGTCCCCAAATTGGGAGTCTAAAAAGAATGTGACTTCAAAACCCAGAATCAATATTAGTCATTGTTTATCTTTTAGGGTTGAACTTTCATTCTATTTTTTTTCTTTCAGCTTTTTTTGGAAGGGGAGACATGGGAGATTCTGTGGGTTGTAGTGAGAGTTGGTTTTGTTGTTGTGTTTTTTTTTTTTAATGGACAAGCTGCAATTTTCTCATTATTCCAGGATTTGGGGATTTTAAGTGCTAGATATCATAAGGCACAATACAAAATTTTTAAAAAATCTGTTAAAATGCTGAAAACAAGAGTAAGTTCACAAGAGTAGTATTCCATTCCTCTAGTGTTATAAAAGTAAGCTTTTTGAAAGGAATGAGCCTTGCAGCTTGAATTTTACAATGATGAACAAATCTACTACCTCATTTGGTAATATGCTAAAGGTCTTTTGGTGGGATGTGCTTTGTTATTTTATGACTTTCTGATGGGTAAGGTGGTGGTCAAAATTTAGAATAAAGAGAAAACTCTGTTTTCTCCTTCTGATAATGTTACTGCAAGAGGGTCAGTGTAAAGGCCACCAGATCAGGTTATTGTGACTTAGGATTTTTTTCTTTTGTTTTATCACTTTACAGATGCTGCGTCAGGATTGTACTGCTGGCCACAGTCTTTTATCTGGGTTAATTCTCATTTCAGAAGGTAGCAGGATTCACTGAGAATTTGTTACCAGTGCAGAAACAGTGAATTTCTAACTAGCATCTCACATCCAGTATGTTGCTGTTGCCTCTCCTTTCTATTTCTGAATTCTTCTGGAATGCAGATAATATAAGGGAAGAAGGAATGTAAGCATTTACTGACATAAGAGCTCATTTGAACTGTAATAATTGTCATATGTAAACCCCTGTAGTTTAAGTGATGTTAATTACCTCTCAAGAGTAGTGGGCTCTGCAATAATTGCTAGATGAGATATACTTTTAGTTACTGCTCTTCATGGTGGTTTGAGTACGTTTCCCTTTCTTTATTCATAAAGATATTTAAGCCTGATAGATGTATTTGCCTATAAAGATTTTTTTATCTATTAGATGGCTCCGTACAATTTAGTATAAAAGTAGTGACATCTTCCTTTTACATACATAATATAAAATTGAAGGTGACAAATGTGTAAGGATAACAATATTCAGTCCTGTAACTCCTGCATTGCTGTTGTCATATGAGGTTATTGTGTATCCCAGGGTAGGAATAAATGTATTGTGGATTTTCCTTCTGGGAATATATATTATCTCCCTTAGAGGGTATATCGGTTTGCAGGTTCTATCAGATGCGGCTTTTTAATCTGACCCAGTATAATTGTTGTGGTTACTTTTATCAAAGTCTTTCAGTAATGTTGTTAATGCCAGTATTTCCATTGCAAACTAATATACTGCCTGGAAGCTAAAGCTCGCTTTTACAAGAGTTACAGGGGTTACAGTTCCATTTGTACATCACCAGATAGTACATGAGCTTGTAAGAATGGCTGTATTCAGCAGACCTTAGGCTCACGTAGTTCTTTATGTGTTGCCTCTGGCAGCAGTCAGTAGCATAAACTTATGGGAGCAGTAAAAACAAAAAACAGGGCTAGCATAAAGTGGTCTTACCCCTACTGTATCTTTTTCTCTTTCAGCTATTGGTGGGTTTAGGACTTTCGGCCTTGGTGTGTCATTCACGTTATCTTCTTTAATTGCTCTTGATAGACTTTTCTAACATGAATTTATTTAATCATTTTTGGTCTCATTTGTATTTCTGGCATCTACAACATCCTGTGACCATGAGCTCCATAATTTAATTATGCGATGTATGAAAAAGTACTTCCCTTTGTTATAAAATTGCTCTCCAATAATTTCATTAGGTGCCCATTGCTTCTCTGTTACAGGAAGCAGTAAATAGCAGTGAATGAACATTTCCTTTCCATCCTTGTCTTCTTCCCGCCATTCATGATTTTACAGATTTTTGTGACATCCTTCCCTCCTCCCTGTCATTCTTTTTTCCCAGCTCGAGTCCTACAACACTCAGTGTCTCTGCCTGCAGAAGCAGTTTTAACTGTCTTGATGTCTTTTCTAGTTCTGTTATGTTATTTTATAATAGGATACATGGAAGTGCATGCACTACTCCTGTGATAGTTCAACTCTACAGTAAAACTGTAGGCTAAAGGATTTTTGTCTTGATGTTAGTTCCTAACATACGACTTCAACTGCCAGTGAGTACCACGCTGCTATTTTCAAAGAATTCAGTGACCTTGATCCTTCCAGAGTGCCAAAAGGTAATTAATTGCCTGCCATTATATATGAGCATTTTATTTTATGAGCAGAACAGAAACATAACAGTAAAGGAATTCTTAAGAAATTAGTAAAACCCAGGACATGGACATCCGTGTGGTCAAGAAACTGAAAAGTGAATGCTGTTCATTGAAACCATGTGTCCTAATCCCGTAGGAACTATTTGCAGTCTTTTGGTTTTGCACAGCAACAAAGGTGAATATAAATTCAGAAAGGGAAATCTTCTTATCCCATATAACTGCTTCCCAAGACTACCTGCAGCCCTTTGGCATGCCCACAAATTGTAACGTTTTCACCAAAGATCAGATACTGTTTTCAGCTGGGGAAAGGAGCAGGCTGTCGCATGTGCATCTCTTGTTTTACTGCTTGTGACAGCTTGTGATGACTATTGGCTGTGTCTTTTCCATAGTGCTAACAGAACTCGATGGCTTGTGGTACATCATATACTGGAGATCTTTTGTGTATTGTTTTTACTGTGCTTTGGCATGTTTATGTTCTTACCAAGCAGGTGTTTGTTTGGAGGGAGATTCTGGCTCTGGTTTCACAATAAAGGAGACTTTTGAAGTTGTTATATGCTGGGCATATGCAGCTTTAAGGAGAACTTGTCCTCAAGTTTTCAAAGCATGTTACTACTTTGGTAATATACTTTGAATGAAAGGCAGTGCTAATTGCAAGTGAAATTCTGTTGTAGTTCTGCAGAACTGTAAAATTAATCCCTCTCTTTTTCTTTCTCAAATGCTTGTCTGGCATAGGACTCCCATTGCATGTTAGGTTTGTTTCTGGCTACTGTTTGCTAAGTTAGACTTACTAGGATGATCGGTGACCTGGTTATTTTTCTGAATTTTCTTCTAATTCTTGTTAGTGGTTATGTCAGAAGTACCATTTCTGTCTCCTTAAACATAGATTTCTGAATCTAGATTCAGTTATGTATATAAATCCATCTCTGTGAAAATGAAATACAAAATTTTAGTGCTGGCGTGCCATGAAGTAGATATAAGAATGAAAGTAATGATATTTCTAGTGCTAGATGGATGCTTTCAAAGATGATTAACATCTATAAGTTTGCTTAATACCAAAAGGTATCTGAACAGTACGAATAAAGATTTAATAGAAAGTTTATACCAATGTGGTGATGTGAAATACTTAAATAAACTTCTGGGTTACATGAGCCCCCCGTGCGCTATCAGCATGCTTCCCTCTCCCACAGGGGCGTGAAATATGACCAGCTCCCTGACACTTGCATCTGCTGTCAGAGGCATCTGTTCATAAAGCCCTCCTGTTGTAGATGCTATATGTTTCACATATGGCTGTACACATTGTGCAGAAGACTTAGTTCAACTGAAGCTCGATTACTTTTGAAAAGGTTAAAGTTTGTTGGTTTTTTTTTTTTTTTTTTTTTAAAGTCTCAAAGCTTGAAGGCTGGGAAGTGGAGCTGAGTTCACATCTCTCAGTGCCTCAACACAGCCTTTAGCTGCCTGATGTGCTCAAGCTTCTCTCTTAACATCTTTCTTTGCAGGCAAACTGTAGGCCCTGAGGACCAACGCGTTGCTTCCTGTGCTAGTGCAATATTTCATGCTTATGCATCTCTAATGGTAAAAAAGAAGATTTTTGCCATAATATCTTCTTCTGCCTTCCCTTCAGTACTGTAGCAACATGAAACGAATTTGGAGGTAGGGAAACATTAGGTCTTTGACTTCTGTGTTGGAAAAAAAAAGAACCCTTCAGTTTGTTCTCTAATGCACATTTGACTACAGCTTTAAAGAGGCAAACTAATCTGTTATAGAGATCATTAAAAGTAACATTCTGGCTTTTATTGGTAGTATTAAACTGACTAAATTGGGTAGGATGAGGTAGGAATTACTCTTTGGCCACATTAGGAAGAGCAGCCCTTTGTGTGGGACGGAAGGGGACTGTGGCACATGGACATACCGGGGGATGGTGGCTGGTCTCTGTGCATCTTGATCTCGTAGTTGGTGTTTGGGTGCAGGGAGCCTGCACAGAGCCTGGATGTGACTTTGGGCAAGTTATTTAATGCATCTCAGACCTCTGCCTGGCTTTGTATAAACAGGGCGTGTGCTCTTCTGCCTCACAAGGTTGGTGTGAAGATGAAGTTGTTGTTTTCATGGTGTCCTAGAGCATCTGCTGCACTGTGTGGGGAGCTGTGCGTCTGCATGGACTGAGGGGTGCGCACTGCTTGCATCTGAGATGGAAAATGGCTGTTCTTGCAGGTTTTGCTTTTTTGTGCAGCACAACATTTAATTTCAGAGAGTAACTCCAGTGTAATTTTATTTTATGTGCTGTTTTCATTGAATCATTAAATTCAGGAAGTTTTTTCTAATGCATTTGCACAGCGCTGTAAATGAAACTGTCAAAGAAAAGCAAATTTAGCCAAGCCACAATTTGAATTGTATGTCTGTGCCACTGGTCAACTTCACTGGCTTTTAATTGGCTAATCATACGCACAAAACCCACTAATGAGCATTTATATAAAATTTCAGACTATATCAATATATTTATGCAGTATGTTCTCCAGAGGAGTACAGTCCTTCCTTTCTGTAGAGTGTTCTCTCCTGAAGTCAGTAGGCTTCATCATATTTTAGATGAAGAAAATGATCATTTGCCTAGTACCTGGCTTTTAAAGCAGATTTTTTTCTGCAGTTCCTGTTCTAAAGGGAGAAGAAAACAGTGCCTGCTAGTCAGATTCCTTTGTCAATGCTCTAGCTTACTACTTCTGTCATTCTGTTTGTTTGAGGTAAAACAGAACCATGACACATTCAGATTAAAGAGGCATTCACTAATGTCACCAATATTTAAACTATTGAGACTTTCTATTCCTCATTTGAAACAAATCTGATAGAAAGTGTGAAGTCCAAGCCTGTTGCTGTTCTTTAGTACTAGGACTTGACGGCAAGTGTAGCTAAGTAAGGGAATAAGATCTGTCTCTTGTGGTGTGTATCGAGTTAAGTAGAACCAGTTACTGGCAGAAGGTCTAAGGGAGATGGGACCCGCTTGTGTCTACAGCCAGTCCTAAAAAAGCAGAGAGTTACAGGTCGGGAAATACTGAACTCTGTAATGTTTGATGCTTGTAAAACAGAGTTTTACTTGGAAATAAAGCATTATGGTGCAGCAGTTCCTGTGTGGAGAGTTGAGGCTGTTGAGGCGGCCATACTGCTGTACTGCATACATTGGTGCAGTGTCTCCTCCCGCTCTGCAGGCATCTTGTGTCTTGAAGTCAGAAGGACATCTGTGTTTAACTGCTTTTTCTGTCAGTATTTATAGACTGAATCTTTCTGTTTTGTGTGATTATTCCAGATTATATTTGCTCATTGCCCGAAATCGTTAATGGTCTCTCCTGTGGATGGTTTGACACTCGTTAATGGTCTCTCCTGTGGATGGTTTGACACTAACATATCAACTTGCTTTGAGGACACAGAGGAAGCAGGCTAGTTATTCTAGTGGAGAAATACATATGTTCAGAGCTGCCACCAAAGTGATTTTCCCTGTTTTTCTGCCAAATGTTTGGCAGTGTTGCTGAGACAGATACGTTTTGTGGGAGTAAGGAAGGCTGGACTCCACATGTACTGAGTGTGCTGCGCAGTGCGTCTGCCTGTGCAGCAGTGCATGTGCAGGCTTTGCTGTGTGAGTCCAGCAGTGCCTCGGCTGAGATGGCCATTTAATTTTTCTTCTTTAGACCAGACAACCCCCCCACTTCTAAAACAATGCAAAGTAGTTAAATAGGGTATGAACCCAGAACACAAGATAAAGGGGGAGGTGTCCCTGCCCATGGCAGGGGGATTAGAACTAGATGATCTTTAAGGTCCCTTCCAATCTAACCAATACTGTGATAATATGCTGCAATCCTGCTCTCTGTGGGGAAGAGCATGGGAAGAAGAGATACCATGCCAAAAAAAACACCCAGAAGAGCAGATGCAGATTGCTGCTGGACTGTTTTAGCCCTGAAAGCTAGCTCACAAGACCGTTTTTAGTGATTTGCTAATGAGGAGGAAGATACTGCTCTGGATGAATTATTTGTTCCTTAGGGACCTCCATGGTGAGGAGGTCCCTTGAGGACGCAGTCACGCTGTGCTATCACAGTGGATTTTAGACCAAGTTCGAGGTATACTCTGCTGTGTGTTGGGCTATTATTATTTTTAAGTAAAAGCTTTTGCCATCTAGTGGAAAGAACAGACAACTAGCATTTCAAGTAAGCAAGAAACCCACTAATCACATACAAAGCAGGAATAAACCACTTGCTAGAACAGTAGCAAATTATTCTGACTTTTGTGAAAATTAGGTGGTAGAAATCTTCCAAGCTAATGGTGCATTTTGTTCACGTAGTATTTGAGACTATCTCATTTAAGCACGGAGTTGGTGAATAGGGCTGCTCTCGCTTGTTTGGGTTTGGGTTGTCTTCTCGTTCCACCCTGGAGGGTACCTGGCTGCTCCTCCCTGGATCCTGGGCTTGGCCAGTATGCTTTGAATGCCTCTGTGGTGGCTCAGTTCCCCCACCAGTGGGATGGGGAAGAGAATCACAAGGGCAAAAGTGAGAAAAATTCAACAGTCAAGATGAAGACAGCTTTATAAATGAAGAAAAAAACCCCAACAACCAACAAACCAAACCCACACCAAGTGATGCAAACACAATCACTGACTACCTCCCACCAGCAGACTGATGCCCAGCCAGTCTCTGGTTGGGGGCAGAGTGAGAAACAGAGAAGGTCTTAGCTGTATACAGGCACTGGTCAGCAACAGCTAAACCACTGGTGTGTTTCCAACACTTGTTTTGGTCACAGATGTAAAATACAGCACCTTACAGGCTGCTATGAAGAAAATTGAACTTCATCCCAACCAGGCTGCTGTTAGTATCAACTCCTGTAAACGCAGGCTGTGGTGCTGGTTCCTCACAGTCTTCACCTCTGGACCTCAGGCGTATTTGCCCCTGAGCAGACACCTCACAGGGCAATGAAGTTCTCCCACTAAAGCAGGACGGGTAGTACCATCTTGAGTACTGTCATCAACAGTTCTTCTGAACTTCTCTCCTGAAGTCACTTGCCCTTGCTTTTCTTCGGCTATTGTGCAAGTACTTCAGTCCTTATGTCAACAGCTTGGGGTTTGGTGGTTGAAAGGGAGAAGAAGTCAGGTCTTCAAAACAAGTGGGTTTAGTAGTGGGGTGTTTTTCCTGACCGTTGACAAATCTGCTTTCCTCTCTCTTCCTTAAAATTAGTCATCTCTGCTTGAACACCTTGTATGCCTATATTAACTCATGATTTATACAGCAGGATGAAGATCACATCACATGAAAAAAATAGTACAGGTGAGTCACCCCAGTCTTCCTTAGGATTTTTAAGAAGTCAGTCTTTTCTGATTATGGTTTATGTTACAGTTGATCAAAACAGCCATTCATTTTGGCACAGATTGTGTCTGGTTACATGCATGCCTGTAAATCCCACATTTCAGCATTTTTCCCAGGAAACCGTTTGAGAATTTTCTTCTCCCCAGACGCATGTGGCTGGTTCAGCCATTCGGCAAGGAGGATACAGGGTTGTCATGACAACCGGTTGCATGCTGTGAGACAAGATGATGCCAAATGACCAGCTTCTGGCTGTTTATCACTCCTTGTTGAGTAATGTTCCCCAAATTAGACAGGCTTGTCTGATTTATAATTACTTGTCCTAGTGGCTTGCATTTCTGCTGCATTTGTTTCTGAGATAGCATTCATGCTTCTTGCAGTGGTACTTAGGCGAGACTACCTGCTGACCACCGTTGTTGTGAAATATGAGAGTAGGTGTTACCGTCAATTATGCTGTAGTGCGTGCAAAGTGAGGAGAAAATTTGTCTTTGAGGTCTTTTTTTTATTAAACCAGAGCCACTTAAACTTGCACATTGAGCCCACTACCAGAAATAAATGGGATAAAAACATTCAGGACCTGTGTTCCCTCTGTTGTGCTGTTTAATGGAGAGTACTCCTTTAATTTTGTTTCCCTTCACTCATTGGTATGACATGTCTTCCCCTCCCTTCCAATGGCTGTGTGCATATGGGGTGGGGGAGGAATATGCTACCTTTAGGATCAAATCCTGGATCTGCTGAAGTCATTGGCATCTTCTCAAGAAGACTAAGGTTCTGTGGCTTTCTTATCCTTTGGTTTTGCTTTTATTTAGGCCTAGAAGGCAGAAGGAAAACATTTTTATTTCAAGATTTCTGAATTTCAGCGGAGGAAGAAAACACTTTCCCCCATCCCTTTAATTTTTAATAAAACCATTTTATCCTCCTGTTTTCCCAGCTCCTTTCTTGTGCTTCCCATTGTGTGCCCAGAAGGATGCCATCTGTAACATGCACATGCCATTGTGGGCCACCTCTTTCCTTATGCTTCATTCCAGCAATGAACAAAGCCATCGGATTTGAAGCTAGTGAACACAAGGACAACATGTTGTTGGATCCTGTCACCATCCCATTCTTGGTAATTTTTGGCATAGAAAACCTTGCTGCAGATCTCTTACAAACAAGGCACTTTGCAGTTTGAAATCCTTCATTTACATTGTGCACCCACTGCTGTGAGCGATGGGAGAGCCAGAGACTGACAAGTGGATTTACAGATTTATTATTGGCCAGGCTACTTTTCTAGATTTGGAAAATTCTGAACGTGTCCCTGAATGGACCATTGTGCTTCCAGCCTGGACACTGAACACTCCAGTTAACTTTTCACTGTGGAAATACGCTTTTGAGATGGTGGTAGATAATCAAAGTCTAGATCCAGTCCTGTGCCTGGATGACATCCCTTTTCTTCAGAGAATCTTTACAGGAGAAAAACTGTTACAAAACAGTCCTACGAATTGGGATAACTAAGCTAGGAGTACAAAAAAGTGAGGTCTCTCATCTTTATCTCTGTAGAGTACGGGTATTTTATTTCCTAACCTATTTAGATAATGCAGATCAAGTGCTCACAAGTATTGTTGAGCATTGCAGACGGGTGGTCTTGCTTGGTCATTCTATCACCATGCAGTGGAAGGAGTCCT
Source organism: Ibidorhyncha struthersii (assembly GCA_013398815.1). Lineage (NCBI taxonomy): Eukaryota > Metazoa > Chordata > Aves > Charadriiformes > Charadriidae > Ibidorhyncha > Ibidorhyncha struthersii. The sequence goes on from VZSZ01008379.1 coordinate 123,545, forward strand.
CCTTAGCTGGAAAGACTGACTGAAAATCAGGCTTCACTCCAGCGGAGCTGCATTTTCGTCAGCCGGATGCTGCTGCTGCTGCCAAGTAGGGGAAAAGAGGCCTGTACATGTGGAAATAAATCCCTTAAAAAGCAAAGCACATACATCCCTTTAATGATGCAATGATACCTCTCAGTTTTTCATGAATATATTTTCTATCTTAGTATGAGTCCACCTTGGTGCTCTTTCCCAGTTTTCCCCAAAAAATGCTTTTAAACTGAAGTAATGCAGTTGAAATTGTCCTGTGACATAGGATATATTACTATGCACCTCCCAGCTACAAAATTTCCAGCACTGATGGCTCTGTACAGCACTTTCACAGTCTCTGTTTTGAAGTCATATGCACTGCTAACCTCGAGCCCTTTGGGACTGCACTTCCTCCTATTCAAGAGTACTCCTCTTGGCCATAATTTGATGCCCTAGCCATGCTGGTTGGTGAGATTATTTTTTTTTACCTAAAGGAGAGCTGCACATCCAAAATACATATTTTTTTTTTTCCAAGTAAATCTCCCAGTTCAATACAAATTTTTTTGCAGTAGACCTGTTGCCTTGCTTAAGTGTATTTTGTCCAGGAAGTAGGTCTGCTTAGCCTTTAGTGAACTAGGTTTGAGGCTTTAGTTCCCTCATGCGCGAGGAATTAAGCAGAGAGGCACTGACAGTTCAGTCTCCGTCCCCAGCACCTTGCTTATCATCACCACCAAGTTCTCTTTGAAGTGGAGATAACACCTTGTTGCTGCTTTTATCCATTTTTGTTTATTTTATCTAAAAGAAAGCAGAAAGCTTGTTCATTACAGTCTATTTTAAATTGTATCTTTTCTTCCCATACAGTTTCCTTGCTGGTGCATTTTTCCTCAAGGTGTCTGTTCCTGAGGTATCTAGCTTTTCTTTATATCGCGTAAGGTGATCTTTTTCTTGCAGCCCTAAGTATGTGTAAATACGCTAGTAATCTTCCATGACTTTACCTACAGAAAGGGAAGGACGAAGATTGTCTTCCTTCCAGACAGGAGTATTGAGATTTGTTGTTGAAATGATACGGCATATTTCTAGTCTTCATCAAGAAAAGATCCTGATTTGTTTAATTTAGCACAAGCATAATGTCATACAGCCAGATTTTAGTACTAGACTGGTGATAAACCAACTTATGATGATGGTGAGTGGAGTATTTGGTTTGTTTTACGCTGAAAAATACAGACTTTGCTAAGGATGGTGGAGAAACCGGTTTTCTACATAACAGAATTTGATCTATAGGAAACCATGCATCTTGCCAATGTTCTTCCATTCTGACTTTGTTATAACACCAAGTCATCCACGATTGAACATTTTACTTCAGTGTAGTTCTTTCTAAAAAAAGATGGATAATTACTGTCTCAAAACTTTAACACAACTTGCCTCAGATAGTAAAATAATTTTAACTTGAAATAAATATTACTAAAATTCACTAGATGGGTGGATGAGGGGAGGGCAGTGGATATTGTCTACCTTGACTTTGGCAAGGCTTTCGACACTGTCTCCCACATCATCCTCACTGGCAAGCTTAGGAAGTGTGGGATAGATGGATGGACAGTGGGGTGGATTGAGAACTGGCTGACAGGTAGAGCCCAGAGGGTTGTGGTTAGTGGTGCAGAGTCTAGTTGGAGGTCAGTAACAAGTGGTGTCCCTCAAGGGTCAGTACTGGGTCCAGTCCTGTTCAATACATTCATCGATGATCTGGACGAAGAGATAGAGTGTACCATCAGCAAGTTTGCTGATGACACTAAACTGGGAGGAGTGGCTGATACGCCAGAGGGCTGTGGTGCCTTACAGCGTGACCTGGATAGGCTGGAGAGTTGGGCAGAGAGGAACTTAATGAAATTCAACAAAGGTAAATGTAGGGTACTGCATCTGGGGAGGAATAACCCCATGCATCAGTACAGGTTGGGGGCCGACCTCCTGGAGAGCAGCTCTGTGGAAAGGGACCTGGGAGTCCTGGTGGACAACAGGATGACCATGAGCCAGCAATGTGCCCTGGCGGCCAAGAGGGCCAATGGCATCCTGGGGTGCATCAAAAGGAGTGTGGCCAGCAGGTCGAGGGAGGTCATCCTCCCCCTCTACTCTGCCCTGGTGAGGCCGCATCTGGAATACTGCGTCCAGTTCTGGGCTCCCCAGTTCAAGAAGGACAGGGATCTGCTGGAGAGGGTCCAGCAAAGGGCTACAAAGATGATTAGGGGATTGGAACATCTTTCATATGAGGAGAGGCTGAGGGATTTGGGTCTCTTTAGTCTGGAGAAAAGAAGATTGGGGGGGGATCTTGTTAATGCTTTCAAATACTTGAAGGGAGGATGCCAGGGGGATGGGAGCAGTCTTTTTTTTCAGTGGTGCCCATTGATAGGACGAGGGGTAATGGGCACAAGCTCGAGTATAGGAAGTTCCATCTTAACATGAGGAGGAACTTCTTTACTTTGAGGGTGGTGGAGCACTGGAACAGGCTGCCCAGAGAGGTTGTGGAGTCTCCCACTCTGGAGACATTCAAAACCCGCCTGGACGCTGTCCTGTGCAACCTGTTGTAGGTGACCCTGCTCTGGTGGGGGGGTTGGACTAGATGATCTCCAGAGGTCCCTTCCAACCCTGACTATTCTGTGATTCTGTGATTCTAGTTATTACACCAAACTCAGTATCTGAACAACAGCATGGAATTTATCACTGCTCTATATCAGGTAATTGGCAGAGGCTGACATTTGGAGAAGGGAGTTACAAACAGCAATATATTACATTATATGGGCTTTAGCCTATCTTTTTTGGAATACAAAATGTGTTCACAAAGCTATCCTAGCCAGAATTACCAGTTAAATATGGTTGTGTTTATGGGTTTGTGGAGATACATGTCTGTTGCTAGTTGTTTCAAAAGACTGAATTAATAGTTTTCAGTTTGTGTAGCAGACTTCATTTTTCCAGTATTTTTTAAGTTTCAACTGCTCTCCTCAGTTGTAGTGATACCGGGGTGCAGCTGTATTCATTTTTTTCTATTACAGGCTCCATGTTTCAGCCATTCAGGCAAAAATTCAGACACAAGCATTTATTTCTGAGTGAAACTTGACCAGCCAATTTTAGCAAGTGGGAATGTCTTCAGAATGTTTTACTCCTTTGTACATTTATTAAAAATGGAAACAACTGTTTATGCCTTTTACAAAGAAAGAAATCTTTCTTTGGTACTTTTCTAAAGCCTTACTGGCGTTTTGTGGGTTAGTTCTTTATTTTATTTTTTAAATAGAAATGACTAACATAAATTCCCTATATGGTTTTAAAAGGGAGTGGTAAGGCATTGCAGGCACTGCCCTCCCCTTGGGCTCTCGGTTCTGATTATTTCATTTTTTTTCATCATTTTCCTATTCTTTTAAAAACATTCCTATCATCTCTATGCTGCTGAGTCTCTGAAGTGGAGACTATGGTGGGGTGCAGCAAGCTCAACTCTCTCCGAGTTCTGCAGAGACCAGTGCCAAAGATTTTTAGGGAGCAGCCCTGTTCCTTGTCGTGTTGGACCACGTAAGATGGGACTATGGCACCAACTCTAAGCAACTTTAAGATCTGGTTTCCTGAGGGACTTGTCAGGTCCCAGTGCAGGAAGGTGGTAGAGGCAGGAAAGCCCAGTGAAGTCTGTTTGTGTTTTTCAATTTTCCTTAGATGAAGTTAGCTTCTTGTCTTAAATCGCATCTTTCATGTTTTTATGTAAACTTCCATTTTAGTCCACCAAATCCTCTACTGCATGTCTCTCACTGTGATGTTTTTTTGCCAGAATTGGCCCATGTTTCTTCTGTAATAACGTCTCCATGAATAGCCAGCCAGTTTGGGGATTTTCCACTGTATGGACAGGGCTTTAATAATCTGTCTTCAGTGAGACAAAACTCCAACTGAAAAACATCAGTACTCTCTTTGTGACCTGTCCTTTGATGTGACTCTGTCTGCAGAAGACCACCTGTGAACGTCTAACTATGTTGACCTTTAAGCTGGCAGCTCAGCATTTCAGAAGTTGCGTGGTGACAGCTCACACTTATCTTAAGCAGATTTCCAGGTAGCAGCTTGCTGATGAGGACTTGCCAGCATGTCCATGCCAGTGTGGGCAGATCTGGGATGAGAGCTGGCCTGCCTCACTAATGACGGCTCGTGGACCCTGTGTTCGGACCGGGGTAGGAAGCAAGGTGAAGGATCAGCTGCAAGCTGACTGCCCAGTCTTCTGAGCGCTGACTTCAGACTTCATCTCCAGAGTATGTGCAGGCAGTGGAGCCACCCTGTTCAGTAAGGTCTTTCTCCAGAAAAAGAGATGGCTTTCAAAGGTCTGCAGTGCTGTGTGAATCTGCATGACACCTGGGTGAAGATATACCTCATTCCTGTGCAGAGTTTTGAATTGATTATATCCTAAAATAGTCTTTCCACTGATAAGAATTTGACTCTTTCTTGCTGTAGAAAGAAAAGTTCTACAGATAACATGAATCCAAGGTTCTTGAAGAAACCCCATGTCTGCTTTCTCATACAGCTTACCTACAGTGGCTCTTTTATTCTAGTTCAGTATTGTTTTTCTTACTCCTGTTGCTTTATGCATTTTATATAAGAAATGTCTTACAGTATAGCCTTTCAGGAGATCATGGTTCACTGTCATACACGTGGTAGGTAAACCAACCCCAATACAAAAGGATACATTCTTTTTGTGAATCATGCTATAAATTTCTGTAGTAAGCCATGCTTTCCATATTATCAGAGCAATAATACCTTCCAACCCAGAAGCTTTATGAGCAATGACGTGGACCTCTCATAAATAAATGAGTAAAGAAAAGACCAGGAGATGCCAGGTAGAGCTTCACTTGCTGCGGATGACTGGTAGGGAATTGGAGAAAAGTGCCTGATTACCATAAATAGTCTGCCACTGAGGAAGCATGAAGGACTTAGTCATCCACAGACCAGAAGGAACCATTTCCCTGTAATGTTTTTACCTCTAAAACCTTGCAGACTAAGAGGAGTTCTCAGTTACAGATGAAGAAGTCTGATGTGGTCAGTTCTGTTTCCTCTTGTTTCATGCAAGTTGTTTGACGCCATGTCAACAGAATTGGATTGATGTACAGATACCTGCTTTTTTTCTCCCCCGTCTTGTGTCTGTCACTTTTTCGCTTTTGCAAAAAGATTGGAATTGAAAAGGCCTGAATGTAACAGGATATATATATCAGCGTGATGCCTTCATTTTGTTCTGGGCACCAAACACTGCCCTGATAAGGTACCATTCTTACACTGGCCCATGCAACAAAAATTAGATGCTTTGACTCAGTTTCATGCCATTGAACGGGATCTTTCAAATTCAGAGGAAAATTGGTTTACTATCTGTAATTCCATATTCAAATAAAGGATACTGGCGTGCTGCAGTAGACCTCTGATGCTGCAAGTGCATTCATCTGTCCTGTCAGTTTTTGTATGTTGACTCTTAGTTTTTTGTCTTTCTTGTGCTGTTATCTCTTGCGATGATTCATTACCTTTGACTTGCATGCCGAGTGCTTTCGTCTGTTAGAGCAGTCAGTGAAGTAGGGAGGATTTCCAGTTCGTGCCAGTAGGAAATCAGAGCCTGTGAAAAGGTTATTCCTGGCGGTCTGTCTGATCCTGAGGTATGTTTGCAAATGGGCTGGGGGACACACAGGTGGGTTTTTTGTTTTTGTTTTTGTTTTTTTTTTTTAAGTAGGTTTGCATGGATAACATGAGGAATGGTGTTTCAGTATGAACACGTGAGCCATGTTCAGCCATGCTTATCAGATGGTCTGAGGTCAGTACTACTGTGCAAGTAGTAGCCAGACAGCGGCAACATGCATCTCATGCACAGACATAGTTCAGAGTCATTCTGTGTGGAAAATGCAGCTTTTTGAATGTCCTGAGCTGTATTAATCAAAAAAAATTCTGAAATTTAATTCCTATTTTATCTCTGAGCATATGCGAACATATTTTGGTGTATTTATTCTTGCTAATGGGTAAGTTTTCAAAGTAAATTAACATTCCTCAGCTAGGTGATATTTTCTTATCCCAGAGTGCTCCCAGCTGTTTTACGTGATATCCCTCCGAGTATTCATTCACATACAATATAACTTCTGCTCTTCTAACTAAATATTGCAGAAATGTTGTTGCTTTAAGTCTCTGGGTTAACAGTTTTCTTTCTGCTGTGAGTTTTGTCTGCTTTTACTTCAAAGTAATTTCTGTTTAGGTCTTTTTGGTACTGTGTGTCATTGCAGCAATAAATAACAGTATGTTGATTCCTCTGCATGTCTGCTTAATTGGTTTGAAAGGAGTAATTTAATGCAGCCATAGCATAACACTTTGCTAACGGTATATTTAAATACATGTGTACACATACATGTGTATGTGTAGCAAGGACAGAAGTGAAGAGAATAACATTTCATGTCCTGGCAATGTTGAAGTATGGTTGTTTAATACTACACACTGTATGAACCTGAACTGATCTGAAGCTTTGCCTCTCTGCATAATAAAATCTTATGATTTTCCTATTCTGGCATGCTTTGAAGGGCCAAATATGCAAGTTTTATGAACACTGACGTTATTGTGATATTTTTGACTTTTGTGAACCAGTTTTTTAAACTTACCCATGTGTATCTGGACTTGGTGATGTTGCCACACATACTTCAGTGTGATGTTTAGGTATTAGATCTTTGCATATCACTTTTTGCATGATGTGGTCAAATTATTGAAAGTGTTTTGCTTTTATTTTCCTTTTATGTGGTTGAGAGGAGTGCAGCTGAATTGTTCAGCTGGAAAATAAAAATGGGCAAGGTTGAAGACAAATGGACTTTAAAACAGACCTTGGAGTCAGGAACTACGTACACTTGGATGCAGTCGAGGCTACATTTAGGGGGACTTCTAGAGGCAAGCATTTAGCATACTTGGGAATTTCTGGGACTGATTATATGAATGCTGCTGATTTCAGATATTGGGCCATGGGTGAGGCTCATTATTGAATTTAAATGTAGTGATATCGCCTAGTTTTACTTTTGCAGAATTTGCTCAGATTAGCCCTCAAGTGGTAAATCAGTAACTTAAGAACTCTAAGTGGCTCTGTGGAAGAAATAGTCTGGTTTGTGCCATGGAGTGTAAGAGTTATTTCAAGTTATCAAGCTGTTTGTCTGTGTGTGTGCATAAATGTGGGTAGCAGAAATGAGAGAGATTCAGAAACAAGCAGCTGTGATAAAACACCTGGTAAGAGGCTTGAGGATAGACTAACAAGAAACTTTTAATTCAAATAAGAGATTAAGAAGAGCAATATAACAACAGCTTATTCGTCTTTTGTCCACTGAAGGTGTTTTGAGGACTGTCTCTGAAGGCTGGAAACAAGTTGCCAGACTAGGTGAGCCACAGCTCATTGATATGGTACTTCCTTTATTCTTGTGGGTTTTTTTTTTCTCACTGGCTCACTTCACTGTGCTGGTGTCAGCCTTCATCATGTCTGCTCAAGTGCTGGTGGAAACGTCAGTCTAGGAGATTACTTGTTTCTCCCTGCAGCTTGACAGTTCTTGGAGCAGACCATAGCAGCTGGTTAATAGCGTGCACCATAATGACACCACCAAAGCTGTTTAGCTGGGAAGTTTAGAAGAGCACTGGCTCCCTTCCCAGCCTCTGGAAAACACATATCCAGCAGAAGGTCACCGCCCCTGGTGTGGTACAGCTGGTTTGCACACACGTGGTGCTCTTGCCTTTCTAAAAAGCACTGCATGCTCTCCACCAGTGACATCTCCTATATGCACCTGTGATCCCAGGTAAAACTGGGAATGTCTCTACAATATGGATTGCTGGCACATTCTTAAGTTAGCAGGTTTGTCAGTAGAGCCAGTATTTCATCTCTGTGTTAGCACTGTGGATGAGTTTTTGATTTTTCCTACCCCATTATAAAACCAATATAAAAGCAAACAATTGAAAACAATATGTTTGTTTGTGGCAGTCGGGGTGTGTGTAAAATGATCACTCAGTTCTCTGGTTCTAATGATTTTGCACAAGCAGTCTTTTAGATGTTGTAAGTAAACCCAGTGCGGGTTGTTTGATGGGGGTGCGTGTGTTTGTTTTGATAAACTGACCTTGATTAGCAGGCTCTGCTACCATGCATTGAGAAGGGAAGGTGCTGTGATGAAGAGGGTAGAGTACACCAAAACTACAAATATTTCTTTATATGCTGTGATTTAATGTACTTGAAGCTAAAACTTATTAGAAAAGCTAGTTTATCTGGTGGTATTAGATAGCTGCCGTATTAGAACACCTTCTTGGTAAGTCATGTATTTTTTTCCCTCTCTTTATAGGCCAAGTCAAACCAGGCCTTGTCACCTTACTTTGAGCCTTAATAATTCAGTATGTTTCTCTGGTGTTCATTTACGCAGGAACTGTACAACAGCAGTACCAGCTGTGCATCCCTTGCATTGGGGCAGACCCACGGAAGAACTGTTCATGTCTTAGGATCATTGATTCATTTTCTTTTTTTTTCTTCTTTTTCTTTTTTCCTGTTCTCAGTAGATATATGGAGTGATCATTCATTTCAGACAGACCCAGACTTACCACCTGGCTGGAAAAAAATCAATGACATTGCTGGGATCTACTACTGGCACATACCAACAGGAACAACTCAATGGCAACGTCCTGAGTCCATCCCAACAGATCTCCAGGGCTCACGAAAAGGATCGCTTGGTTCTATTACTCCATCTCCTACTCCAGAAACTGAGGTAACATACTGTGTCTTCTTGTGGGCTGCATACTGTAAAGAAAACTGAAATACCTTTTTGAACTTGCAGGTTTAACCGTTAGCTAAACTGAGCTTTAGAATATGGGCCCTAGTAATATCCCAAATTATAGCTACTTGTTGATAATACATCGTAAGTATCTATTTTCTGTGTGCATTTTCTACTGGCTCTGCCTCTTGAGACGTCCTAAACTTTGGATGTGTAGGATGAAATCAGGCATATCTCAGATAAATTAGACAGCCGGTGCCTGATGAATGTGAAAGTACTGCCGTTCTGTAGCATGTGCTGAAGCATTGCTGCATTATATGGATACAGGATACATAAAATTTTTGCAGATTATAGCAGTCTTTTGGCTGGACTCTTTTGTTTGCATCTTCTTTCTTTGTGGTTCACTTGATAGGACTATCACACAAAGACATACGAGTCTTCATTTGAGACACTAGTTCTTTTACAGGGTGGTTTCTAGTGAATAAACATCAAGTATTCTCAAGTGTAAGCCTCTTAACATCCTAACAGTACAAAATATCTGCACAAATGGATCGGTGTATTGCAGTCAGTCTAACTAAAACAGAAATGCACTCTTCCACACATGCTGAAAGAGCAATATGTGATACCAGTCTGGGGGGTGGTTGATGTCATATAAGTAGAAAAATAAAATAAATGGTCAGAAAGAAGAGCATTCTTCAAAAAATGCAATCACTTTGTTTTGGTATGCTGGGACGACTTCTGTGGAATGAAATACTAATATAAAATCAAATTGTTTTGAAATTAATTATTTTTCATACTAACTTTTCAGAAGACAGTCCACAGTTTTATAGAATCAAGGGAAGTCTTTGTACTAGCTTTGAGTTTTGGATCAGGCAATCTTTAGTTGTTTTTGTTTTTATTTAAATGTATTTAGATATGACATTTCTTCTTGATTTTTGTTGACATATGCACCAAAATAACTTAAATGAAAGTTAAGAGGAGTTAAGGATGTTTGAGTACCTATTACCATCTTCACCCTGAAACTTTTATCGTGTATAGGCTTAAACATGTAAATTCTTGTTCATTATTTTAGAAAGATTGCTCCCACATCTTCATAAATGCTACTCATAAGGTTTGCAAAGTTGACCACAATATTTCAGTTATGGTTTGCATCAGTCAAGCTCCCATGGAATGTACTATACACGAAGCATGCTGGAAATTATTTCTGAGAGGGTTCATGGAGAAAGAACAGCAATTTTTATCATACAGATAGAAAACAACAGAATAAAAATCCAGAAATGTGGAACACAAAGTTGTTTTTGCACTGGAAGCACTTGCTTCCAGTATAAATTCCTGTGATGTACATGTGGGTGATTAAACTTCACCACTAAGTTTTTTTTCTTACTTTAAAATATGGAGAACAAGGCTTTAATTAGTAAGTTATAGATGTCTTTCACTAAAACTCAGAAATCAGCATGGTTGGTAAAATGCAAAGAGAAAGTGTGTATATTCATTTCAGATGTGTTTCTACCTTTGTTTAAAATTGCTTTTACAATGAAAATTTCAGACCTGATGGTTACATGCCAGATGTACCTTTAACTTTTCACAATTTTGTTGGCTTTAAGAATAGATATTAGGAAGAAATTTTTCACTATGAGGGTGGTGAGGCAGTGGAACAAATTGCCCAGGGAAGCTGTGGATGCCTTGTCCTTGGAGGTGTTCAAGGCCAAGTTGGATGGGGCTTTGAGCAACCTGGTCTAGTGGGAGGTGTCCCTGCCCATGGCAGAGTGGGGTGGAACTAGGTGATCTTTAAGGTCCCTTCCAACCTAAACCATGCTGTGATTCTATGAAATAAAGGATAGTTTGCGATTATAAAGAATGATCATTAATTACTAGCAGCATAATGAAGAATACAATTTAGATTTTAAATAAATATAGATTTTAAATATAGATTTTAAATAAATAAGACATTTGAGGAGTAATTCTAAAATGCCACGTATGTGAGTACGTAGTAGGCTTATCTAGGTTTTGATGTGGCAGTTCTAATTCAGCAAGGAATTTGATCCAGCAGAGATTTATGCATATACAGTTCTCTGACAGCATCAAGGCCACATACTGTAGTGTAAAAGATGGCACAGAAAATAAGCAAGTTTCAAAAATGTATATTAGTAAGGTATTATGTGGTTATTTTAATTGTAGTTATAGACTAAGACACTTGTCACTTGAAGGTTTCTGCATGCATCGATAAGCATCTTACATACCATTATTTAAACAATACTGATTTTTTTGACTTGGTTATTAAGGTAGCATTGCAATACAGTAATGGGGTTCAAAATGAGAGTGTAAATTGGGCTCAGGAGTTTGTGCGCTGCCAAATTCTGAAACTGCTACAAAGAAGGGGCGTAGCTGGAGTTATAATGAGAACTGTTAGGAAAAGTCTTGCATTTCTCAAAACCACAGATGTTGAGCTTTATTAAGACAGAACTGAAGGAAGAATCCTTTGGGATTCAGCTGGTTCTGAGCAGAACCCTGTGCCAGAGCAGTACAAGGGAAATAAGCCATTGTGTGGGGTTAAGACATGGGGGTAGGTAATGAAATAATTTGTAATCTAGATTTAACAGTGTCAGCTATCGTGAATCTTCGGGTTTTCATCTCACCACAATCAATACTTGCCAGCACCTAATCATCCCCGCTTACTGCACTGCAGCCTACCCCAAGTGCTCTCCCTCTCCTTCCCCATGGAGGATTAATCTAGATGTCTGTGATACAGTCAATCTGAACCGTCACAAAAGATCTAGAATTCAACCTACAATAGGGGCTCGCAAACACCTTTATCCCGGTGCTACCATTGGCAGCAGTAGTTGCGGTGGACAGCTTCCAGCTCCACGTTGGACCATGTGTGAGCTGTGTACTGCTGGTTCCCTCCTTGCTGTTTGGAAGCCTGTGCTCTGAGATAATCTGGTTTGGGAGGGCTGCTTTAGCTCATTCCCACGTGCTGAAATTTGTATTGCTGTCTTCTGAAAAGGTTAGGGGATATATAGGTTTTAGGCAGAGGAAAGAGTATAGTCTAGGATTGAAGACTGGCATGGGCAGCATTTCATATCTCTCCCAATAGGCTTCTGCGAGTCCATAAAAAATACTTTTATCTTTATCCCACTTGTCTGTGAAGCATCATGCTAAGTCTTGAGATGAGTTTATTCGGGCTCTTTCAGCTTTTGGGTTTGTCAAATAAGCATTTAGAAACACCTTTTTTTTTTTTTTTTTTCCCCCGAGTAATGCCTTTTCACCCTTTGTCTCGTTTCCTCCTTTTTTTTTTTTTTTTAATTATTTTGTGTCCCTTTGTCTTAAATGATATTATACACAGAAGCTTTGCTTCATTTGGTAGAATGTGGCTCACAGCTGAGGGCACTCAACAAAGACCAGACCAAGTCAGCCTTTTTTATGTTGTAGCTTATTCTGGATATTTAGCATGAAGAAAAGTGGTTATTTACTATTGTTGAAAGAAAACGAGAAAAAAATTTGTAGGGAGGAATGATGCTGTAATGCATACAAATGGCAAAAAGGGTTTTAAAAAGGAAAAAATGTGAAAATGTCTTACTTTTGTGCAGGCTGCAAGGCAATTTTTCTTTCACAAGATAATCAGTAAACTTCAATCCAAAGCAATTATGAGTTAAGCATTGTGCAAAAATCCTGCAGATTTTAATAAAATGCTAATAAATGCTAAATATGAATAACATGGAACATTCCTTCCCTTCCTCCCCCTCAAAAGCATGAAAATGTTTTTTGGTTTTGCACAGCTGATGAGATTTGACTTAGCTGTAGATGGCTCTTTTCTCCTGTGTGTCGCCAAACGCCTTCCTTTGTGAATCCCTGTCTTTTGTAACGTTCCGTTCCAAATTCTAGAGATTTTGCTGCCTCTTTCCTATTTCCTGTGCAGAGAGAAAGCTGAAGGGTTTAATTTTCAGTAAGAGCTTCTTTGAGATCATGGCAGAATTTGGTGATGATAGTTGTGTCTTCTTATAGCCTGACTCATGCCAGGCCTGGGTCACCTCTAAAAGTTCTTGTGTAGGTGAGGTAGCCACTAGCAGCTAATAATTAAAGAGGAGGATCTAAGTAGGAAAAGCAAACAACTCAGTTAATTCAAAGGCATGTTAGGGAAGAGCTACTGCTGGGAGTTGTTTCTCGCAAATAATTCCTCCAGTGAGGATGTACTGAGAACATTTCTGAGGTGAAAGTTCCATCCTGCAAATTCATGCATGTGGCCATATTAATAGGTACCACTTCATCTTGGTGCTGAGCTGGACAACCTGGAAGAGTTCGTATTAAAAGGGGCCACTAATTACAAGAATACTTGATTTGGTGAAGCTACAAAGAGGTGGCTCTGGGTCTCTCAGCAACCAAATTTCCTGTCCCACCTGGCTCTTGTTCAGGACTGTGGGATTTCTGTCCTCGTGGGGAAGAGGAGAGGGGCAACTCCACCACCAGCTGCTCCTCCCAGGCTTTACAGAGAAGGGTGAACCGCAGGTTGCTGTAGTGCTAAATGCACTGTTATTTGCTTGATTGTACCAGTGAACGCCTCTGATAATTTTGAGAAACTTGAAATAAGAGAGGGTGGGTGGGTGGTTTGGTTTCTTTGTTTTTGTTCTGTTTTTTAAAAAAGCTGCTAGACTTTACAAAACTATTTTTGCAGCAAGAAGTCTCTCTGTACTCCTTACTCCTTCCCTTCACTGTCCTTTACTTGTGCTTTCTCTCTAGAAATATTTATTTTTTACCTTGTATGTATCTTATCCTTGTATATCACATTGTGTTTCAGTATTTCTAGTTCCAGTAGTGTTAGGGTCTTTTAACAAAAATGCCAATCAAACGGAAATCCTGATGTTTCCACTTAATTGCTGTTTATCAAAGGCTGTAGCAGCTGTGGCCAACATTCATATTCAGATTCATTTTGCTTGCTTTTAAGATCATGGTTAAGGAGTAATTTCATCGTTTGTTCCTAATTTATATTAACTTTCCTTGTTTCAATCATTTGTTTTGGTAAGTAACTGTTAGAGGCATGTCTTCTCTCCCCTTTCCTCCGAATGCCATGGTATAGTGCAGTAATTAGTTGAAGTTTGAGGTGATCTGTTCCCTAACCCATCCTGTAAATATCAATGCTAACAACAGTGTCTTGTGTTTTTTTTCTTTTTCTTTTTCTTTTTTTTTTTATCAATGTGCTTCTTCCTGTGTGAATAATTATGTGTCTAGAAACAGCCATGGAGTGATTTTGCTGTACTGAATGGGGGAAAGATTAATAGTGACATTTGGAAGGCAAGTATATTGTCAGATTTTAGAACTTTTAATACTATTACCCTTGTTTTTTGCATGGCAGTGGCTGTTTTTTTTCCCTTTTTATTTTTCCATGAATGTCATTCATAACCTAGGCCAAAGTGAAGGGGGGTACTGCTAGGGATGTCTAGCTCACAAACATGCTGCCTTTTCTGATCTTTCCACTTGGAATGGATTCAGTCTAAACTAGCAGGACAACTGCCATGACGTAACGAATGAGATGCCTGCACTGAATGAAATGCAGCTTGAGAATATATGCATGCCTCTTTTCAACTTCAGCCAGAAATACTATCGCTTCTTTGCAGGGAGGATTTAATTTCCCTTTGAAATAAGAAATAACATGGTGGTGTACTTAGTACTATATTAATAGCACTTAATACTATATTAATAGCACTGCCTTTATCTCTAGGATCTGCATGCAGCCACTGTGAATCCAGACCCAAGTCTGAAAGAGTTTGAAGGAGCAACATTACGCTATGCCTCTTTGAAGCTCAGGTACAATGACTTCAGAAGTCTCTGTAGAATGAACATCTCTGTTTTGTGCTGGGCTGTAATTTTTATATGATTTTAAGATTGATTTTGTCTTTTTTTGTGTGTGTAACAGAAATGGTCCACAATCTGATGATGATGATTCCTGTAGCATCAACAGTGATCCAGAAGCCAAGGTCTGTAAGAAGATCCTCAATGGGGTAACAGTTAAAAATTTCCAGTTGTAAAGATAACTTGCAAGGTGCAGAATGTCTCCTGAGTCTGGAAATTAACTGTACTCCTCCTCTTGGCACAATGTAGATTGACCATGCAAGACTAATTCCATCAAAGGAATTTGTAGATTTAAAGCTTCATTCAATTTGTTCAGAAAAGTGTGAGTTACTTTAAAATCACACAAGCCAAGGAATTGAATGTTACAGCTGAAGATTCTACTGTCCGACTGTAATAACTATGCCCCTTGCACAGCTAAGTGAGTTTTCTGTCCTGAGAGAAAGAGGGCTCTGTTGTTTGTCATGGCTGGATAGCTTCCTGGGGCATTCGGTGACAGAATTTGCTCTTTATTCTCAAGTTTGTCCCTTTTTTCCTTGTTTATGTGGTCGCTTGAACTTGCAGTTAGTAACAAGGAAGTTATTTTTTAGAACAAGGATCTTTGAATTTTAGAACAGAGAAGTGCAACTTAGTTTGAGGATAAAATTTATAGTGAAAAATGAGACCGTTATGTGAGCAAGCACCATAATTAAATCAGAGCCTTTACTGTTTGAGGAGAAAGAAGCAGCAGAAGGTTTGAATGCTTGTATACATATCTCCAGATTTGTCTTATTCATGGTTTTGCCTTGTGCTTGCATCCATTTTTAAGGATGTATGTGAATCTCTGTAATTGGAAATCCAAGTAATTTACATAAGTGTTTTGGCTGTGCCATACACCTGCAGTGACTGACAGGATCAGAAGCTACTTACGTGCAGGAAGACAATATGTAATAGAGTTAATAATTATAATCATTAATGATACATTTTAGGAGAGAAAACAGACTGATCAGGGTACTTAAACTTCTTTGTCATCTTGATTATTTGGCTTATGATGTTTAAATCAGATGTGAATAAATGTGTTTCACTTGGCAGGCTGGCAGTTAAAAAGCAAGGGTTTCAGCTGCGCTCGTTACAATGACAAGCACTAAATACTGAGCACAGTAAATGGAGTTGGAAGAGTGATGAGTGTTAGGTACCAGTCCTCTGAACCAGAAAGCTGTTCCTTTCAAGATAAGCCTTAAGGTATGGAAAGCATTATAGGGAGGCAGTATTTTGATATGTCTGACTCTTTTCCAGGTCATTTACACTGGGTAGGATTAGAACCCCTTCCTGCATGGAGAACAATGGCAGTGTGTGTGTGGATAAGTAACTTGTGTCTCATCATCTACCTTTCCTCTCTGGCTTGCTGTTTAAACTTCAAAATTTATGGAACTGATACCCATCCAGCATCAGGGAAATGGGTCAATGCCAAAAGCTTGTCCTCTTTTGTCTGTCACAGCTGGTTTTGTTACTCCTGTTTAGGAAAACCGTGCTGATGACGCTTAAACAGGTAATCAAAACTGAGCGCTGAAACATTCACAGAATGAGAGGAGCAAAACAAGAAATAGAGGAGAAACTATACGTGTTTGGGCTTTTTTTTTTTTTTTTTTAAATCACTTGAGTCAAAGCACCTCACCTGCTGTCTGTCACTGTCTGATGGGGCTGTTGTGCAGGGGCAGTAGTGACCATGCGCGTGGTCTTGCGGGTGAAGCTCAGCAGCGCTGGTATTGCTTTGCAGCAGGAGAGGCTGTGGGTAGAGCTGTTCAGTGCCTCTGCCCTGAGGACAAGACAAGCAGCTGCTGCATGATTGTACCTCACAGGGATGGGAAGTGGTCCAGAAACAGCAGGGAAAATGCTGAAAATACCTGTGGAAAATGCTCTGGGATCTTTAATTCTCATATGGATGGGAAGGGGGCGTGGTGGCTGTATTCCTTGCTACCCCACTATACCTAAAATATTGCAAGATTGAAAAAAGTCTGATAGGATTTGAAACTGATGACCTGAGACTTGGAAAATTCGATTTTTTTTATTCCCTTAGGCTCTCCTCTGCACATGACGTGCCTTAACTGTATTTGATTGAAACTTGCTTTTGTGTGGCAGCAAGCACAGATACTTTTTCTTCGTTTCAGCATAAGAGAAGGAAGCTTTTTTAAACTCATTAAACTCTGTATTGGAAGAATTTGTTAAAATGAACCTTGTTAGAGATATTTTAGAGATCTTAAACCTATTTAAACCTAATCATGACAGCGGCCAGTACATTTGAAAAAAGTTAAATTAAAAAATTAAATTTCCTCAATGACACCGAGTAATGCTGTATTTCAGCAAAGGGAACGATGCCACCTTGTGGAAAGCTGAAGTAGTTGTCTTCCCCCGGAGTGTCAACTTCTGATGGTAGCACTGAAAAAATGTCAGTTTGGGGAAAAGTGTGTCGTATAATTCATGTAATTCTTGTAAGAAAAGTGACTTATGTAGCAACACAGTTAAGCATTCAAAATTTTCAATAAACAGCAAATGTTTCTCTATATATCACGTGCTTAAGATGCAGTTCAGAGCTTGATATCCTTGGCATCTTGGTGCAGGTTGTCTGCACAAGGCCATAAAAGAGAAGGGGAAGGGGGGAGAATAATTACATCCAGCTTCTTGATTTCAGTAATTTATTTTGGTAGGAATTTCTTGAAGAGATGGCTCATTGTGCTTGACAAGGATCCTAATTCTGCATGTGAAACATGCAAAGGTGGAAATGAGTTTTGAATTGGTATTTCCCAGGAGACAGATTGTAACTTTCCTGTTTAATTTATAGAGCAACCTGTGCCTTCCTAATTGAGTTTCAAGGGAGGTAAAAAGATGTTTTTACCAATCCTGGACTATAAATTTGTCTTTTTGCATTGCTGTAAAATATGAAGACTCTGTGTAAAAGTATAGAAAGATGCTAATTTTTTTCCTTGCGGTCATGCATAGAAACGGAACCTCCTGGGAAACCTGTCTCCGTCCCTAGGAACTGGATGAAAAATGGAAAGCTTATATGACCCAGTTCCTCCAAAATCTTTTCAGAAGTGGCCTGTTTGGCCTGACATTTGGGCTCACCTTTATTCTCTCCTTTTAAATGAGGTTTTCTGCTAAGGCTTCATTTAGTCTTTCTGTGTTAAGCATGGATTTTCAAATTCCCTGTCCACATTAGCCTGTTCAGCAAAGCTTCCCTTTCCAGCATTGCCATTTTAGAGTAGTTTCAGGTATATATCAATGTCTTAAGAATGGGAAGAATCTATACCTGCAGAAGTACTAGGCAGTTGCTCCAAAAGACTGTTTTCTACTTTAAAAAACAGGAAATACTCAGGATCTCAAGAGAAAGGAGAAGGCTATTTCCAAGAGGGATAGAGGTAGGAGATGCTGATACCAGCTATTTAAATTTAATTACATAACTGTAGGTGAATGAAAACACCGTTGAAGACATGGAAAGTGAGTTGGTGATGATTTCCTATGGATTACCTGGGCATTAGGGATTAACTAGTTGTGCTTTTTGGAGTGATGTGAGGCATGTTTCTGACAAGCTGATTTGTCAGTCCACTTCTGGCTGTCATGAAAGTGGCCTGTAAATAGCACTATCGAAATAATTTTACAAAATACTTTATGCCCCAAAAAGAGTTATTATCCATCTCTCTGCTGCTTTTTATGCTATGAAGGTGTGTATGTGTGTTTTGGAGACATCCTACATTTTCTTGTTTCTGGTCTTCTGCAGAAGCAAATATCCTGACTAGACACAGAACCATTAGTAAATAATCAGGATGTCTCCGTGGTGGTGGAGATGAGTCTGATTCCTGATGCAGGTGAAGACTTAACCAGAGAGGATGAGTTTTTGCCATGTCTTAAGTAATTCCAAGAAAGGATCATCTTTTCACATTGAAGTCTATAATTCTCTCTCACAGTTAAGAGTACCCTCACAGGAAGTATTCAGCATTTTCCAGCAGTTTCACAGTCTACCTCGTGCTGCATATAGTCTTCTCATGAGCACATGAAACACTACAAAAAGCCTCAGTTCAATTCATTTTAATTAATGGACCCAAATCAATTAATTAAATCTGAGGAGTTTATTCCATCTTAAATCTCCCTACAAAAAAAAAAAATATTAAAACAAAAATGGGGCATCTTCAACAGCTTTTCTTCCAAAATGGTACTTCTGCTTGGTTTTGGAGTAGGATTTTTTTCTTTCAGAGTCAATCCTTGGTTTTCATTCCCTAGGAAATAGGACCTGTTACAGGGGGGAAGACTAGAAGAAATCTTGAACCCGTTACTTTACCCTTGTAGGGAACCACAATATATAATCCCATGTGTTCATTCCAAGTTTCTTCTTAAATGTTTTTGGGGTGGGTTTTTTTTCTGTGACTAGCCTTACTGACAAACTGATTCAAGCATTACCTTCCTTTGATGGTCAAATCCTTTTAACCTAAACTTTTTGAGGCCATTTTTTATCCTCTTATTCTATGTTAAGCCATCTTCTAGTGCATTTATAGCAGGCAATTGTGTCTGTACTTCAGCTTAGTTTTATTAAAGTAAACAAGCAATGTGCTTTTAATTATTCATAATGAGGCTAGGAGGGTTGCCATCTTCTTATAAGTCCCTGTTTCCCTGACTGTTGTAGCAACTCTGTATTTTCTGTCTTTAATTTTTAACTATGGGTCATCAGATTTGTTACTTTGGGTGGAGTTTTTCCTGGGTCTTGTAGGGTAGCTTTAAAATGTCCATATTCTCTATTGGAAAGTTGTGGACACATAATTTCATTTATTTTTTCAACTCCTGAGTAGGTAATAATTTTAGTTGCAACTTAGACCGTAATTATAACCAGTGTTTATAGTTTGTAAGAGTGAGCAGAAGAAAAGTTGTGGGTTTTCATCTCAACAATTTGAATAGCGTCTTAGTCAGGAGAGGGGAATTATTTTGTTTTGTTTCATTTTTTCAATGAATCTTCTTGCCAGTAGCTGAAAGTTTCTTGTGAACAGCAGAATTTTGCATTTTGGGGATTAGCCTAAACTGTATGTATATAGTTCGTTTAACAGTAAGGTACTGCTAGTAGAAAATTTAAGTGTGTCTTTGGAAATACTGATTTTTGCATTGATGAGGTAGTGTGGAAATATATGAAAGCTTTAACAAAATGCAGGAAAGCAGATTATGCTCAATGCTCATGGATCTTCCTTAAATGATGATCTCAAGTACTTTAAATCTAAAGAACTATGGAGTAAGAGCTTAGTTTTAAAACATTATTTCCTTTTGGAATTGGCTTATGCTAGGCTTTCATAGGGAAGAATGATAATCTGGGAATAAAATCTTTAAAAACCCGAACAAAAACCCAACTTAAAACCAAAATAAACATTTTAGTGTTTGGGGTTAGTTTTTTTTTCTTTGTTTCTTTCAAACACAAAAATGTATTTTTTCCCTGCTCTCATCATCTGGGTAGTCATTTTAGTGGCTTTCAAAACTATGAGTCAAACCACAGATCTTCTGTTTGAAACATCCAGTGAATGATCAGTCTTGACAATCACTATAGTATAGCAAATGTTTGTCCATCTTTCCATCCTTGTAGCTTCTCGGTAGCAGTGGTGAGTGATACAGGGGACAGCAGTTTCTAAACTGGTCGGTTGGTTCTGAACCTGGCTGGCTGCCATTAGCAGCACTAAGGCACCCCCTCAGCTATGGAGGTGCTGCAGGTAAATGATGCAGGTGCTCAAAAACATTCTGCTTTGAAAGCAGTTTTAGAAATGGCAGACTAAAGCACTAAAACATACCTCCTTGACAATTTTTTTTTTAAATGGTGTTCTTTTTGATTTTGTACATTAGAACTTTTGGGGAGTGTGTTTGCTCATTTCATTATCTCTCCGTGATTGACACTTATTGCTATTGACATCTATTATGTCATTAGATCATGTTATAATTGATAATGCCATGATGTGAGGTACATCATAATACAGATTTCAATCTAGAATATACTTGTTTCCACCTTGTCCCTAAATGGAGTCATGTTTGGTCAGATACAAAGATTAGTCCAGGGCAGAGAAAGACCTAGTGTTTTTCCCAAATCTAAGTCATTGACTTTTTAAATAGTATACAGAGTTACAATATGTATAATTGTTAGATGTCTAATATAAATATCTGGCATAATGTAGTGTAATTTCTTGAGCCCTTCAAGATTTATAATTAGATGCTGCAAAATGTTACATGTCTTTCACTCTTACAAGTCCCACGTATCTCTGCTATCTAATTAGATGCAAACCTTCCGTGCCGGATCAGGGCATGGGTGACTGAACAGCAGGAGAGATGTAGAGGGAAAGATTTTACTTGTAGCTTTTCTTAGAAAAATATATCACAAAGCCATTCCTCATGTGAAAAGAGAACGGAAACCGCTTTAAAATTTACAATTAATTTCCAGGTTTGTAGTGCAGTAATTATGTCTTGACTTTGAGGGCATTATCAGTCTTTTCTTTCTTAAGATATACTGTACAAAAGATTTGCGTTGGACTGACAGGTTTCTACAGGATTGGGAAAAGAGAAGGTAAAATACAAGAACACTTTTGTTTCAAATCAGATGAAAATATCTTCTTGGCCCATAAAGTTCCAGTACTGACAGAGACTTTGTCTGCTGCAGATCTGTTGACCAGGAATTGTTGGAGTAGTAAGAACATAGATAGCAATTACATTACAGGAGGATAAATGATGCAGATGGGAGCTGGGTGGGTCATGCTTTTCCCTTGAAGCCATTACTACCTTGTGAGTGCTGTGGGTGGCCACGTTGCATGGGCAGTGTAGGTGTGCACCAGTGATGGCTCTTTCCATGGGGAGGTAACTTCCCTTGCTGCTAGCTGGGGGAGGCAGTGCTGGAGCCTCCTGAATGGCAACTGTGGGGCACCAAATGCGCTGCCATGGCCGCCAAGTAATGAGAAACCATTTCTGAAGTGAAACAGTGCTGTTAAAATTTGTAGCTACTCTACCATGTTTGAGAAAACATGAATATACATGATTTTTATTTATTTTATTTTTTTTACATGATGCTGTTTCTGCCACTGGTGGCTGTTTAAGAAGAGTTTTCTATTGCTTCAGCAGGTCAGAGTGCCAGTGTTATCTTCAGTCCTGTTTCTCATGAAGATGCACAGTGCAGTTTTTCTTGGCTGGGATCTCTGTACAGCATCTCGCTATATACAACCACTTAATTGACCTGGCTGTTGTGCAGAACACAAGAGAAACCTAGCTGCTGCTCTTAGAGACATTCTTTTTCTTGGAAGAATTTGCACTTCCTAATATTTTAATGTTTCTTATTTGAAGTAGTTTTAATCACAGTTTATTCACTGCTCTGTGGTGCAGCACAGTAAACTTTCTGGGCCAGTAGTACTTTGTGTATGACTGATGAAGAAGCCCTCAGGAGTGGACAGAGACCAGGGGAAGAAGCAGTCTTCATCATACCCATGTCCCACAGGAAAAAAGCCCCTGTTGCCGTCCTGCAGACAAATAGATTGGGCACACAGACAGCTCCCAGTTTAGCTCAGCCTCTACCGTTGTTCCTGGCAGACCTCCCCATCAGCTTGTCAGCGTCTTTGCTAATACACTGCAGAGATAATCGCAGCTTGCAGCCCTTCATACTCCCCACTGAAGACCAACCATTTCACCTTTAAAACAACGTATAGCCTCTGTTCGCTCCAGCCTGGTGATTGTGAACTGCCTTTTGAAACTCTGGTCATCATCTGGCTGCTGCAAAATGAACCACTCAGATGATATTTTTGTATTTCTCTTCAATTATTTGCATTAGCTTGCCAATTTAAGGTGGCTAGTTCTAGTCTGCAGTGTCACAAAGTTTGCCGTTCTGTTGCATAGATTTTTTTAATGAAAAAAAGCACAAAGCACATACTTGTAGGGATATATGTAATATATATTTATATATGTTATATAAAAAATATATATACACAGTTTGAAAATGTCATTGTACAACCTTGGTGGGTTATTTGTCCATTGTGGACCTGCTGAAAGGTACATTTATGGAGAAAGTTAATTTAAAAATCAATTAAAATGGAACATTGTGTTGAATGACAGAGCAATATTTAGATAGCTCTAGCCAGCATGTATATTTATTTTGGTATGAGTTCTAGCTCTAAATTTCACTTTAAAGGAACAGAGGTCTTGTTTGGCAAAATTTCTTGCATTTCATCAAAGAGAAAAGGGACTAGGAGGTAATATTTATCTCTTAAGAGATTTAAAAACATGAGATATGCAGTACATCGTAATGTCATGTTGCTCCTGCGTGAGTATGCATTATTCTGTATGCTCGAAGGTGATTGCTCTGCAGTGCTGCAGGGAGGCAGCATGACAGTAAGTGGGTCCTCAAACATGGGAGGCCTATCAGGGCTCAAGATTTCTGGACTCAGGATTCATGATAATTTGAGTCTTTTTCAAAGGGTGGGAATCGATCAAAAGTGATTTAACTTCATCGACTTTGGATCCTGTCGTAAACAATTTCTGCAGAAAAAAAACTACTCAACAATGTTGCTTTTAAAGAGAAGTGAAATCCTGACTGTAGTGAAGACAGAAGGTTTTTCTCCATTGATTCAGTAAGGTTGAGAGTTCACCTAGAGACTTTTTCTGTTCTTTTTCTTCTTTTCTTTTTTTTTTTTTTA
>VZSZ01008379.1:146830-170575 GCA_013398815.1 Ibidorhyncha struthersii
TTTTTTTTTTTTTTTTTTTTTTTAAGTTGGATGTTGTGCATATTACCCTTGGAATTATGCACCACAGTACTAAAAGAAGTGCTGCAGCTGCATTAGAACCACTTACATCTATCAGCCTGCAGAAGAGCCCTCATCAGCAAAGTACAACAAGTGCAGAGCATTAGTTTTTGAGAAATAAATGCACACATTCTTTCATGCCCTGTAAACTCCTGCAGGGCTTGTCTTTACTGAGAAGGCGTATGTATGTTTGTTGGGGTCGGTTTTGTGTGTTGCAGAATAATGAAACCTGCTTGAGTTACCCTAACAGATATACCCCAATTTGAGCATTATTGCAACAATCATCTTTTATTAGTTTCTGGTGAAAAGTATGACTGCCTTTTCTTCACTGAGGAAGCATGGTTTTTATTTCACTGTATTAAAATGGGACCCAAAACACCCTTAGTAGCTCAAAGCAAAGTCCATAAACCAGTCCCTTTAGGATGTGAACTCCAGGTATCTGCAAAGCATCCAAAATCAAAGACTATTCTTTACTGAGAAGACTGGAGAAAAGAATAAGGTGATTTTAATTTCTTCTTCAGAACTACATATAGCAAAAGGGTATTAGTAGAGAATAATAGTGTCCATTCCATTTTTTGCTCATCTGACTAGATATTTTTACTTGATTCAGAAATACAATAATGAATAAGAAATTTGGATTTAAAAAATCTTGAACCAGCACAATGGTCCTGCAACATTTTCTTGCTTTGATAGAGCAGATTTGACCTCTGGCTGTGAGCCAGCAGGAACCACTGAGACAGAATTATTAAACTCAAAATAAGAGAGGGGCTTTGTTCTTCCTATGCATTGGAGTCTGCAAAAAATGAGACTGTAGTGTCTTGGAGAATGAGTAAGGGACTGTGAGAGCAGAAAGTTCGATATTGACCTGCTCTAGAGAAGTAATTTATTCTAAAGGTTATTTTACAGTGTTTGCAAAGCCCTCATATTTTATTCCACAGAAGTTTAGTTTATGATGATCTACTTGAAATAGCAATTATTAGTGGATTTCTGAATTCTGTTGTGACATCAATATCTCTATGCTTATTTTTGTATTGCATACACATTTTCAGCAATTCAAATAATGTAACATGAACTGCAACAGAGAGCTGGAAATGTTTAAAAATCTTAGTATATTTTTGACTCTCCGTTTTGCAGTTTTTGTAATTAAGAATTTTTATGTGACAACTGTCAGTATTTCTCTGAGAAAATTGATGCATTGCAGTCTATTCATGTCAATTGAATGAAAGTGTTTGCTTCTTCATTGATTGCATAAGATCTCTTTATTCTTTTGTTACTCAGTTTAGCTTTGATCATCTCCAGTATTTTAGTCTGGAACCAGTGCAGGCTTTCCTGTTGTGTACCAAGCGTATATACTGGAACATACTTCTTTCTCGGAATAGAGTGGCTATATTTTATGATATTTGATCTTTCAAAGCATAAAATATTATGATAGTTTGTTTTATTTTAAAACCGTGAAAGAAAATGTAAGGGGGATTTCCAAGATTGTGTTGGCTGCATAAGAAACAGTTAATTACATGACCTACATGCTGTGTCTCCGACACAAGCCTGCTCAGTGGTCTGTGATAAAAGACCTTATTAAATACTGTAATGATTTACGTATGTCTGCAGACAGATCTAACCTTTAAAAAGGAAAAACATAAAGGGACGGAAAGGGAGACTGCTCAAAACCAAGTCCTGTAGGCTCAGAAATAGAAATAAGTAGCACACATTTAAATCATCAAGGCAAACATACTCTAACGTGGATGTTTATAGGGCTACCAACAGCTGTGTGATTTGAAAAACAAAGAGTCCATGGTTTTCTAATGTGCATTAGTTTGTTGTTCAAACTGATGTGCTAATCCATTTTCTCCCTGTAATGGGATCTTTTCTACCCATGCCCTTATAATCCATCCTATTTCCAATACTACTCTGCCATCAGTCATGTGTAATTGATCTCTTGTCCTCTGCCTCGTAGGGGATTGTATTTGCTTTGGTTTTCTTGATTTGTTTTTTTTGTTTGTTTGTTTGTTTGTTTTGTTTTTTTTTTTTTAAAAGGTACACGCTTAGTACTACATGAGGCAACAACTAGAGTGTGGAAGTTGCTTACATGCAGAGATTTGTCATGGTTCTGTGTTCCTGCCAAAAATCCTTCTGGAGTTCCTCTTGGAAAAGCTGCTGCAGAGCAGAACCCTACCCTGTGGTAAAGGTTTAGCGATGCCAAAGAGCAAAACTGTGATCCGTAGTTCATTCACTCCTTCAAACCTAAAGCACCGCAGCTTTAGGTGATGTTTTAGATCAGAACTGCACTGCAAGGAAGGTTTACAGCTTTTTACAGAGTTTGGAGGATTACAGCATTTATGAGTTTGGTTCTTTGGCTACAGATCATTAATCCTGAAACATTAATTGGATTTGCAGCCATGCAAACGTATGTTCCCCAGAACTGTAAAACTGGGCACTGATATCTGTGTTTTCATTTCTGTTCACCTGTCTTTTCATAGGGCAGTGTGTGATAAGGTGGTCTTTTTTCCCTGTGCATTTTCTTTGCACACTGTCCTGTGTAGCCTAGCAGGACACGTGAAGTCTCCAGTTGAGATGAAAATACAAGATTATTGACATACCATGGTTTAAATGACATTTTTTCATTCACTCTTCTCAGACACACGGTGTTCATGGTAGTATCTTCGATCTTCCCAATCCCAAACAGCAGTGATCCAAATACAGTATATAATTCCCAAGTCTCTTTCATGCGGCTGTATTTATCAGCTTGCTTTGTTTTTCTTCAAACCTGTTTTTCTTTGCAAGCTCTTGGAAAGAGTCTGGGGACAAGCAAATAGGAAAATAATGTTTCACTTATCTTTATTCAGATATGGTTATTTAAATCACCCTTTTTAGAGTTTTGGTTTTAAGATAAAGCTGGGGGTCTGAGCAGGCACAGAAAACTAAGATTTTATTTTGTAAGTTAATACTTATAGTGTATAACGTGATACAAGGGTTATTTGTTTATTCTCTAACAGAGAAAGACATGAGCTAGACTACCGTAACCCAAAAGTTGGCATCTGGATTACTTTGAAATTATGATGGGCCAATAATTATGATTTGCCAGTAATTATCTGTGAGCCTCGAGCAGAGGTGCTTAGCCAACTGGCATTACCAGGAGTGTCTGTTTTACTGAGCTCATAAGCTCTTAGTCAAGCAGAGCTGCACTCTGGTTTTCAGCTTGGCTTGTTTTGGCTCTACATGGTAGTTCCAGGAGAAAAGAGGGTGCATTAGCAAAGCTCTTTGAGGTCAAAGAAAGCACTTCGTCTCTTGGCTAGTGTGGTTGGTGGGAGCCTGGGAACTGTGATGCTGTATTAGTGTGCTAGAGAGCTAAGCAATTCTGCTGTCATGGCTAACTCAGCTAGCCCTGGTTTAAGAATTAGGTCATACCTGATTAGAGACACTAGGTGGTTTGTTTCTGCTGGGTTTTGTGCTCTTTTGTTTTAAAGAGAACCTCTGAGTCAAATAATTAAGGGGGTAAAAAAACCCACCGGCAATGAAACATGAAGTGGATCTTTTATAATACAGTTGCTGGCAATACGGAGAGACAGACACGCAGGCGTGTGTGCACACACTTCCCCCCCCTCCCACCCCATAGGGGTGTGTATATGTACTCCTGTTACACTGATGGTAAATGAACCAGGGTGTGTGTGNAGCACGCGTATTCAGTTAATCAAGAAGTAATCAGTTTGTTTTGGTGCAGCTGTTTCGAAGCATTTTATCTGGGTTATGGTAAGGGCTGCTTGTAAAACACATAAACAAAAACTTGCCAGGTGCTGGAACTCAATGGGGTTTCTCACGTCTACGTAGCTTGGAAGCACCGAGAGGGAATGGAAGCTGGGAAGGACGCCAAGCCCTTCCATGGAGGGGAATACATGGGATGGGCAAGAACATCCCATTCAGCTTGCCCCACTGTCATGACAGTGGGCTGGGAAAGGAAAAAAATACAGTGGATGCCACCACCGGAGAATTTTAAACTTAGCATAAAAATGGCCAGGAGGAAAATACCAAAACAGTTCACCATCTATACTAATCAGGGATTTACCTGCTGTCCACCTGAACTGATTGTCTTTCACCATGTTTTTGACTTCTGAAAATGTACCCTGATCAGTGCAAGGACTATCTTTGTGTTGGGAAAGCAGCTAAAAAATTGCAGATGTGGTTGAGATATGAAGAGTAATGAGGAAACAGTATGCTTGTTGTATATATTTAGTTCTTCACCACTCTTAAGATGATTTAGAAAATGTTTCTCTCTGCTAGTATTCTGTTATTCAATTTAATATTGAAGTACTTGTAAAAATACCCTTTCTTCCGGCACAGTAAAAATCTGTATTTTAAAAGCTTGCAAAGATAAATATTTAATACCCCAATGGGCATCACACCACTTTCAGCAAGATTCATGAACATATGATGTGCCAAAAACAATCCTGCAATCTTGAGATTATATGA
Organism: Ibidorhyncha struthersii; assembly: GCA_013398815.1. Taxonomy (NCBI): domain Eukaryota; kingdom Metazoa; phylum Chordata; class Aves; order Charadriiformes; family Charadriidae; genus Ibidorhyncha; species Ibidorhyncha struthersii. The sequence goes on from VZSZ01008379.1 coordinate 151,352, forward strand.
CCTTAATAATTGCTAAAAAGTGGATATCTGAGTATCTCTCATAGCCCTGAAGTGAAGAGCACCCCTGAGTGGTGACCCCTCCTTTGTTTCGTCTTTCACCACCTTCTTCATCTCCCTTTAAAATCTTGAAAGTCAGTGCTTTTGTGGGTTTCCAGCAGAGCTGGGTCAGGAAGCAGCAGTGTAGGAGAATTTGCATATTGGTTTCCTTGCTTGCAAAGCAAAAAAAAAAAAAAAATACTTCCACAAAAAATCTGGAGGCATGAGAGGCTTTAATTTTTTTCCCACACTCGCTGAAGGGTTTCACACAATTTGCAGAGTGTATTTGCTGTCTTATGCCTTAGATGAGATGCATCATTAGTGACTCGTTGGAGTAGGTACCAGAGGCACAAGAGGCAGACTCTTAGCTGAGTTCTCTGCTTGGCAACGTAGGCTGGCTGAGTGCCTTGTGCAAGCTGAAGGAAGGCTGAAGTAGGAGAGAAGTTTTAAAGGGAAGGAGGGAGAAACTCGTTAATCTTTATCCCCATTGGTGAATTTTATTCCTCCCTTAGTTTGCCAAAGTTGACATATTATGCATATTTAAACTACCTTGGTGTTTTGGGACATTTTTTTGAGGACGGTGGTTCCCCAGTGGCACACCAGTGATGATGCGTGAGCTTGATCTACTCACTGACTTCACAGCAGTTTTTAGAAGGCAGCAAATGAATATTCAGTGTCTGCTTTTGAACTCTGAGGCTGATTTATTTACTTTCTGTCAAGAAGAGGTATTAATTGGTAACTCCAGCGTGGACCTGCTGTTGCTGCTACTGGGCTACGTGCCTGCGTGGGCAGGGTCCTGCTGGAGGCAGTGGGGTTCCTGGGGGTCACCGATGCCAGCTTCCTTCAAGCAGCTCCCAGGATCATTGCCTGCCTTACTGAGACCCACGGGATGCTGCTGACAGCAAGGAAAACTGTATGGCACAGGGCGGCAGCGCTGGACAATGAGTGTTGGTCTTTGCAAGGTGAAAATTGCACTGACTACCTAACAGGGCACTGGATTGACTGAAACAATTGCAAGTCAGTCCACCAGAACAACATAGCATTTCAGGACAGCATTAACATCTCTTCTGAGGCATTTGAATAACATTGAAGCAAGCAGGGTACCAAGGACTGAGTACTAATTGATGTCAATACTTGATCCGTCTTGGCAAGGGGAGACCTGGGGCAAAAGAGATGTTATACCATGGCAGTTTTTCAGTTATTAATTGTAAATTTTCTCACTTCTACTTTTGGAACTTGCGCCTTCCGAATCCTGCACCTCTCTAGGAGATATCATGGCTGGCGAGGAGGATTTGGGTGTAAGAAGTGAGTGCAACCTCATGTCAGTGCTGGTGCACGAGCTAATCACTGGCTCAAGCAAAGAGTTGCAGGGAAACCAAGCTCAGAGATGGGATGGCATTTGATTTGTCATTATTCAGTGGCAGTGTCTGTTGCTGTATTAAATACGTAGAAGAGAGCAGGAATTTGGTATAAGGTCATTCAGGAACTATTATTGCTAAACCTTAGGGACCACCATGAATGTTTGGTGTGCCTATTAAGGAGCTACACCAGTAAGTCTGTTGTGCATCCTTCTCTGGCAGTGCATTGTGATTTGAGAATGAGATATGCCCATAACTTTCTCTGGAGAAATTCCTGGTCTCAGAGACAAACTCCCTCACTTAGTGTGAGGTCTGTATTTCACCTGCTGTAAAGCCTGGGAGCAAATGGCGGGGGGGTGGACGGGATGCGACGCTCAGAATTAAAGGGTTTTTTTACTCTACCCTAGTAAATGTAGGGTAAAGATGATGCCATTCAGTTTCTCCCATTTTGTTTTGTTTGCAAAAAGCACCATATGTGCAAAGTAATGTCGCCTTGGCTTGTTCTGCCAACTGAGTGCTCTGGTTGGCTAAACACCCTTTTGCTAAAAAACTGTGTAATTAGATTGTTTTATTTTAAAGGTCATTTTTAATTCCTTCTAGAAAAAAAGCCTGCTTTCCTCTTATAATAGTTTATCTTTGTGTTAGCGCTTTGAATTTGTTATTGTTTGCTACCTTACTTAAACTTACTGTAGAAATAATTGCTGTAATCCACAAAAGAAATATTAATTTTCTGGTTAAAAGCCAGGCAATGAGATATACCGACTGAGTGTGAATCTCACAATAGACATAATCCAATTGTATTTTCTTTCTTTTCAATTGGAGGTCTAGATACTAGCTAAAATTTCAGTTCCACTGTATCTGTATTTGTGCTTTTTCCTTTATTGCTCTGTGGTTGTGTGTCCTACTATTTACTGCTCCCTTGTTTCCTCCTTTATATTAACAAAAGTATTTACTCTTACCTCCACAGCTACCTTTCCTGGCAAGTCATGTTTTCTTCTTTGTTCCTTTGAATGTTTTCACTTTGCCATTGTCAAATTATAATTTAATTTACTTATCTTTGAGCGTAAGCTCGTCTGCAAGGCCTTGATTTTGTTCTCCTCCTAGCCAGGGATCTTTAACAGACCATTTTCAGTTACATGAGAAGATTTCCATAGCTGAATACAGCAGCATGTCTGATACATGCTCAGATATTCTCTGTTTTCTTTCTAGTGCTTTGCTGTGCGATCTCTGGGCTGGGTAGAAATGGCAGAAGAAGATCTTGCTCCTGGAAAAAGTAGTGTTGCTGTGAACAATTGCATCAGACAACTCTCTTACTGTAAAAACGACATCAGAGACACTGTCGGCATTTGGGGAGAGGTAAGAACGGGGTGAACTTCTCCTCTTGGAACATCCGCCTTATGTCGTAAAAGATCTTGAAAGAACAACAGCGTAGGCAAGTATGTCCATGCTGCGTGTTTGGGATTTCCCTATCCCAGCTGGCACTGCTAGAAAATATAAAAGGGTTCAAGGAAAGTGTTTATGGAAAGTGTTCCAAACTTTTCAGGACAGCAGATGCCAGAAAGACATCATCTTTGCATTTACACCTATACTACTAGTACAAACCTGTGCAACAGTGTTGGAATACACTGTTGAAATCAGTGGAAGTCTTTCGCGTGACCAGAGGTTTGAGAGCGGTGCTTTGGAATAGCATTTTCACACCTTTCCCAGTGACAAAAGGGGTTTCAAGGAAACCTATACTGGTGTGACCAGTGTTTCTAAAATGTATGAGAAGATTGAGACTGATGGACAGATGGCTTATTTTAAGATGATTATTTTATCAGTGTTCCAGAAGGAAATTAATTTTATGTCATCAGTCTGTCTGTTGGTTCCTGTCGAATAACTCTTGAATCTGTTCACCAGCGTCATCCAGTTTTGAAGGATGCCAAATTTCTTCACACTGAGGGAAAAACAGAAAGCCCAGCTCTCTGCTTTCTTGGTTTCTTGGTTTACACCTTCATTAGTTGAACCGTGCAAGCTCTGTGCTTCTTTCTGAATTGGCAGCAAAGACAGGATAACACCGTGGGAGTACAGGGAGAAACATGAAAAAAGCTGGAGGTATTGTGGTGTGGAAGAGGAGTGTACTAGGACAGATGAAGGTGTGGAAGGCGTGGAGGGATCAGTAAGTGAAACAAGAAGAAAGGAAAAGCTGGGGTTATAGTGGTGGGATGTACAGAGGACATAGGAGACAAACCCATAGAAAACCATCTTCATTATTTGTTTGGTCATGGAGCAACTTAAACTTCAGCCAAATCTTATTCTCTGCCTCTCTCTTGACCTGTTTTCGGGAGGGTTACATTACTGTGGATTTACTACCCAAGATCTGGATGCAACAACAGACTATAAGAATGAATGTTGTTATCTTCAGTGGTATCTGTGTGATCTAAGAGAAACAGCGCTACAGAAGAGGAATTAAAAGAAAGACTTGTCTGTTTCAGTAAAAAAATTTAGGAAAAATATCTACCTTCAGTCTACCAAGTTATTGTTACGGTCCAAGGCTTGTGTTCAGTGTCCTGGCTATGACCACAGCAATGCATATACGCTCCAGAGGAGCAACTGGGAGAAAGTGCCTGTTTAAAAATGAAAGTGATGTTTTAAGGGACACGATTGTGAGTGCCCTATCTATTTTAAATAATTTCAGAAGGGTTTTTTTAATGTAAGAAATGCATATTGTACATATAAATGAACAAGATAACATTGGTCTCCCTTTTTCTTCTGGGAACAGTTTTATTTAGTTAACATAGCTAGACAAGAAATTAGAGATGTGTCAGTCATGGACTTTGGGCTTCCTGCTGACCCTGGGAGGGGAAAGCCCACCCTTTACATGTGTGTAATGTCATCCATTTTTCAGGTGACAGAACTTTGATCAACTTGAAATATATCGTTTACTTTGAAATCACATGCTTTAGTTTGGTTTAAGAGTTAATGTTCACATTTTTCCGTGTTTCTCTCTGTCAGTCCCATTGTTCTTTGTTGGAAACCCTTGCAGGTTTTCAAGCCAAAATGGTGAAAATTTTTGGTCGTCTTGAATGGAAGTTTTAATTGTGAATGCTATTCATAATAAAAATTGTAAAAAAATCAGCCTGACAAAACAATAGACACTGTGCTTGAATAGGTGGCCCCTAAAGTAAATTGTCTTCTTGATTTTAAAAGAAATCATTACAACCACATTTTTTTGCTGGCAATATAATGCTTCGAGAGTGATTGGAAGAGACGTTTTGGAGAGGAATCTGAAAAAAGTGTGCTAGTCACTGACATATTAGATGGAGCAGGTACAGCAATCTGCTATGAAGCTAGAACTGATGACTGCAGATAGACGTTTTAAGATTACCTAAAGATTTATTTTAGCTAGAGCGTAATGAAAGTGAAATTCGGAGTAGGACCGTCCCCAAGTTTTCATGATTTAAAAAAAACAAAATACAAAAACCCCACACACTCTGGGTAAAATCCTGACCCTGCAGAAGCTTTGTCACTGGCTTTAATGTGGGATTTCATGCCCTCTGCTCCTCTCCAAAAGAAATTCCCTGTAAATTTCTAACTTCCACTGTTCTATAAAATCTAAGAAGAAAAACATGATTCGCCTGTTTGTGTTGCTACTTTGCCATGCATTATATTCCTGTAGATTACAAAATCACTCACATGAAAAAAGATACGTTGTTGCCAGTGACCTGTATACCACAGTATATAACACTTGCCTGAAAAACTGCTGGGATTGAGCCTTTCCTTTATTCACTTTCCCTGCGTGGCTCTTCCAGTGAGAGCCACCTTCATCTTGGACCATCAGGTCTCTGCCACTCTTCAGCAGTCTGAGGGAGTAAGGTCTATGTTCAAGCTCCTGGTCTGTCTAAATCATGTTGTCTTGCCCTATGCAGTATTTTTATCTCTAAAATAGCTTTTGTATAATAAGGCAACAAAACTTATCAAAATATATTGCTTCTGGCTGCGGCCAAGCTATCCCTTGAGTGTTGCAAGGATAATTTCCTCTGACTTATGTTGCTTATCTGCCCGTTCTCCAATCTTTTCCAGCTAATTTGGATTCAGTTTTATTACCCTAATCCCAGGCTGTTTTGCATGATGAACAGATTTTACCTTCTTATAATAATTTCCTTCTGGAATAAATACATAAGTAGAAAATGGGTCCAAAAAGCAATCTTTGTGACACTTGGTAACGTTCTTCACACAATCTGTTTACTGCTTCTGACCTCCAAGCAAATTTCTCACCCTTTTTCTTTGCCATGACTCTGTTTTCTGTTTGGATTCCTTCATCATCCTGGTCTGCTTGGTTCCGCGTTTTATTTCCCATGTTTCTTTTTCTGCGTGCCACAAGCAGTTCAATGCTGCTGACTCACCCCATTTACATGCATGGTGATTGCAGCTACATCTGTTTCTGCTTCTCGAGGAACAGCCTATATCTCCAACCTTGCATCTCAGCCGCAGCTGTACTTTTTCCATCAGGCAAAATGTTCATGCGTTGGCACTGCATATACCAGCCTGTGTTCCCTTTCTCTCCCATGCCCCTCTTGGTGCTTGAGCTGCCAGCTCTGTGTCACAGCTCCCCTTTGAGTCCCTGTTAGGAGATTTTGAAGGGGGGAGAGGTGGTTGGCAGCACCTGCCTCTTGCTGCCTAGCCTGGAAACCCGGGAAGCGGGCCCTCCCAGGGTGGCATGAATGTGTGTCTTAGACACAAAATTAGATATCATTAAAACTTGAGCCACTGTAACCAAGTGGGAAGAGGGCTTTTGTGTCACTGAGGTGAAGAAAAAGGTCATTTTTGAAACGTGTCAGTAGGAAGTCAGACCCTGTCCTTTCTTTCTGTGCATTTATAGATTCTGACACAATAGAGAGGAAACAAATTACTCTATATTTAGCTGATAGCTCCCACCTTATTATTGGCAGGAGCTTGTCTTACCTCTTGGCGATAGGTCCGTGATCATTTCCATGGGATTCCATGGTCCACAGAGCAGGTGCACAGCCTCTGAGAAGAGAGCTAGTAAATGTGATGGAAGAGGCAGCAGACCTTTTGCACATGTGACCCATAGGAGGAAGGTTAGCATTTCTGAATTAGCATCCAAAGGAAAATTGTCTCTAAGTTTGTTTCCTCTAGGGGGAAAAAGCATTCTTCTTACATGCCAGAAGAATTAGGGAGAAGTCCTGGCTCCAGGATTCTGCAGTCACCGGCAGAATTCATATTCATGTCTTAATGCTAGGTTTTCGCCTTTAATTAATCTTTCTTCAAAGAGCATCCTTTAAATCCTTTGACACTTACAAATTGCTGTCTGTTCCCATGCCTGGTTGCTTAAAGTTTATGGAAACAAAGCACATTGTTTGAAGGAAGAAACTCTGCCCTAAGAGTACAGGTTTTGATGTGAGCCTTGGTTATTAATATAGTTCTTGACTTCTATTATATTTGGAAGAATTTACTTGAGAAAGGACAAACGTGTAATTTGTTGAATAACTCAGTAGCTTGGGGTTGAATGAGTCACAGTTGCATTTAAGACATCAAAGCTTTTTGTGATTGTGCTCATTTAAAATATAGTAGTAGCAAGATACTATCTTACACTATCGTAGATCTTTTTCACACCAGAAGTAAATGAGCTTGTTTTCAATTGCTCTCAGAACAAACTGAAACTTTGAGTCAATTAAGAGCATGCAAGTCCAAACAGCATAGGCATAACACCTTGATCCCAGTCAGTTTGAAAGGGGGACATACTGTGTAACTGTACTTTGTCTGGAGTTGCAGGGCAAAGACATGTACCTTATACTGGAGAATGACATGCTGAACCTGATTGACCCCATGGACCGCACAGTTCTTCATTCGCAGCCCATTGTGAGCATCAGAGTCTGGGGCGTGGGGCGTGACAATGGCCGGTGAGTCTACACTCTCCTTATCCCTCTTGACTTGGTGCTACTTCTGTCTGCTGATACAGCATACACATACGCCTGGAGCAAGATAGGTATCAAAGCTATTTATTTGATTGAGTAATTGTGTCCCGGGGCTATGAAAGGATGGGTAAATTCTTCTTTTTCTTGCTGGTCTAACTTTAAAATTGCTACTTTTCATAGTTTATCACTTATGCTGTTTTGCTAAAGGTGTATTGAGCAAACCTTTCAGATGAATTCAGCCAGGTGCATAAAACTGCACACACAACATTATTTTGCTTCCGATATATATAATACTTTTTTATATAAAATCATATTTTCAGATATGTCCTGTCGTATGTTTCTGCTGACTATGTGAAAGAGTGTCTTCCTGCTGGTCCAAGTTAAATGCACGGCTTGCACTCTGACTGAATGCATGTGTTTTGACTTTGACATACTTGGTTTAATGGAGAAAAAAGTTAGTTTGAGGGAAGAGTAATGGTTTTAAGCCATAACAATTACTTAAAGATCTTGATGCGAGAAAATTCCTAAGGGTGTTGCAGACAACTCAGGTTTGTCCTTAAAATCTGATTTGCCTGTGAGCTGAAGTTCTTCCTTGTCATAGGGAGCAACCATGAGTGTGTGCTAAAGGCCTTCCTGCAGTGGAGCCAGTCTTTCCTTCACTTTCGTTCCTGAGTGGTCTTCTTTTGTTAGCATCCTTCTTTGTCATGTAACTTTGCTGTGGGAACAGAGTTGTGAAGGTGACTCATTTAGAGGGGGACAGTGAGCTGTCTCCCTGTGCCGTTGAGCGTTTTGATGTATCAAAAACGCTGACACTCACATTGAGTAATTCCAGGATCTTGGGACAGTACACATCCTGACACATGGGTAGTGTGGATTGAATAACACTAATGAGCTGCTGCTTTTTGTGTCCATGTTTGATTGTTGAGGTACTTGCAATAGTAGGGTTGTTTGGGTTTTTTGACTCTGACTTTTGATGGGAAATGTCATTGTGGACCTGAAAAGTCTTTCGCAGGAAAAGATTTTCTGAAATTTCTTTAAGCCCTCCCAAAGTTCCTGATTATCTCTGGCCAAATTTCCAAAAGGAAAGGTGAGACCTTAGTGCAGCCTTTCAGTACCTGCAGGGGGCCTACAGGAAAGATTGGGGCAGACATTTTAGCAGGGCCTGTTACAATAGGACAAGGTGTAACAGTTTTAAATGAAAAGAGGGTAGATTTTGACTAGATGGAAGGAAGAAATTTTTTACAGTAAGGATGGTAAAACACTAGAACAGGTTGCCCAGAGAGGCGGTAGATGCCCCATCCCTGGAAACATTCCAGGTCCGGTTGGACAGGGCTCTGAGCAACCTGATCTAGTTGAAGATGTTCCCGTTCATTGCAGGGAAGGTTGTACTATATGATCTTTAAAGGTCCCTTCCAACCCAAACTATTCTACGACAAGCGTTTCTGTGACCCAATTCCATCTTTCTAAATTTTTTACTTCTGTAAATGACTGATGGTTGGGATTTTTTTACTGTTCTTCACTTCCATTGATGCAGATTTTTGAGAGATATGAAAGTGGTAAATCAAGTTTGAAATGGTTGGAAGTAAAAAGGTTTTAACGTCTTATGAATAAACCATTACAGTGCTTTGTTTGCCTCAGAAAATGAGTGCATTGGACATTTCCCTTCAAGTCAGATTTTGTAGTAGCTTGCTTTGGTCAGGAAACAAATAGAGCATCTTCAGGGGCACCTAAATGTGATGCAGCTTTACAGACGAAGCCAGCTTTGGTTTTTGTTTGTTTTTTTTTTTTAAGTGTTTACAGTTATTTTTAAAAATATTTAAATTTCTTTGGAAAGTAAAATAATTCCATTATGTTGTTTATAAAATAAAATAATGAGTCACATTTCTCCAGGCTGGGTACCTGCCTTCTCCTAAAGACAGAACTGGTCATAGAAATATTGATGTTGAAAGGGGACGTTTAAGAGAAATGTGCCTTTTGCAATCGTGCAGCACCAAGAATGCTGTGAGCTTTTGGTGAAATGTGTCTGGGGGTGGGAGGCAATAACAAACTCTCCTAGATCAATATAAGCCCCATCAATAGGACAAGAGTTGGTGGGAAAGGTTTTGTGTGTGCTGGTCTTTGTGTCTGCTCTGACCTATGGATCTGCCATGGTGTCCCGCAACATTTACCAAAAGCTAAGTACAAGGCACAGGAAAGAGCATCTCTGATCTCAGTCCTGCCTTTTTCATGCCGTATCTGGGAACCGAAGATGAATTCCAGTTCTGTTGAGGCTTCTGCAGAAATTCGTCTTTCTATTAAGAAAAAAAAATCAGTTATGGAGTATGTGGGAGAAGTAAATGTCCAAGTTTAAAAAAAAAAAAAAAAAACACACACAAAAAAAACACCCAAAAAAATCAAAACAAACAAGTGTTCTCCCTCTTGGTCATAAAAGGTAGACGTTTCCTCTGCTGTTTTCCTGAAAAGAGATGTTATTTGTGATATTAACAACACAGAGAATGTGGCAAGGCAAATAAACTAATCTTTCCTCATATTTCTACCATCAGAAGTGGGAGTTGGCCTTTCTGTGTTGAAAGTGAACATTTCTTGTTTCTAGAGAACATGACTTGTCTTGATTGACTGCTGTAAATAAGAGCAAGAAATAGTTTATTGAAGGTTTAATATATAAACACAATCAAAACCAGCCTTAATATTTCATTTGCTTGCACAAGAATGTTCTCGGCCACTTTATTGGAATCTGTTTTTCTCGTCGTAAGAAGTTTGATTTCAGAGCTTTTTTATTTTTAGCCCTTCGTAAGGATTTTGGTATATGCTTCTACAGAAATTTTGTGTCCAGTATGACTTTCAGGACTGGAGCCCACTCTTTTTGAAATTTAATTTTATTGATCCATTTAAAAAAATAAGATTTTAGGAAAAGCAGTGTGGCCATTATTTGTAAGTAAACTCACTGCATCCAAAAGAGAAGGTCCAAAAGACAAGCAGAAAGAACAAACTTAAGTCATGACTTAGTAATCAGATGTACAATGTGTTTTGGGCATAGAGAGGTTCAGTATAGGAAACATGCTGTGAAGGGTAGCATAAATGATGTAGCATGTGCTGAAGAAGCACTAACATACAAGAAAAAAGCATTTGGTGACAGGAGATCCTGAGCTGAGAAAAAAAACATTGTTGAGCTAGAAATTGCACTGCATCTCTTTTCATGTATACACTAGCATGCAGTCCTTGGGCTCATCGTGGTAAAATTACTTATTGGTCCTAAGGTGAGAAACACCAGAGCCATTCACTGATTGCAAAAGCAGCTTTCCCTGATTATGAGTTTGCTATCATCAGAGAAAAGTGAGGGGATTGCATTACTGCTTTGGTAGATTAATTGTCTAGGAAGTTGATGAAATCCCAGTTTCTGGGATGAAGCTCTTCCAAGTTTTTGCATATGAATTTTGTCAATTAGCTACATCTTTTGGTTCAAGAGCCTTCATAATAAAATATATTGGATTTGTTGTGAAAATCAGTTGTTCAATTTTAAAATATCGTAGAAATTTATATTTTCCTCTACTTTGAGCTATTTGAACCCCATAATGATCTGCAGGCCCTCCTTTTTAACTCTGTTTTGCTTTTAGTAATTTATTTGGGTAGATTTTGCTTTGGAAGATGAAGAGGTTTTCTAATGACACCTGACCAGATGATTTTCTAAGCTATGCCGTAATGAAAGATTGATGAAATACAGAGATCTGCTGATGAAAGTTTAATCTGAGGATGTGTCTGCTAACTCACCTCAGGCAGAAACAGCTTCCGGGAGGCTGTAATCACTCTCTCGATACGTTACGCTATTATCCTGACCTCTAGAGTTTCTTTTATTTAACAGTTCTGTGATAAGCAAAGGCTTCTTCATTTTGTTGACTTAGGCTGTGTGCTGATTTTCTGTTTGGAAAGGTAGCATCCCTTGTTTTCATTTAATCAGTCAGTAAAATAGGTTTGACCTTAAGAAAGGCTGGAGTGCCTTTGTAAAATCATGAACAAAAGCAGATTCCCACAAATTGGTGGTTATATATGAGTATGTATATGTGTAGACTCTGAGCTCCTATGTTTGATACATATATATGGGCATTAAAGGAAAATAAACATACCGTATCCGTCCATCCTTTTGGCAGACTTAGTTTCTTAGGTGATATCGTGTGATTTTTAAAAGCAAAAGGCACTGTGTTCTGTATGGTCTTCGTCTCCTGCTGTACTGAAAACAGAGCCATGACGATTCATTTGTAATATTTGTAAATAGGAAAAGTCCTCACACTTGCTTAAATAGTTTGATTTCAAGATCAGTAAGGTCATCGGCACATGGAGTATTTGTGGTATCACAGGTGTGTGTCATGGTTTAGCCCCAGCCAGCAACAAAGACAGCAACAAAGTGTATCAGTGAGTAATTGTCAGTGCTGTGTTTGCTTCCTAACAAGCCACGCATGACATGTTTCTTTTCCTGGGCTTTAAAAGTATGTTGGAAAATATTAGCATAGCAAAGGTATAAAAGAGTTGTTGTTCTCACGAGCTGCAGGACTGTACGTTAATAATTCCTCAGGTTGGGTTTTGTCTCCCCTTCTCAACTGCTGGTGCGTGCCCTTTGCTTTCTGAGCAGCTCGCTAACAAGAAAGAGAGAAAAGGTAATGGCCCATCAATTTTGTAAAAGAGTTTCCCTTAGCACATTTCCCTGAATCCTCCTTTATCTTCATTGCTCTTCCGCCAACCCAAAGCATGCCTCCACTTCTAAAACCTCTGTGGGACCTTAATTGCCTGAAAGATCATGGTTCATTCTCTCATGGTGTCTCCGTACAACAGTAGTATATTCCAGCTGAAAAATTCAGCTGTTAGTTGGCCAAGAGGGCTGCGGTTGGGTTCAGGACACAGCTTTGGTGGGGCTGAATATGGAACCAGTTGCTGAACCGTGTGGGCACCTGGCATGTTGGACAAAACACGTAGCATGCTGCTTTGTTCGTCCACTAACTTTGTCATCACATAGCCCAGTTTTGTTTTCTCTCTATAGTTTGTGTGTTTCCCTGGCAGGCTGAGGAGGGACCGCGGTTGCTTTTGGTTCTTAATTGGTGGAAAAGGCAGATTGTCTGATACTGAGGGTTCCTGACCATAGGCTCTCCGACTAGACAGTGTGAAAGCATTGAGCTCCTTCCTCTGCCCTAATAATGCCCATTTTGGCAGGCGATGGTGGTGGGGACCTCTTCTCCTGTGTAGATGTCTGTTGCCCTGCTTCTTTGAACTGCTGCTGGTTTTCTGCTGCCTAGATATCAGGGAATAAAATGAGGCTGGGAATCAAAAAGATGAGAAAGATAGAGAGGACAACTGGACTGAAGAGAGTAGGTTGATGCGCACACCAAAGGTGAGGCTCAAGCTGCCTCAAAAAGGGAGGCCAGACAGCTATAAATGGATAGATGCCCCAAGTGAGATGGATGTAATCTTGTAAGGCTGGAAGAGAAGAGAGTCCTAAAAACAAAACAGAATTTACCTGAGCTCTGTTATCTCAAGACTTTTTGGGGCAAGAGCTGAGAAAACTGTTGGGGTGATGTGGGTGAGAAAATGGGACAAATCTGTGGAAAATGAGGAGGAAATAGCATAAAATGGATGGCACAGATTCCTCAAAATATCAGGAATTAAAAATAGTATCCTATCTTGCTGTTTGGACAGCTAAATAAAAATGGCCTGGTTTTAGAGGTGTTTAACACCTGCACTGCCCGCTGACTTCAATAGGATCTCTGTATATGCGCTGTCTTCAAAAATCCAATGTCTAAATACAGATTTAGAAACCTTTCTCTAGACATCCAGAATTGGAAGTTTTCACTTGAGCAACAATGCTACAGCAGGTTAAATGTTTTCTTTTTAGTTTTGAGTGTGTGTCAAGCTAAGAGGGGTAGGGCCATGTCTGAGCGAGAACCGGTTTGTTAGAGGGCAGGAAAGGGGCAAGTGGGGAATGTGGAAGCTGTGCTGCAGGTTGAGTGCCTGTCTCATGGGATTATGATCTGTATTTCCTAGCTGAAACTGTGTATTTACAGATATTACCTCGCTTGAGCTCCAGTACACATCTATCATACACAGACATGAGATTTTAGGAAGGATACCTTGTCTTAATTAGACAATTAAAAGCTAAGAGAAGTACAGACAATAAATACAAGTTTAGTGTGGTTAGGGTATCCTGTTGTATCTGTAATTTCTCATTCCCCCTTTCAGAGTGTGCTGGAGTGTGTCCAGAGAAGAGCAGGGAAGTGATTGCACCTCTGTACTCAGCACTGGTGAGGCTGTACCTTGAGAACTGTGTTCAGTTTCGGGCCCCTCACTACAAGAAAGACATTGAGGTGCTGGAGCGAGTCCAGAGAAGGGCAACGAAGCTGGTGAGGGGTCTGGAGTCTTATAAGGAGCAGCTGAGGGAACTGGGGTTATTTAGTCTGGAGAAGAGGAGGCTGAGGGGTGACCTTATAACTCTCTACAGCTACCTGAAAGGAGGTTGTAGCAAGGTGGGGATCAGTCTCTTCTCCCAAGTAACAGGCGATACGACAAGAGGAAATGGCTTCAAGTTGTGCCAGGGAAGGTTTACATTGGATATTAGGAAAAATTTCTTCACCAAAAGGATTGTCAAGCATTGGAACAGGCTGCCCGGGGAAGTGGTGGAATCACCATCCCTGGAGGTATTTAAAAGATGGGTAGATGTGGTGCTTAGGGACATGGTTTAGTGGTGGTTTTGCAGTGTTAGGTTGATGGTTGGACTCAATGATCTTAAAGATCCTTTCCAACCTAATTGATTCTATGATTCTAAAATATTTTGTGTACAAGCAACACAACATCAGGTTTCAGTGATGCAGTGTGGCTTATAGCTGCATCATTCAGGGGGGTGTTTATGATCTTCCGGGTTTGCCTCCCCTTTGAGGTGATGACTGAATGTGCTGCGAGATTGAGTCTTTTTTCAGTTCTGTGAGAGAAGCTTATCTAGCTGTATGAGATAATCATAAAGTTTCTTTTCTGCATTAAAAAGATGTGGTCAAGAAAAACTGAAAATAAATTAAAACTGAGATGGTTTTTTACACCTGCTCTTCTGAAATGATAACACCATTCAAGGAACGTGTAATTCCAGATGAACTCTTCAAACTCTGAGACACCATTAATCAATATTGCCTATTCCCCTCGGTCCCTGTAACCTTGGAATAAGGACGAAACATACTGTGAGGAATCACGTAAATAGGGCATAGGTGAAGGATTACACTGGAGAGGAGGATTTTACTGGCTTTTCTCACCCATATTCTTAGCTGTTTTTTTAGAGTAATCTTTTCCTTTTTCCTTTTCTCTAAGCTAACTACATCTGAATATCCTTTTCTGTGTGTTTTGATAGCATTTTCCCCTGTCACTAAGAAACGGTTTAGATTATTATATATATAAAACTTCCCATTTATATCCATAAGGCCTGACATTATTGTTTGCAAGTGCAGCATGTTCTAGGAGGGGGTAATGAAACAATACAGCTGTGAAAGGGGAAATCCATTCAAGCTTACAGAATTGATGTGTTTTCAAACAAATGTAGTTAAGTGGGTACAAAACCTGTATGTGCACATTCTTACTTTGATTAATAAAGATGGTTTACTCTAGTTTTGGGATTTAATATGAAAGACATGGTAGACTGAAGATACATTGAAATAGGCCCGTATTAACTTGAAATAAGCACCCATAGTTTGGCACCAATGGGTGGTTTTGTATCAATAGCGGCTTTAGCTGTGTTAGGGCAACATCCCTCTAATTTCTGCCTAATGACACTAATGAGATGAAAAATGATTACATGTGACAGTGGGGGATTTTTCAATTTTACAGATGAGGCTTGTGACCAGCTCAGGTGCTTACGAACTGTGGATTCACCCTTTGAGAGCAGCTGAGAAAAAAGGGTGTGCCTAGGGACAATCTTGGCCACGAAGCTATAGATATTTGGTAACCTTTGAAAAGATTAAATGCAGAAACAGCAGCAGAGAGGCATAATAGCAGTAGGATTAGCAAAAGTGCGGAGAAGTCACACGGAGCAAGGGAATTAAGACAAACACAGAAGAGGAGAATTGTAAGGATTTCTGTGGGAGAAGAGGACAGGAACAGAGAAGCCCCTGAAGGAGAGCTCAGGGTAGAGCTGTGGGATTTGCTTGTAAAGAAGTAGGGAAAATGGCAAGCGGTTTCCTTTCTTATTAGGGAAAACAACCAGACAATCATTTAAAGTGTGTCGCTTGCTCTCCTAGCAGCTCGAGCATGGCAACGACTGCTTAGTCACCTTAAACAGAACCCTGTTTGAAGTATTTTATTGTAGAATGTCTTTACTACTGTGTACTTGTTTTCACAAATTAATGAAAAATATTGCATATAATCTGGGAATTGTATCTGGTGTTTCTTCTGGGAGGCAGGCTTTTTAAATAGTGGTTGAAATTGCTCAGCTGTAAAGCTTTCAGTTAAGACAAACAATATGTCTAAACCCGGACTACAAATAACCACTGCGATGTAGTCAAGTTGTCTCAATTAATAAAAAAGATGGCATATTGACTGAGTCCCTGGCTTAAAGTCTTTCTGCAGATTTGTGCTAGAGAATCTCCATGCATTCCCTATGATTCCAGCTATTAAACTCAAATGCTTTAGGATATAACGAGGGTAATAGGTGAACTCCAGTGGCTGTCGCACAGGCCCTTTGAGAATAGCTTGAGCCGCCTACGAAGGTGTCTGGCTCAGGAGAACTACTGACTTCCAGTTTGGGCTGGAAATCCCATGCTTTCTTCTGTTATTCTTTTCACTGCGTGTTAATCGAGCAGATGCTACATGCAGGCTGAATTCTGGTGTTTAACTGCTTCTTTAACTCTGTGGCAAATCAGTGATGCAAGTGAGGCAAAAGGCAACTGCTCTCCAACTCTGTAGCTGTGAACAGAAAATATCCCACTCCCAGGCTCTCTGCAGCCTGCCGTATTTTCAACACCCAGTTAGAAACTTTGGTCTTAAGTGATGATCAGAGGTGGTTTAAACTTACCTTGTTTACTTCGCCTGGTCTTGCACTTGGATGCATACACAATCTGTTGCTTCCTGCCATCGGAGGCTATGCTAACAAAAAATAGCATCCTCCTTCCCCAACTGGTCAGTGTCGACTGAAGGCGCCTACCTTTCGCCGCCTTCATCTTTGACGGCACTGGGGTTAGACTCTTAGTTACATACCTCTCAGATGATATGTCAATGGTAGGGACTGTGTATAGCGGGAGCCACCCATGAAATAAATTTTCACGAGAGAATTTGGCTTTGACAGCCTGTCAAATAATTTCAGTTCAATAACACTTTTCCTAAAAAAACAAACCAAAAAAAACACACACACAAGAAAAACATTACTGTATTCTTTCGTTCTCATCTCAAGAGATTGTCTAAGTCTAAGGTCTCTGTAGCAGATGGGAGAAAACCAAATTAGTCCACTAGTGATTTCACTTTGCTAGTCTAATTTATATTGAAGCTGTTGAGTTACTAATAAGGTGAGCATATAAAAACCTTCTGAGGAGAAAAGCCACAGAGAGCATAGACCACTGAAGAAAAGAGCAGTGTTTTAAGAAAAATTGTGCTAAGAATACTTATAAGCACCATGCTGGCTGAGATGTTCAATACAGTTCTTTGTTACCTTAATTATAGTATGTTTGTATGAGTAGTGACAGACTTTTCTGGCATGTGGTGTGGCTTACTTGAAAAGGTCGACCTTTTCTAAGACATGTGTTTACTACACTTACTGTTTTCTATTGTAGGCAAAA
Organism: Ibidorhyncha struthersii; assembly: GCA_013398815.1. NCBI lineage: Eukaryota > Metazoa > Chordata > Aves > Charadriiformes > Charadriidae > Ibidorhyncha > Ibidorhyncha struthersii. The sequence continues at coordinate 168,452 of VZSZ01008379.1, forward strand.
ATTTTACTTCCTGAAAATTGTTACTCTACCAGGCAAATAATTTCTGAAAAAAATAATTTGGAGGAGAAAACTTACTGTGCAGTGGAAAGGGGTTTGTTTGATTATCTCTGTGTTATGCCACTTAATGAAATGTGGGACGTTTGCAACTTTCTAATATAGCAAAGTAAAAAGCAAAAGTGCATCGAAAAAATTACCTGTCTCTAGTTCTTTTTCCTGTCCAAACAGTTTATGTCCATACTGTACTGGTGGGTTAGAGAGAGGTAGGATGTTTCTATATATGCCTTTACTGTGTAAATATTTATATCCACCTACAAAAATACACTTTTCATGTTTGCATCAGTGTTATACTCCTAATATCAAGGGAACTTTTGACATGCCTATGTATTTGTAGACCACTGAAGGTCTTCTGGAATTTGGTATATGCCATAGTAAAATAAGGTCCGAATTTTGTCCTCTGTCTCTCTCTACGCACAATCACAAACTTGACTGAACTGCACTGGTATAACTTGGAATGTGCCTTTAAAATATAAGAGGATGCTCTTGCTAGCAACTCGAGACATTTAAATAATTGAAATAATTGAAGTTGTATCTGCCTCGGGATGCTTTTCCATGTTTGCTACTAGCTGATTGCAGTTCAAATATTTATATGCGATACGTCTTTATGTAAATCATAGCATATACTGTCTTACCCATTACATGTATTTAGAAAGCATTTTCACTTCAGGCTTTTAATTCTGAGGATGGTACGTTGGCTTGATTCCTAACATTGCCTCCACCAGGGAAAAGGGCCTTTGTCAGTGGGATTCAGCACAATTTGCCCTCTGGCAATGGAGGTAGATTGCCTACTAAAGTCTCTTTGATATGTGCAGATTGATTTGCAGAAACTTGAACACTAATTTGAGCAAACTAAAAGATTTTTTTCAACAGATAATTCAAATGTCTGAAATGTTTAGGGTTTTTTTTTACTGACTGACTTGTTTTTGTATTTACAAACTGTTACATGAACGTCTATTTTTGCAAGAAGAAAATTGTGCGTAATGACAATGAAAAATCAGTGTGCATTGTGTGTCTTGTGACGATTGTCTGCTTCACAAAAATGCTATTCATCTTAATGCCATACAAATAATTTCAATTTATAATTTGAATGATGCATTAAACATAGAACTCGATTGTCTCTGGAGTTTCTATATTTTACTGCCTGAAGTTCCCCTCTCCCACCTTGATTAATTTCAAAGCTGGCCAAACATATGCTTACGTGCCCCCTGAGTCTGACCAAATTTCCCTTTTAATTGCTGGGAAGTTTTTTATTAACTTCAACATGAGTTCAGTTAGTCCATAAACTTACAGATGTGGACCTGGATACTGTTTTGCAAAATCAATGTAATACTTATGGGAGCCGCAGGATGGTTTAAATGTTCTTTGAGGGGTTAGGGTGGTTCTTGCAGAGAACAAAATAGCAGGTGGAAAGGTAAGGAGCCTGCTATGAATCTTAGAATTCTGAGTATGAAAGAGTTTGATGTCTGCGAGGTCAGGCAAGGTGGCTGGCTTCAGTATTTGACCCGGTATCCTGCTGATCTGACGTTTAACAACAGTAAATTAATTTTTCTGCTTCAGAAAAGCACCTGTGAAAGTGAGCTTGCCTGTATTCTAGGATACCCGTTACTGACACATGGCAGTGTTTGGGATGATACTCCATCTGTCAAGAAGACATAGAAAGAGGAACTGTAGATTACTCAGAACAATTTTTCAGTAGCTCAGACTGGAAAGTTCCACCTGGGTCCTTATGGCCTGTCCTCTGCGATGGCAGACACAATCTCATAGTAGTTAAGGTCCTTCTTTTGGCAAGATGATAGCAGGTCTAGTTCACTTTGCTAAGGATGTATTGAATTGCTTTTGCTTTGTAGTTGTTTATTATCAGTCTTTCTTCATTGACTAAGTAGCTTATTATTGCCCTGTTCCTGTTGGTTTTGTTTGCAGAATCTAAAGAAACTTTGCATGTATGTCTCCAACAATGTATGTATATTTTTAAGATAAAAAGTACCCAAACCACCAGAAAACAGATATACTAAGGAAGTTTCGGGGTTTTTTTGGTTTTGTTTGTTTGGTTTTTTTTTTTTTAAATCT
>VZSZ01008379.1:170582-273473 GCA_013398815.1 Ibidorhyncha struthersii
TGACACTTGTGTATATTTTCTTAAGAAAAGCTTTTGCTCAACTACCACCAGGAACATAATGAGATGAATTAGACAAAGCAAACTGAGCAATTACTCGTGCCCTCTATTCATTTATGAAGTACATATGTGGCTTCAAGGGCCTTAGTGTAAAATACAAACAAAGCCCTTCTGGGATATTGCCAACCCAGGCATTCATAAATAGTATTCAGTCTGTCACTTTGGAGCGTTTAGGATTCAAGGTAGTATTTCAAGCTTTCCTCATCCATCCATGGATGCTGGAAACTTGGTTTGTGCTGTGCGTGGAGATACTCATATCCCTGCCTGAATCCAGGATTTAAACTTTATGAAATATTTCCTCACTTGTCCCTCACCTTCTCCCCCATCTTGTTGAAAATAATAGGAAATTTCAGATAAATTAGAAGATCGTGCGCTGCTGTTGCTGCTCGATAAATTGTGATGAAAGTAGATGATCACAATGATAGGGTGGGAGGTTTTAAGGTTCTAGGTTGTTATAAATTAAACAAAATTATTGTTGCGCTCTGGGTTTTTTGAAAAGGACTAATTTTTTGCCTCCTGGAAGTGTCAAAATATTTTGCTTCAAGATAGGATGGTTGCCTCAGAATAGCAAAAGGCAGATCAAGTTCGGGAAACATTTGTTTCTCTTTCTGTAGGGCAGAAGTGGAGCTTTGAACGCTGCAGGTGCAGGAGCTGGGATGCAAACCTGCTTCTGCTTTTATCTCAAACGTAGGACTGCAAATCTACTGGTCTACAACTGTGAGCCAGCAGTCTGAGTGGAGCTGCTAGGGCTAAATACCTCCTCACCTGCAAAAATTACACCCTTGGCCTTACAACGTGAATTTGTCACTATAATATCACTTTCCTTATGTTCAAACTGAAATAAACTGCAACCTGAATCCTGGTGCCTTGCTCATAAACTTTTTTTTTCCTCAAAATTTTCTGTATATGAAACCCTTGTACGTGCCCCAGATGCGTATGAAGATCTCAGCTGCTGATAGTGGTTTTCTCTTTAGTCTAGCCACGGCTCTGCTGGTATTACCAGGGCTGTGTGTGATGGGATACTCTATATTTTGCTCTCAGGTAAATAGCTTCTGGTTGTGCAATAGGAGTATTGATCAGTTTGGGGATAATGTGGTCCCACCCCTGTGTCTAGAGTATAAGCTAATTTCATTTACTTGGATGCCCTGCTGTTCACTGGCAGTTTAACTAGAGAGTTGGGCACATCATCATTGCCAAGTGCATGGAGATCTGCCCAGATTCTTTACGGTGCTAAATATTCACTCCCTGATTATGAGCTTGGCTGAACCTCATCTCCAGTGAGGAGCACAGCAGCTTGGGGGATGTAACCCAGTTGGGGTGCCACGAGAGGGCACCATGTGATACCTGTGAGAGGCTGGAACAACATGTGTTGTATTTATACACAGGTGTACCCCCAAACACCCCTGCTGCCTTGAACTTGGCATTTTTGGCAGTGCAGGGGTTGAATTTGTTGATCTTTGTTGCAACCTGTTGTAGGTGACCCTGCTCTGGTGGGGGGGTTGGACTAGGTGATCTCCAGAGGTCCCTTCCAACCCTGACTGTTCTGTGATTCTGTGATTCTGTGATCTTCATCAGCTGAGAGCTCTCCTGGGCAGTTTTCACCTTGCCAGGGCTGGCTGCTTGTCATATTTTTGTTGGTGTAAATTTGACCCATTACCTGCTGCAAGCTCATTTCTTTTGCAGCCTGTAGGTAAAGTGCATTAAAAAGATCCCTCCTGCCTAGTGATTTGGCTGCAAGCTCAGAGCGCTGGCTGGCAGTGGGAAATGGGACTCAGTGCAGTGTTTGAGCTGGAAATGTTTTCACATGGTTTGTGGTAGCAGTTGTTGCTGGGGAGAGCCCATCAGCCAAACTCGGCAGCTGATATCAAGTGCTGCAACTTCTATGACCTGTCTCAAAGCTTGTATTATTGATGGTAATTCTTTAAAACCCAGCTTGTGAAAGAAGGCTTTTGTACAAATTTCACCTTTCATTTTCAGAATACATATATTTGGCAAAGTAAGTTCTAAGGAATCAGAAGTCAGACACCACCAACCCCCACAGCCTATATATAAAATTTTAAATTAATGTTTGAAGTTAGTTACTTCACATTTATTTTATGGGATTGGCAAAGCTAAGTTTCGCCAGGACAACAGACATGAGAGACACAGCCGTAGTTACTAAGCAAGTTGCACGTGCATAAACGGGAGGACTTTTGGACCAAATTGTTTTTTCATTTTCAGAAACTACCTCCTGGCCAAGCCCTAGGAGATTCTCCTGATGCTGCTGCCCTTTCCATAGACAGCAACTAGAAGCAACAATCTTAGAGGAGCAGAGAGTGTAGGGAATGGGAAAGGGAAGCTCAAATGCTGATACCAGGACAAGTTATTTCTCAACAGCAGAACCAGTATGTTTGTATCTAGCCATGTTGTTACTGAAAAGTGCACAGACAGTAAGTATCACATGTATCACTTACCAAATATCAAAAACAACACAGAATTAGAATTGAGTCCCAGTTAATTTTCTAGATAGCCAGCTAAAAACTCAGACTGGGATGTAGTTTAAATATACTTATTTTTACAGGTTTCCAAAGTTCTGCTGAATCTCTTTTCTTGTACTGAAGAGAGGCTCAGGGAACAGCGGTTCTCTCCCACAAACTGTTCCAGCATATTAAAATGGCAAAGCTTGGCTTCTCTCCTTAGAAGCCTTTTAAGTCGGAGTCTGACATTGTTCTCACGGGTGCTGTCGTTTGGCCAGCTGGAAAACTACCATATCCTGTTGTATGCTACTTGCTGAGAGTGAAAGAGGAGAACAGCAATGGAGAGGGTAGTTGTCATAGTTATCAGATTAATTCTATCTTCATTTGCAAGTTTAAACAAATTATGTTGAATGCATATTGGAACGTGGATTAAAAATGTAGCACATGTGTATCTTACACCATTTAACCAGTTTCAGGTGCCATTTCACTTGTCCGTAAAAGGACTCCTTTCTTTCCGTACAAGTGAGTTCCACACTTATGTCAAGACTTTCAAGAACAAACTTGTTTGCTTCAGCGCAAAAGTTATTATCTGGCCTTGAATTCTTGTTAGTACTGGGCATCCAGTAGAAGAAGGAGTTGGATCTGTTTCTTCTTAGACAGTATCAACAGATTTGTTTATTAAATTCCAACCTGTTACTCCCATGGAAATCAGTGGAAAGCTTGCGGGATGGCACAGGTTGTCGCTTGAGTGTAACTGATCCTGCCAAACCTTGTTGACGATACGCAGGAGGGAAGGAAGGAACCTCACTAGGCTCGCAGGGTATATTTAGCTGTGAGCAAACATCCTGCTCCCAATGCATCTGTGTGGCTGGAAGAAGTGACTGCCAGAAAACTGTCCTTAACTGCTTTTCACCCTCTCAAATCTGTTGGTGGAAATACCTGTGGTCACGTTCCCTGTCCTGCTTTCACTCACATTGAGCTCAGCTAGTTTGAAGAGGCTGGGTGGTGGGCGTTTGCCACGTTGGTTTGTTTTCCTTGAGGAGGGCAGGGTGTGATCCCACGAGCAGCTCTGCTGGCTCGTTTGAAGGAGCGAGTCACTTGGATGGAGAAGAGTGATGTGCAGGGTGGTGGCCTGTGTCCTCGTGCCATTGGGGTTGTTCCTCGGTTGGAGTTTGCCTCACCCCAGCCCTCCCCTGCATCCAGGAGGAGGGATGTGCAATTCCACGGGTAGCTGTGAATGCCAGGTGCCCCAGGATGAGGTTTAAGCCCCACCGTGTTTTGAGTGCAGTCCCTGGGGAAGCAGCTCTTTATTGCTGGTTGAGCACATTTGATGGGGAGTTTTGCTGAATAATAACTGGAGCTCCGGGAATGTTGTTTTCATTGTCACCTTTAGAGGAAGCAACTCCTCTAAATTAGATTTGCTGTTATTGCATGTGTCAGTTCTGGAAAATCAAATTATTTGGTGTGTTTGTTTTTACAGCTCAAGGATAAATCTCACTTCCAGCATAAGCAGGTGTAATTTCATTGAAGTAAATGCAGTTGTACTTCTGTCTGAATTTTTGGATTTGGCTGTAAATCTTTGCTGCCTTTTAAAGAGACTTTCTTTCTCTGTTGCATTCAGTTCTGAGTCACGCTGTGAAAGCTTTGCACTGGTTTTGCAAAATTGGGAGGGGAAGACTCCCTGTGCACTTCAGCTTTCCCCAAAAGATTGCTTCTGTCACAGCAGATTAATCCTGGAAGTTTACAGGCTAGAAACACAACATGTAGCAGTGAAGACTTGTTAAAGGGGGAGGAGAGGGGCCTCTTCTTCGGGTCAGAGCGTGGGGAGCGCACAAATGGTAAAAGATGGGAAGGGAGGAAAAGACACACCCCTGATGGAGCGGTGCCTTCCAGGGAGAAGCACCCACTTGCTCACAGCTGGAGCCGGCAAACACAAGCGTGCACAGTCCGTGTGGAGAGTGGGAGCTGACATGATGCGCTTCAACTCGATGCAAAATGAATGAGCTGCTGTTCTCAGGGGTATTCGGCCTCTGTCGTTGAAGTACAAGTACATGGCTGCATCAAGTGCACTTTGCATCATCTGGTGCCTAGATACACGCTAACGGAGACGGGGACCAGGCAGAGCGTTGAGTTGGGTGTTTGTGTATGACGTGCTTGGCATTAAATTCCTGTTCGCTGCAACAAAAAGGTAAGAAACTTCAAAAGTGACAAGAAAAAAACCTCAGCCTCTCCCCTAGACAACAGTCTCACGTTAGGAGTAGTCTTTGTCTCGAGCTGTATTTTCAAAGCTATGGTCTGTTAGTCTAAAGATTCTGTGTGGATGCCTGCAAGGCAAATTACAGCTCCTAGTGTGACAAAGGCAAGTCAGATTTCTTTTCTCCAAGAGCTGACACTTAACAACCTTCAGGAGAGCACTGTAGCAGAAATGCTGGACTGTGTGCTGAGCGGTAAGTATTTGATGCCGTTCTCCCTCTCCTTTATCCCTTCAGATGTTGCTCATTTAAGCAGTAAGCTAACTAATGGATCCTGGTGATTAATAGGTTTGAGGGTCTGTCTTCAGCTCAGAATTACACGTTCCTAAACTGGCTGTGGTTACTGGCTGCATATTCATCAGCCTGATTCTGTAGAGGATGATCATAATTTGTTTTTACTGTTAATGCTGTGTTAATGGATAAAAAGATGCTGTAGTTAAGAACAGCAGAAACTTCATTTACTGAAGAGAAAAAACTTCCCTGTGTTTTCCTCCAAACGTACAGTGCCTGTATAATTATTTATCTGTAATTGCCAGCTAACTTCTACCTAGACAGTCTGGGCTTTCTTCTTTCAGCCCAAAATTGACAGTGGAGATTATGCAATTTGAAATCTCTGTAGAGCTCCAAAAGAAGTAAACGTGTTTGAAGACAGAAGTATTATACTGTGTGTGGGGATACATGCATGTAAAAATATATTTAGTTGAAGTGAAATGGTTAATGGCTTTTTTGACAGAGGAGGAAACTTCATGATTTAAATGTAATATATTGCCTTGAAGTCTTCGTGCTCGCTTAATCCTATCTGTATTCATAAAGAATTTGCAGCAGGAGAAATTTCATTGATTTGTTAATTGATATATAGCTTTGAATCCTCATTATGCTGGCTGCAGAGGGGAGGGAAGAGAGACAAGCGCATTTATCTTTTTCTTTAAACTCAGCAGCTTCCTTCCTAAATTAGGTTTCTTGCATGTTATGGAACCTCATTGCTCTCCCTGTTCTGTGCAGTAATTTTTGCTTTCATAAAAGACAGCAAACATTGCTGAGTCTCAATCTCTATCAGGGAAACATACGAAGTGTTTCATCTCTTAAAACTATGGCTTTAATTATGTTTTTGTAGCTGTTGCCTTGCAGTTAATGTAACTTTAACAACTTGTGAGCGAGGAAAAGCATATTATTTAGCCCTGGAGCATTCCTCAGTAACAATTGGCTTATTTATTTTCATAAGGAGTTAAAAGAGAGAAAGATAGTGGGTTTTTATTATGTAATACCAGTTAGAATTTTTGTTTTTTAAAAAATGTACAGGTTAGTTTTCCCTTCTACAGCAGTGGATGTATATAAATAAATAACCCTGTCTACAAAGATATTTTAAACACTGATCAGTCGGAATACAGATGAGGATCAAACTGTGTGAATTAGTATTTTTAGATAATTAAGGTGTATATTGACGGGCCATGGTGTTTCTTGTATTGTTACAGTCTGTTGGGTATCCTGTTGGGCAAGGCTTTCGGGATCGCTATTTGAAGTTTCCTGTGTTTCGTGACGTGAAGTAGAACTCTTGTTACTGGGGAAAAAAATCTGATCTAATTGCTATTAGAGTGCTAGTACTGATTCAACTGCTCTGTATAGTTTTAATTTGTGTTAGAGTGCAGACTTTGCTCCAGTGTAGTTTGCGATAGGCTGAGATAACCTTATTCTCTGGGTAAAGTTAATCCAGGTCAAAAACTGAAATTTAACAATTCTAAATCTGGGGACTATCAAGTCGGAAGTGTTAAGTTTAATTTCCTCCTATTAGAAAATGACTGGCATGTCCCTGAATTTGGTTTGGTGTCTGCCAAAGAAAACAACATCCTTGTTTTGTTGTTGTTGCATTTCGATGTGATATTAAAGCCTTCTGTATAAGTTTTAAGAAGTTTCCAAATTGGAAATATCTTTATGGCTGAATTTAATAATTCTTTTAAAAAAAGTGAAACAGAAAATCTCATATCCAGCTGATCCATCTAAAATGGTGGTCTACTGATTTGGGGAAAAGGTGGCCTGCCATTCAAAGTTCTTTTCATGCTTCCAGAAATGTGTTTGTTTTTCCTAACAAGCCAAACATAACATTTTCTAAGGAGAGCGAAATGGTCTGCAGTGGGTTATGAAAGATGCCCCTGGCTTACATCAGGAGAGGAGGTGCCTGGGGTCACAATGTGTTTCAGGGAGCTGTAAGTGCACCCACTCACTATCACTTAGTGTGAAGATGAGGGAAACCCTGAGGAAATGGTAAAGTGACCTGAGGTTGCTTATTTATGGAAAGGACTTGAGGAATAACAAGCAACCAGCTTGCCTGTCAGATACCAATGTGATGTCTAGCACCCAAACTACCAGTGGGACTTAATGATTCAGAGCCCCTCTGGTCTTAAGAGTACAATTTAGTCTTTACAAAATATAGATTCATATAATCTGTCAGGCTGCCTCATATTTTCTTTTTATTTTAAAAATAGAATCTGACTAGGTTACAGTAATCTTGATAATATATGATTAGCAACAGAAGGCTAGATCAAGCCATCAATTTTTAAGCAGAAGTCGTCTTTGCTTCCAGCGGAGAATTGCTTAAAAATTGATGGCACAATCTGGCCCACAGTGAACAGGGGATTTCTGCAGAAAGCGTTAGTTGTATTTCTACTCAGTCTCCGTCCTGGTGGTGGCAGGGACCTAGAAACTCAAGACCAGTCTGCTGAAATAGTCTAATACTTGTTGGAAGACAAAAGGCTTAAGGACTGGCAGGGGGCAGGGGGGGAGTTAAAAAAGCTACCAAGCCCTTAGAAAAATTATAAACCACAGCTATTTTCCTTTCAGTGAAAGCAACTATGTTTCTCTAACAGCATACATAAGTGAAGGACATAATCATTCTGTAAGCAATGGAGAGACTTCCAAATGCACAGAAATGAAGGTTGTTTCCTTTATTTCTTCATATTATGTTGTTGAGGTGCAAATACATTATACATAAACATTTTGCTGCATTAACTACTTCGTAATTACAAATTAGAAAAACAGAGTAGGGCCTCTTCTGTGCCTCAGACAATATGCTTGGGCAAGTACTCACAATTGTAAATAAAGATAAAAGGCTTGTGCCGTGCATTATTATTTTTAATCAAGTAAAATGTGTTTTACTCCACTAAAACTCTACAGTAATTGAGAGCAAAAACACCTCAGCTGGTCGTTATCTCTAAAGAGGAGAGGTGGTCAGGGCTGCTGCTGATGGGTGTAGTCCCATGTGAAAATGTTCAAGGACTGTGGATGCTGGAGGGCAGACCTTTCTACTTGCTCAGGGTGTAGGTGACAGGTGGCAGCCCTGTTTTTTCTGATCTGCTCAAAAAAGATAACTGGAGAAGTTGCAGTGAGCCAGACTCCAAGGGAAGCTACAGGAATGAAGACATGTAAAGTGTTAACCCCTTCACCCTAGCAGCTGAATGCGTTGGTCACAGAAATGGTTGGGCTGTAGACTTAAATTAACTCTGCCAGGTACAGGGGAGTAGACTCCTAATGCTCTCCCAGGCTCATGTGCAGTGCAACTAAAACATCAGCTGAGCATGGGAGCATCATCTTGATCCTTAAATACCTTATCAGAGCTGCCAACAGGAACAAAAACCTCTTGGGTTTGTTGGTGTGGTTTGCTCTCCATTACACTACTCTTACAGTGGCCTGTGTTGAAGTAGAAGACACAACAGTAGCAACCATGGAGTATTTGTAGTTGCAGACGTCTGTCCTGGTCACAGGGATGGATGGGTGCACAGGGGACCTGAGCCACTGGAGCTCACAGGAATGTCGTTTCACCCCTGCCAGCCACCCTCTGCCCACCCCTGAGACAGGCCCGTAGGCTGGTCACCTCCATAAGCACAGCATGGCCCTGGCCGTCTGCACAGCATGCCTCTGTCCTGTGGGTTGAGGCATTTCTGTTACAGAGCCACAGGAAAAAAGTTGCCCTGGAAAGGACCACAGCAGGTCACCTAGACCAGCCTCCTGCCCAAAGCCGGGCAGGGTTCAGGATTAGCTCAGAGCTGTTCCTGGTTGATATTTTTAAAAACCTCCAAGAACAGAGATTGCACAGCCTGCCGGGATATCTCTCTGGGCTTACCTGCTCTCTTGGCAAAAGAACTTGCGTTTGCTCTATTTTTTAAACTCTTCTGTGAGTGAGTGGGAGATGCTAATTAGATCCTCCCCATATTACCTCATCCCCAGGCTAAACAAGCCAACCTCATACCCAAGCTAAACAAGCCCACCTCCAGGCTAAAGTGTTGTTCCTGCAGCCTTGGTGGCCCTCGGCTGGACTCATGCCAGTTTGTCGCTCCCTCCTGAGTACTGGTGGGCCCAAACCTGGATGCAGAAATCCAGATATGGCCTCACAAATGCCACGTGGAGGGTGTTTTGGGGGCTACAGGGGTGTTACCACTGCGCCTCTCAGTTTATTCACCTCCCAGTGAAACCTCCATTATCCTTCAGCTTGTGGGGTGGACGTGGTATATCAACGATCAGCCTCCAGGATGCAACTTGCATTAGACACTGATGTACAAAACCTGGGGCTGGAAGGAGAAATTATCTTCTACTCAAGCACTGTCACGTATTGTGCAGACCGCTCTCACAGGACGGTGTTTCATCAATAATACTGCTCTCTGCGACTGTCTTGCCTCCGCTGCGTCCCTGGGCTGGGTACAACCCTCTGCAAGAGGAGTGCGGAGGAAAGGGGGTGATCAGGGAGGAAGGCACCCTCAGCAGTACCGTAATGCGCTACCTCCAAAGGCACTAATTGGAAAACATCCTGCAATAAATGGGCCTGGCAGAAGTGGTGGGAAGGAGAAGACTGTCACCCTCCTCCCTCGGGAGGCAACGTCCCATCAGGGCTGGTTTTGGAAGGAGGGCTCCTTTCTCATGCCTCTGCATGGAAGGTCTCAGACTGTTTTCCTTTGAGGTCTTGGCCTTTTCCCTTCAGAAATGAATCTCAGTCCCTGCGTAGCAGCTCTGACACAGTTTCTAGGTATCATCTTCCCACATTATTGGCAGGCTCTGGGTTGACCCCTTTTAGCTCAGTCAGCTTGGAAAAGGCTATGTAGAACACCATACCGAAGCACTTGCACAGCTGCTCTTGCAGCATTTCTGGCACTGAGAGCCGTCAACAAAATCTGCCATTTGAACTGAAAGTTTCCATGTCTGCTTTTTAGCCTTGGGGTGATTTATTTATTTATTTATTTATTTTAAGTTTTATGGTAAACCATTCAACCACATTTGAGCCACCAGAATGTAAAGGGAGAATACAGGCAAATAGTCTTTTCTGTGAAATTAATTCATAAATTGCAAGACACTCTATGAGGAGGTACTGGGTTAATTGGAAAGCTGTAATTAACTGGTTAGAAGCAGGATCGATTCACGTGCATCCCACGGTGTGGGAGTCCCTCAGTCGGAGCCCTGCTTGTTCCTCACTGCTTGGAGAAGTCCAGCAGCCCAACTGCTTGTATTTTTTTCTCACCTTCCTGAATTTCTTCCTGTGCTTTTTTCTTTGTCTGTGCTGGCAACTGCAATGGTGATTATTCTGTACAATTGTATCTTGCATAACAATAGGGGAATTAACAGATCTCCCTTTAAGACTTTGTACCAGTAGGTCATGTTTTGCATCTAATTGTACTGTGTTCAAAATCTGCTAGATCCAAGAAATCCCCCTCCCTCCCCGCCTGTGCCTAAATTACTGGAAGATTTTTCTAATATAAAGCTTTTTCTGAAAGATAATCTCTGTTTGTCCACTTCATGTAAAGCTAGTGATTAATGCATGATGAAAATGATATATATTTTGCTTCTCATACTACTTAGAAACATTGACTGTATTTTCTGGGAAAGTAAAAGTGATACTACTTTTTCAATTCTGACTTTCAAATTGGCACTGAACTATAGAATCAAGGCCTGTGTAGGCTTGAAAAACTTCCAATGTTTTCAATACTGAGTCCTAATTTTACCCTCTTAATTTATAAAATGTTAGCAATAGGTATGCTGAAGTCCTTGCTGATTCTGCAAAGCCCAGTAGAAAGCCCATGTAGCTGAAGCAAAGGAATAAGTGGGGTTTTGATTGGGGAGATCCACACAAGTCACTGCTGGATATTGAAAAGGGGAAACTGCCAGTTCACTACATGGAAGCAAGTGGAGCAGAGCTCTGTGTTTCTTCTTTAGCCTCACACTTCCATTGTAAAATTTCTAGGAATGTCTGTTACGTTTGTAAATATGAATCTTCTTTCCAACTTGGCTACTTTCATAAAATCAGCCCAGGTTGAAAGGAACATCTAAAGACCAACTGATCCAACCTTCCATGGGAAAGGGAACCTAGATGAGATTGTCTAGCACCCTGTCCAGTCACATCTTGAAAATCTCCTGTGATGGGGACTCTACTATGTCCCTGGAGAGGTTGTTCCGGTGAATGATTGTTCTTCACAAGGAGCCACATGGAGATTACAAGGGGCAACGGATACAAGTTGCACCAGGAGAGGTTTCATCTCGACCTAAGGAGGAAATTAAACCCCTAGCTATGTACATATGCATCCGTGTGTGACTTGCACTCCCATATTGGACAAATGCATTAGCTAAGCATATGCATGTTTAGTGAAGACCTGCCTTAGGAAGCCTGTGTTTATTCCAGAACTACTCACTAAGCCATTTCTAAACAACAGATCAATCCCTGTAAGCTTTGCAACCTTGCTGAAGTGAGATGTCTAATGGCAATTGGATCCTTTCCCTTCAGCATGCTGTCTTTAATCCTGCCCTTATTACTTGAGATGGGCTGATTTTTCCACTCCACTACTTTTCTCTCAGAGTCAGTTACAAACTAGGATGATGTAGGGTCACACATTTTTGTGCACAGTGCATGAACCTTGCTTGGATGCTCACTGGAGATGAGCCTTTTTTAAAAGAGGGGAGCTGTGAGATGCATGCAGGACTCCAGGGCAGGAGAGCAGAACTAGGCAGCTCTCTTCTGGAGAATGGTTATTGTCCCTATAGAGACACTATATATTGCATAAAGTGGTGTCCTGTTTTTAAGGAGGGGTGAGCAGAAGCAGGCAGCAACCCACCTCGTGCCCCAGCGCAGCTAACCCTTTGTGGTAACGTCACAGGAAACTGTGTGCTTTCTTCCCACCACAGCTCCAGAAGTGCACGTGTACGTGTGAACTCACCCTACTGGTGTTGCGCGGTGGCTGGTGGGACCTAGCAAGCAGCCAGCTGCGGTGGGTGCCGGGGACCTGCAGCGAGCCCTCCCCGGGGCTCAGGCGGGGAGCCAGGCAGGCAGAGCAGCTCCGTGGGAAGGGGGAGAAGGGCAGTGCCCAGCCAGGGAAGCTTGTGCCTCTCCCGCCCACCTTCGCCTTCAGGAAAGGCAGGTTGGTTAAGTCACACCAAGAGTTAGTGGTTGCTGAAGAACTTCAGAGTTGAAGGTGTGTAATGGTTTCATACGTCCTGGCTTCAGCTCGGTGCTCGTGTGAGGTTGCTAATCAGGCTGTCACTTCTTCAGGGTGCAACTGTCAGAGGAGTCCAAGTGACCTTGGGGTGTGAGCTTTTGGAAAAGGCATTAAAAAAACTCCTGACGATCTTGCTACTCTTTCAGTTTAAACAATGTAAGGTTTTCACAGCCTGAAGAATTATTCTTTCTTGTTTTGTCAGTGTCTGCTTTAAATAGTATTATTTTGGAAGGAGGGAGGTTCATGCACTTTGTATGTCTATTTATGCTTTCTGCATACTACTTCCCAGACTTGTGTGTGGTATTTTAAGCTTGATTACCTCCCAGTGTTGATATGTGTGTGCTGCCTCTCTAAATTCAGCTGATGCCTGTTGGCTTCATCGCATGTTTCCAAAAATACAAACTTCAGAGCAACAGGATTCAACCAAAAGAAGGGTCAAAAGGAAATAGTGGCAGTATGCTTAGATATGCTGCGTTACAAACAGCGAATGTTATATGTACAGCACTTCTGTCAGCTACCCTGTCTCATCATATGCTGGAGCTCTGTCTGCGTGAGTGCTTTCTAACTTGCTCTTTCTGTTTCTTCATGCTTCCCTGGATTCAGAGAGAGGTAAATGATTTTCGTTTTTCCATTATTCTCTTTGTTTATCCTTCCGGCATGCACCAAATAATGCTTGTATTGGTTTGCTTGTATCAGTGAACAGAAGCTAAACTTCAGTAAGTAAATTTGTATCTCTTTGTCACCTTTTCACCTTGCTATTAATGGTATTATAAGTTGATATTGCCTGTTGTGTTTTTTTCCAGGTCCCAAGCCCTCAGGTACTAGAACAGTTTAAAATCATGCTGTGCAGTGATTTGATACTTGCTTCTGGTGTTTTGAGTTTAAAATTTAGACGTTGTTGTTCTCCGTAATCTGAAATGCAGTGCTATTAAAATCCCACCTTTTCTTTAAAAAAGAAACCATTATGTATAGAGCAGGGAATTTAAGAGCTAAGTTTAGCAAGAATTGGAAACAGTGTTTATTTCCTATTTTTGGTATTTGTTTTGGATCCAGCTGGCTTGGTCGCTTGTCTTTCAAGTTGGAAGAAAAGTTGTCCCCAGTATGTTTGATTTGTTTCAATGTACAAAGGCATCGTTTGGGATTCTCTACAATGCTTCCCGTTTCATGGGAGCGCAGACAGTAAGGCATTGTAGTCAGGTGCTTTGCAGCACAAGGGCTGCAGCCACTCCAAAGGCTCTTACTGATAGAATTGCATCCCTCAGATGAGATTTGGGGTTTGTTTGCTCTTCTAAATTGCAAGGACTTGGTACTGGGACTGGGTGGAAGGAATATGGCTTGGAGATGCAGACTGTTCCTTGCGTTTGCTTTGTGGAATGTAATGAGGACGGTTTCCAGGCTTGACTGGTTTTTAATCAATTCTTTAGGCGGCGTTGGCCTAGGGAAATGTTTGAACTTTCTTGATTATGGCTTTGCAATCTAATGTAGATTTCATACATGTGAGAAGCAATGATTCTCCCAGACTAACGCTGGCAAAAGTGTGCTGCAAGCAGATTTGTGGGTAGTGTCTGTGTGCGATTGCTGTGTTCTCTGTCTGAATAATAAAGAACAAAGGAGAACTAGTAAGCAATGCTTATAAAACAAATCACACTAGAGAGATTAACTGTTCTACTGTAGTCTGCTGACTTCTTCAGCTAAATCTGTGGTAGTGCTTTCAGCATCTCAAATTGATGTATTTCTTTATTCAGTCTTCAAATACCCCTTATAAACAAAAGCCCACATCTTCCAATTAGATCTGGAAGATAGAAGCATTGTCAAAAATATCTAAATACTAATTTGTCAAAATCAAATTTACAGGGTCTGCTGCAAAGAGGCTGTTCAGAGTTCACAAGCATAATAAGACATTCATTTACTTAAAGGAAATTCAGCATTCATCAAAAATGTTAGACTGGCCATCCTGAGGAGTTAAACCACCACTTTTTGATGCTAAAAAGAAGCAGCAACTACAATGGCCTTGACAACCTACCTCATTTGTGTGCCTTTTCCTTGAAAACTAATGCACAGTGTAGGAAGGCAGCCCACTGCCCGTGCACGTTTCATAGATGTTGTGAAGCAATTAAAAGAGGAAAAAAAAATATCCACCACGAAAAATTTGTGGCAATAAAGTCAGCGGTCAATGATTTTCATAGGATCTGTCCTGGAAGTTTTATCTTCCTTTCAGTCCATTTATAAAACAAGCTGAGGTCTAAGCTGCTGCTTGACTCCTCAACCTGCCGGGTCTGTCTAGCAGTTGGTGAGCAGCAGGAAGCCCCATCTGACCCCCAAGCACCAGCTGGATGTGCCATACTGTTATCTGGGCCCCCCTTGTGCTGCTGGTGCTACAAGAGCGCAGGGTCTCCAGGGCAGTCTCAGTGATGACCACAGCATTTGTGATAGACTGTCCTCCTTGCCCTGACAGTAGTACTTCAGGCTTATCATGAGGTGAGGTTGGGAAGGAGGACCAGCATGGAATATAAATCTTAGCTGTACAATGTGTACTGTTGCCACTGTGTTAACACAGCTCATGGATCTGGAGAGTTTAGAACTGAGTTGTGCTTTGACATGACTCCATCTATGTAAATCTGCGGCCCTTCGCAGGGGTGGCGTATAGCCCTTGGTAGTAGAAAGGGAAATGATTTGTAACATCTCAGAGCCAGCGAGGCAGTGGTGACAAGGCTGCCGGGAGTCCTCTCCCCTCCCCTGCAACAGGAGGTAGCGGGAAGAGCATCTGCGGCTTCGCACGGATCAGGCCGCGGGAAGGAAATTGGAGTGAAAGTCGTGCAAATGCTTTCAGGCTTGGAAGGGCTGAGCTGGGTATCGAATGTATCAGCTCTGTGAGGGTTTTAACAAATTTTGGAAGCACACAGAACTGTGGCAATGATAAGACATCAAAGAAAAATTTGCAGGCTGTGTGTTTTAGGGCTGCCAGATTAAAGCCTCTGAGTATCACACAAAGTAGCCATAGCTCCTCCTTGAGAGCTAGCAAGTGACGTTATCAAGGAATGAAGCAAACAGCCTTTCAGCAGGGGATAATTTACCCTACAAACTTTATGCATGAATTAGAAAAACAAGCTACACTGTGTCAATGCCAGACCATTTGAGCAGAATTTCATAAATGCAGAACTGGTGTTTTGCTGCAAGGAAAACACATTTTTAAGTTGTGTGAGAACTGAAATAAGCCAAGTCTCCCAAATGTCTCCACATGAGAGGGCATCTTAACTACTTGGGTTAAAAATTAATGACCGGGATAATGTAGCAGTGGTGAAGTCTGCCATTCTGGGTTGTAGCTGGGGAGCAGCCAGAGAGGTGCAGGAGCTCTGTGGAGTGGAGGAGCTCTTGGAGTGAAGAAAAATTGCAAGGAGTTTGTATGCTTTTAGGATTGCCAGCAACTGTCGGAAACATAGGGAAATTTCTTCTCTCCCATATCTCTTCCAGCTCTAATCACTGAGGAGAGAGAATACATGTGGTGAAATGCACTATAACTATCTGTGGGAAATAGGAAGGAGAAGATTCGTGGGACTAGTTATTTTTCGTCCTCCTCCTGCAGGATTTGATTCCAAAGTGATTGGTATAGTCACCTGGAGAAGGGGCTATGGATTTCCTTCGGGGGGTGTGGAAGGGAAGCGGTAGTTTCAGTCCATGTCTGTCTGATAACTGGTAGGTGAAATGGAAGTTGAAAAGTCCTCAGTAAATCTTCTACAGATTTTGCATCTTGTGTGAATGCTGTTTGTTTCAACTAGTTCTGGTTTCTTACCTTCAGGTTTTTCTCCCTAACTTTGCAAACTCCTTGACATGAGCCTAATAAAAAGACAAATGAACTGAACAGAGTCCCAGACTTCATTTCAGCTATAAATCATTTCTCTTCCTCTTATGTAAAAGAGCAGTCTCAGTAAAGGATTTAAAGTGTTAATCCAGAAGATCTGTAATTTCTGTCATACATATTACTGCAGGGTTTCTGGTACCTCATCTTCTCTTGCCATTTGTGATACTAGAATATTTGCATGTCATGCAAAAACCCCATCAGAGCGTGGTCGTGTTGGTGTTACATTTATCCACTTTCCTCACGTGTCATCTCTTATTTTCCTTGCTTTTCTCCTTCTCCACTCATTTACTCTGCTCCCAGGGATGTTCATGTCTCGCCAGTGAATGGCAGCCGCCCGCCAGGTGCCTTCTGACCCCCCTCTGCCATAGTGGTAGCTGCTCTCCCCTTTTTTCTTCCTGCTGTCACAAATCACTGGTCAGCTGTTTGCAGGAAAGCAAAGTGAAGCCTGAAGGTTATAGACTCAGGAGATGGTTTCCCTGCTGCCTGGCGGTGTGTGCTCTGTGACCCCGCATTCGCAGGAGGCTGTATGGTCACACCAGTACATAGAAATCAACAGTCATCTTCAGTGGGCTATTCTGGATGAATTTCAATCAATTTTAAGCCAAGCCCGGAGGATAACATTTTCTGGTTCAAGGATTCTTGTTACAATTTGTAGTACATAAATCTGTAAAGCAATTTACCTTTTCCTGCATGTGTATCATTTTAATATAATTGTTTTAAATAGTGACAATCTAATTTTTATTTATAAGAATAAAAAAATTATTTCAGACTTCAGGGCTAGGTTCTTGGGGTTTTTTAATGAAAAAAAAAAGGGGTTAATGGTGTTCTACACTCCTTTGAAGAAATAAGTTTATAGTGAGAAGGTAACGGAGGATGTGCTGCTCTTTCAGGCTGTACTTAATTGGGATGTCTCCTAGGACTTTAGCCTAATAGTGGCAAATGGCTATGACTGCTACTCAGAGGACAACATTAGCATAAATTGCATTTAATGTGATTATATTCATCCAAGGTTGAGCAGCTAAGTGATGCTTAGCCAGGTGTTAAATAGGTATGGCTATCTAAAGTTTAGTCAATTACTGTAGACATTTGCCAATTAAAGAGCATAAAAGAGCAAATAAAAATGAAATTCCTTTCTACTTAGCACCTTACGTTGTCTTTGCAACTCTCTAAATTGCTTTTTAAAATGTCTGTCTCTAGTCCTGTACTCTTTCAAAATAAAGAAATTTCTACTGAATTTGTAACTGTTCAGCAGAACCAGTTTTACCCACTTGTGCAGCAAAATAATTTTCTTACCTATTTTTCTGCTTTTCTAGCTTTTTTCCAGCGTACTGATTTATATCCAATTCCTATAACTGGAAAGATGATAGTGGATCATGTAGTACCTGCGCAAATGCCTTTAAAAATAATAATAATAATAATAATAATAATAATAATAATGTACTATGCAGTACCCCTTCTCTATAACCCTGTATGAACAGAAGTGGTGCACTTGTGTTGCAAAGTTTTAAGAATATACAGTATTTTTCTGCAATGAAATACATTATTCTCCCCCTAAACACCGTGCTTATACAGTATTTTTCTGCAATGAAATACATTATTCTCCCCCTAAACACCGTGCTGCTCTCCCCACGGACATGGAAGGGAATTCTACCAGGAGCTGTGATTCAAATCCCACAGATTTCATGTGCACACATACCCTCGAGACAGAGGAGACTACAGCTGAATGGGATGTGATCTGTTAACCCTATGCTAGCTCTGTATCCAGCCATGGGCTTTGTAAAGGCTTCTGACTTTTTTTCCCTTGTTTTCCCAGCAAGGTGTAAAGATAGGAGAATGGTAAGAGGAGGCATTTGCCCTTTTCTGTAAATTTCTATGGCAAACATGTTACTCAGCACTTCCTCATTATCAAATGATGCCTGTTGCACATAAATCTCACTTAAATGTTAATCAGCTGCAGTAAAATGAAGGTTTACAGATGAGGTGACCCAGAAGGGCTCTGAAGTAAAAGAATCAGAGTCATCTTCTGGCTTACTTGGTATTCAAGGCTTTGGTCAAACAAGAAGCTGTCGCCTTCTCTCCTGTGTAGGGAAACCCAAAACTTTTCCCAAGTTTAACTTTGTTATTGATGCTGCAGGGAGCAGATACTCAGGAATCCCCAAAGCCATGCCTTTCTTCTCCACGATGGAGCAGGGAGGCTGGTTTTGTTTTCCCAACAAATGCCTGAAAGAGGGCTGCAAGGCTCCCACTTGCCTTGGAGAAGTTGACTGCCACCAGCCTGTACTGACATCTCCAGGTCCTGGCTACTGGGCTGCTTGTGCAAGCGCATGGGCATCTAGTTGACTTCATGAATTAATGAAATCAGTAGTATTGTTTGTGCGCTGTCAGAAGGGTGATATCATAAAACACAGTCAAAGAAAACCCTCTAAGACTTGTTTGAAAAGTTTAGAAGGCAGGCATTCTTTATTGCAGAGCTGGACGCACCGGGGTCGTTCCTTCTAGTGTGCATGTCATACATTGCTTTAGACGCAGCTTATATTACTCTGTTACATACGTATGCATTATATTTCCCGGAATGGTCATACACATTAATTCTGTTTCCTAGAGCTAATTATAATATTTGCATAGTGATTGGCGTGAGCTTTGAGTCTCTTAGTCTCCTGCAGGGGTCTTTGGTGGTCTTCGGGGGCCTCTGGTGGTCTTTGGTGGTCTCCTTTTGGTGTTCTGTAGTTGAACTCTCTTTTTGGGGCATGTGTAGTGTTGAGCGATCCAGGTGGCTGATGCTCTTCTTTGTATCTCACTGGTTTCAACTGGTTCTCAGCCATAAATTCTGTTACTTCGTTTCTTATGTTCCCACTTGCATCCTGGATTTCTCAAGGCTTCTGAAGCAAGCACAAGCTAAGCATTCAAAGTGACTGTTGAAAATAAGAATGGAATTTCTCGAGGCCTTTAGGCCTATGTCTACAAAAAGACTGTAGAAGATAAGTGGCCCAAGGCCTTTAGGCCTAGTGTTTCAAGGGAGAAGGAAGGTTAGTGTGCTAATTTTCATTAATCATTTGAAAACAGATGGTGCTGGCAGGGTTATGCGTGATGCAGTACCACAGGTTTTGAAGAACTCGGATTTCCTCCTCTGTCTCAACAGATTTACAGATGCAGGCGCCGATCATCTAAAAGTTTATGCATATTCACAATCCATGCATGTAATTAGCCGATTTACTTTGTTCAAGCTGTTCAGGTACTTAAAGTGAAACACTGGTGTGTGAGTTTGAAACGGCACTGCAAGGGTTTCATTAGCTCTCAGTATTTGAAACTGATGTACTAGCTGGTGTTTCATTTTCTCCTGTAATTGTGCTATACCGCCTTGTTTATGATGTGTACCTTACAAGCAGAAATATTTACAAAAGCTGCAGGACCAAGCACCATAGAGGCTGGATGGAACTGTTATGTGCACCGCTGCAGCACTGAGGCAGAACTTACTGAGCCGAGTCATGGGCCAGGTGCCTCCAGCAGTCCCAGCACCCACTAACATCCCTGCCAGCTGGAAGTGGCTTTCTCGGACTTCTTGAAGGTGATTCAACTTAAGTGGAATTTCACAGGACAAAGATGAGACATTTCTCACAGCCTCAGGGGCTTTCCAGGCCACACACTGGAGACTTGCCGCAAACAGTAGAGGCACAACGTTTCTTAAAGAAGAACCCCCAGTATCGATATGGGTTGGGGGACAAAGGAATTGAGAGCAGCCCTGCCGAGAAGGACTTGGGGGTACTGGTGGATGAAAAACTGGACATGACCCGGCAATGTGTGCTTGCAGCCCAGAAAGCCAACCTCGTCCTGGGCTGCATCAAAAGTAGCATGGCCAGCAAGTTGAGTGAGGTGATTCTGCCCCTCTACTCCACTCTCATGAGACCCCACCTGGAGTACTGCATCCAGCTCCGGAGCCCCCAACATAAGAAGGGCATGGACCTGTTGGAGCAGGTCCAGAGGAGGGCCACAAAGATGATCAGAGGGCTGGAGCCCCTCTCCTGTGAAGACAGGCTGAGAGAGTTGGGGTTGTTCAGTCTGGAGAAGAGAAGGCTCCATGGAGACCTTATAGTGGCCTTCCAGTATCTGAAGGGGGCCTACAGGAAAGATGGGGGCAGACATTTTAGGAGGGCCTGTTGCAATAGGACAAGGGGTAACGGTTTTGAACAAAAAGAGGGTAGATTCATACTAGATAGAAGGAAGAAATTTTTTATGATAAGGATGGATGGTTAAACACTGGAACAGGTTGCCCAGAGAGGTGGTAGATGCCCCATCCCTGAAAACATTCAAGGCCAGGTTGGACGGGGCTCTCAGCAACCTGATCTGGTTGAAGATGTCCCTGCTCATTGCAGGGAGGTTGGACTACATGATCTTTAAAGGTCCTTTCCAACCCAAACCATTAAAAGAAAAAAAAAAAATGTCCTGTAGCAGTCCGTGGAGGAGAGCGTTAGTTGTAGGGTCACTACCAGCTCGGTCAGAAAATCATCATGTTGCATTTTGCCTAAAAATAACATCTTTGTGGGTAGTATCTGCCCTTTGGCAAGTACAGAGCAGGTCTGTCATCAGGACAGTTGTCATCCTCCTCTTGCAGGGACAGCAGGGTTGCAGGCACTTCTGTGGCAGGACTAAAGTCGCAGGTGAGCCCCTTGTCACATGGAGCATCCCAGTACAGATACTGCGTCCATAACACTCAACAGACAACTCCTCCTCCCTGCCGTCACCACAGGTCTTATGATTCAGGCAGGTTACTGAGCTGGGTTCTGCGCGGTGGCTCATACATTTGGCTGTCATTAGCCTTCCAGGAACAGAGAAATGTTCTTATCAAAAAGCACATGAGCTCATTAAATGTCAGGGGGGCCTGCCGCATTGGTCTCTTTTGATCAGAAAAGTAAAGTTATGCTTGTGAGAGAAATGAGACTCAGCAGGCTGCCCCCAGTCCACCTCTCTGCCTTTAAAAAGCAGTTGAAAATACTCTCATCTAAGGCGTTTCCCACTTATGGGGCATAATTATGAGTTGTGTTCCTTTATGACCAAAATCTTTGACCCTAACAGAATTCAGTCTTTAGTTTAACACAGTTTTAATTGTTTGGCTCATTTTTATCTCTGCAGTCCTTTGGGTCCTGCCTCCACTGGGAGGTAACATGCTGAATACACACATATAGTATCATCTTACAGGTTCCCTTAAGGCTGGAAATCCTTGCAGTTGAGCTTGGGTCTCAGATGAACTCTCTGCAGGGTGAGACTTAATGTGGCCTCAGGGGTTGTCCCTCCATCAGGGACTTGGGGCAGCGCAGTGGGAGTGCCCTGCCTGACGTGGTCTGCAGCAAAGCACGGTAGTTTATTGGGGTAGTTGTAGTGTGCCAGGGCACTGCCAGAGATGCTGATAAAAGGTTGGACCATAATTTTTTTGCCTGTTACAAATGGCTTTTGCTGGCAATGTGTTATGTCCTCCAAGCCCTGACAACTTGCTTTGGTGGCTTTGTCCCGTCTTAGTATTTATTAACAATAAAAGAAGGTTCTAACAGATAGCTGTATGGCTAACAGGGCAAGTTATCTTCTGTGTATGTGCAGCTCCTTGAAGGTGGTGGTCTCACAATTAGAAATTCTGGTATTGTACAGTGCTCCTGCGGCTATGCGGATTTCTGTTCATTCAAATAGGCTTCTGCGCAGTGCAAGCAATTTGGCAAAACAACATAGGATGCTCCTTCTAGGATCATCTTGTAAAGGAATGTTTACAAGTCCTCAAAGGAATAATATTGATTTGAGGTAAATGCTTGTCCATGGTAATAAATAGCCATGTAATGGTCACACAGATAGCTTTCAATGTTATTTTAAGTTAATGCGAACACAGGTTTCAGCTGTTATGTCTGCACTCCAAAAGAATAGACCTTGATCCAATAGTGAGGTGTGCGCAGCAGTCTGCTTGTTTATGTGTCTTTGCTACCCTGCAGTGATGGTCACTGCCCGCAAGTTTTTCTTGCATGTAAAGGGGGAGAGAAATGGTAGCAAATCCATGGCTGTTAAGTGAACAATGTTTTCGTATTGCAGTTAAAATATTTGTAAGAGGAGGTATTTGGACTCAAAAAATGTGAAGTCTGAAACTTAGGGCGTTTAAAAGATGGCAGCTAAAGCCAAACACATAGAAAACAAAAATCCCAAATGTTTAGGATGTCTGGAAATTCCCCACTTACAGCTCTTGAACCAGGCACGGTCTCTTCAGAGCTTCAGGATATTATTCTATTTGGGACTTTTGTGAGCCTGGGCATTTCCAACTACCTGCTCTGCTGATCTTTCAGGAGCATCAGTAATATTGAAAGCTTACTTCAAAGGGCAAAAATCTCAACGTTTTTTTATGTGGCACGTGGTTTCATTTTTTTCCCCATAGCTGCTAATTTTTCATAGGCCATAGCTGAGCTGTACCCCCTTCTCTCAATCTTGTTACTACAGTCCAGCTTGGAGTCTTCAATTTGCTTTTGAAACATTCAGCTGGGAGGAAACCCTTCTAAAGCAAGGCTTGGCACGTGTACAGATGAGCCAAAAAGCATCAGCTTTTTTCCAGGAGCAAGATTCCAGCTGGAATTCAGCATCTCCGTGAACTTGCAGTGCAGCAAAAGGGAACAACGCGCCAAAAGGCTCTTGCAGATTGTGGCCGAGGTGCTTGGGCATCAGGCTGGAGCTAGGAAACCTCAGGGCATCTTCTGTAATAGCCAGCACCTTCCTGGGTTATTGCTTTGTGATATTTTCCTACAAGTCATGAGCAATTGGGTGAAACGCTGTCCCTCCCGAGGGTGCCTATGTCGCACGTGCTGGCAGGGTGACAACAGCCAATGCAGCCTGTGGGCTGCGTTCCCCGTGCAAGAAGGGTTCAGGAGGCAACATGCTCCACGTGCTGCCTCCTGCCTCTGCTGTGCCCTAAAGCATCCCATCACATGTTGGGGTGCAGTGAGATGGAGGGGTCCCTCCAGCTTCACTGTGTTTCTGTGTGGAATTGTTTCTGAATATCAGCTCCCAATAATTTGGTTTTGGTTTTGGTTTTGTTTTTTGCCCCTCAGGCTTCAGGTTGCAAAGCAGTTAAATGGAGGAACAACCTGTGCCTGTCACTGAGCATCCCAGACTGTGGGCAACTGCCCATTTCTTTGCAAGGGCTCATTATCTAATGCTGCCAAATTAAATACAGATAAGGTACTTAACTGCAGATCAACCTTCATCTCTCATACAGAGCTGAAAGTCCATCTATCCATCTGCCACAGTCTCTGGTTCTCCCTGGGTAACTCCAGTACAGAATTCTTCAATTGAATGGGCATCTACAATGAACAAAGAAATTGGCAATCCATGCTACATTAAACCCTGCTCGGGATATTTACAGACTTCAGTATAAACTGAAGTATTCATGTATATAAAACCTGTGGTTTAGGAGGGGAGTGACAAGATGGGGTTTTGTCCACCTGCAATATCCCTCCTATCTCTTCATCAGTTGGGATCTTGCTGGTAATTAGTTACATGTAAAGAGGAAAGGCACTGAAAAGAGACTTCAGGCATAAGAAGCTGTTGCGAGCTCCAGCTTCCCTTGTCTGATCTAATCCTAGTTAGCTACTCAGCATAGCTCTGCTAGGGACGCAGTCCCAAAGAAATGGGGAGATAGCAGGAGGGTCTCAAAGTAGGACTGGGCTGTGGTTGCTCAGGGGACATGAAGAGGCAGAGGTGCAAGACCAAGGAGTGCAGAGTCTGGTACAGCAAGAAGATAACTGAGCTGGGAAGAAGCCTGGCTTTGCCTGGCTGCCATACTTACACACCTTCCCTGCTGCAGAACCAGCTTCGGGTTCCTACCCGTGAACGGGTTAATGGATGTCTTTGTCCCAAGAGGGTCATGAAGGCAAATTAGCTCTACGGGACCACGGTGATGGGCTCTTGGAGCAGGGGCAGTCCTTAACTTCGTATCCAAAAAACTGGGATGTATCCAAACTCTGATGCTTTCTTTAGACCATGCTCCTGCTGTAACTTTTTCAGAAGAGCTCCAAATCTTAAACAGCCTGAGAACAAATAAACGTAATACTGGCGTTTCCATCACCCATGCTAAAAAGCTATACGATGTCATGGTGACTAGCCACTATGGTGCAAAAATCGCTTTTGTAGGGCAGCTTTATTTAACTTTTGAAAAAATAAGGTCAGAAATTTAGGCCAATTAGTGTGAGCAAAGCTCAGCAGGTTCACATCTCCCTTATGCAACCAGATCTCTAATTACTATCTGCGTATTTTAAACACTTTATACAGTCCTTTGAAATACGATTTTTCTCTAACTAGAATCTTGTATGCTGTTTCTCAGGTTTTTTAACATTGAAGACCTGCATGTATTTTCTGTCTGAATCTGTAATTCTCTCCCCACTTCATCTTCAATAAAATAGTTGAGTAAATTTTTCCATGTATTTACAATTGCAGTTGGAATTACGGGTTGTAAATTCACTAAGTTGCCAGGGTTAGGAAAGTAGTGAGCTCTTTAATTATATAGATTAAGCACCGAACTTTAAATACGTGTTTCATGAGTATGCAGTTTATTACATGTGTAGATCTGCTTTGTCTAAGGCATGCTTTTCATTCTTTGACAGCCAAGAATAACAACCTATTAAATTGAAGTAGGACTTGCTGTTTTGGAGACGCTACTGATTCTAATGCCTTAGTTTGTTTTGCTTGTTTCTAAAGTGTCAATTCCTTTTGTTTATACAGAGACTTTGCTTATGTGGCAAGAGACAAAGACACAAGAATTCTGAAATGTCATGTGTTTCGATGTGACACACCCGCGAAAGCCATCGCCACAAGTTTACATGAGATCTGCTCAAAGGTAAGTAGATTTAAAGTCAGCTGCATTTAGAGGTCCCTGAGCCTAATACATACAATCAGCGATCGTATGCAATGTTAGTTTAGTTTATTTAACAGGCAATGAGAAACGGTGTAGAGAATTAGTAAAGGATGCGAATGGATGGGAGTAATGGGAGGGTGAGCATTTCGATTTGAGGAGGAGGATAAGTGCTTTTGATTTGACAAGTGTGTATAGAGACTGAAGGTTTTCTTGAATAATAAAGAAGCTGTGGGTTCCAAATGGAAAAAGAACACACAGCTTCAATTAATAATAAATGGTGATGTTAAACTCTGTAAATAAATCAGACCTTGTTTGAATGGTACTATCCTGCAGGAAAATAGTTGCTAATGTTACTGCCCACGTAAAAAAAAAAATCAGGGAGGGAGTTTAAGCTACTCTAGTTACAAATACTAAAGGATCTTAGTTCCTGCCTGTGGTAGTGTTGTCTGTGATGCTGGAGAGAACTGTTCTTTTCAGTTGTTTTACCTTACAGATTTGCCACCATTCCCTCGTTATTAATTTTGGTTTTCTTGCATGATCATTTCATGAGTGTCCTCTGCACGGTCATTTCATGCAGCGGTAGCAAGGCAGCACAGCTTTTACAGCAGGCAAATCTGATTGAAATGCTTTATAGAGAGGCAGTTAAACCAATCTACTTGAAATTCTTTTTTATTCTTTTATTGAGCTATGGTGGATTTGAGGCTGCATGCCCCTTTTGAAAAATAGTATGCTGTTCATTTTGGTTTTCCTTTAAACATGTCAGCTTGCACCACAGGAAAAGTGGGCTGTGGGGATGAATAATCTTATCAGTTATCCCGGCGTAACTTGTCCTTCCTTGTGAGTCACAGCTCCTCTAGAAAAGCTAGTTAAGAAACCTTCAGGTTTTAAAATTCTGCTGATTTACTGTGTGCCTGTCATTTGCTTTTTACGTTTTGCCTTCACGTTAGTGAATGGAATCAGTGATGTCAAATTCCCCTCTGCAGCCAGTTGCATAATCTAAAAATTTTTCATTTTTGCAACACTGCAGATGTGGCTACTGAACTTGTGATGTTTCACGCAAACAACGTGAGCATTTACACAGTGTGCATTACTCTAACCTTCTGGGCAGCAGAGTTTTGCCCCAGGCAGGGGCAGAAGGTAGCCCAGGAACTGTGCAAAGCCTGGCAGGTCTGTGCGGGCTTGGGCGCCGGAGGAGACGCAGGCGGCAGGGCTCGGGGCGCTGCTCAGGTTGGCCAGGGAGCTGCAGGCTGTGCCGGGTGAAGTTTGACACCAGGGACTGCAGCAGTGACTGGCTGGAGAAGCCTAGACCTGGTACCTCCCTTGGCTTTCTCCTCCAACTCTCAGTTCTCACAGATGTTTCCAGCAAGTCTAGCAGGGAAAAGTATGCTACGCAGCCCCTACTGCAGCTGCTTTTATCCAGTAACATCAACATCAAGTAAATGCCACAGTAGCTATACACAGGGGTATCAGAAAGGCAGTAGAGCTGTCACACGTGTAACTATGACATGAAACTCCTGGCATTCATTTTAGATAAGAGAACAACTAAGCATTTAAAACCATATCTAATAGTAACACAAGAAAACAGGATAGTGATGTTAAGCAGAGCATGTTCCTTCATAATTCAGCAATAAATGTAATCCTGATTCAGGGAAGCACTTGGAGCGTGTTCACTGACAGACTGGACCTCTTTGCTGAGTCAGGGCTTCTCCCTACGCTAGCGTATATCGGTTTTCATCTGCAGGGGGGAGTATCGCCATGTGTCCCTGTAACAGAAAATACTTTAAAAATATAAAACCTTAAAAAAAAAAAAAAAAAAGGCGGGGGGGGAGAAATTTGCTAGAAGCATCCTCAGGCCAAGTGTCATCTGCTGGAACACCAGTTACCTTTATAGCTTAATTACAATTAACAATCATAGCATAAAGAAGCAGATGGCAATACTTCACATATGAGCTTTGGAAAACCTCAAATAGCTTCCCTGGGTCCCTTCTCAGTCAGATATTCTTAGGGAATAATCACCCAAAGTGACTATTTGGGGGGAGAGGTGTCCTCTTTTGCTAACATTATACATTTTGGGGGAACAACAGATTGTGTTTTGCATGGGATTTCTAATCCCAGAAGAAACATAAAAATGGAGGAAAAAATTATACATAGCAGAAGATGGATCAGAGGGGAACATGAATAATGAACATTCTTCTCTGTGTGTTAAATATTTATATTTCTTGCTATATTACTCCTCACTGCAATTTTGCTGTTGATAAAAATGGCTGGAGGTTTTTTTTCCTCCTCCACTTATCTTTTGTCTAGGCTTGGACACCACTTAAGTTCTTTATGTAGTTACAGTATGGTGAATAAACTGGAGGAACATTAAAGCTGTTATTTAAAAAGAATAACCTGTTTAGTCATGTAGCTTCTGACTTATTTCAGATTTCAGAAACTAAGGTTGTAATAGGGGGTAAATTTATACTTGTAGTTGCTACTGTACTATATCTAAAAAAGAAAGAAAAAAGCTGTATTATCACTGTCGTCTTCAGATTATGGCCGAACGGAAGAATGCTAAAGCTATGGCTTGCAGCTCATTGCAAGAGAGGACAAATGTCACCCTTGATGTTCCTCTGCAAGGTACTGTGTTACAGATAGCATCCTTGGGATGGTCCGATTCTAGATATGTTTCGTTTCTGATGCTGCTTCTGACCAAAACGGAGCATGTTGGGTGGAGAGGTCAGGAGTATAATCCTGTCTTTTAATTTCTGTATCTGACTGTAGCTTGGTACTGTATTACATTAAACATTTTTATTGGTTGACAGTTATGTCAAGTCATGTGTTTCCTCTTTTATTTTGAAATACAGATTTTGCACATGTAGTCTTACTATTTGTGGCTGCTTGCCCGTATTATCTTGTTCACATCAAAACACCTCATGACTCAGGACTGCACAAATTGCCCAAATCTTCCTTAAAAACCGAATATACTCCAGTTAATCCCTTGGATTCTGGGGAGCTATAGGACTCCTCCTAGGATTCAGCATCAATTTTAGCAACTTCCAAGGCAAGAGGTGCAAGTGGATTGTCTTAAGGGTCTTTTGCACACTCTACTGCATGGTAAAAGAAAGTTGCCTTTGTGTGGCTTTATTAGTCACAGCTTAATAGTTGCTATTTTGAAAGTATTCCAGGAGAGCAAACATACTCTGTGTTAGCTTTACAGGAAATTACATGCTTCTAGATCCACCAGTTTATGCTGAATGACTTACTCCTAATCCATACATCAACTCGTGTAATTGCCTGATTGGACAGTAGTATTGACTACTTGTAGACCACGTTTAACATATTAACAGGGATGGTACTAAAAAACGATTCCAGTTTTTACATAGTTATGCAGTGAAACCTCGCTCTGTATGTCTCAGAGACATGTTCGTCTGTATTTTCTGGGTTTTGATATGACAGCAATATAACAGGACCTTATTGTTAGATCAAGAATTGTAGACCAAGATTTAGGTGATGCAAAGTTATTCCTAATTCCTTTAGAATTTATTGAGCATTGTTCTTGTCAGAGGGAGTGAAAATTTGGTTTACTCAATACAATACCTTCAGACTACAATTACTGGGTAAACTGTTTTATGTTATTGATGAAATAAAAGTGGTTTTCCCTGCTGTGAATGCTGATAAACAAATGGATTTTTGTTCCCATGCAGTAGATTTCCCAACACCAAAGACAGAACTGGTACAGAAGTTCCACGTCCAGTACCTGGGCATGCTACCTGTAGCTAAACCTGTGGGTATGTAACACTTAAGTGACTTCCAAAGTACCTTGCGTAAACTCCAAGGGCTGGCCTCTGCTAGCCAAGTGTAAATGCATGATTTTCGAAGGGTAAGGCATGAAGAGGTCTAGTGTTCAGGGCCTCATTTGAACATGTGTTTTGCAACCAGAGTATTTTGGGAGCTGCCAAGAAGGCTGAGGTTTTTTTCTACTGCTTTCTCTGAATATGAGCTCTGTTACTAATGAGAAGGGCCCTAGAAAACTCAAATGGTGCAGCAGCTAAACAAGAAGACGCGATCCTGTTTTTTCTAAGCCAGAGGCACCTGGGTTTTTCTGCAGTTGAAGAAAACCAGCTTCACAACCCTGCCTTCCATCATCAAATTCATTTTACTAAGGAGTCTAAAACAGTCTGTTTTCTGTACTACTATGTGAAAATAAATATTATTGTTTACCTACGTATTTATTTTTCTTTATCACATTTTCTTCTGTTTTAGGAATGGATACTCTAAATAGTGCCATTGAAAGCCTAATGGCTTCCTCGAGCAGAGAAGACTGGATGCCAGTTACCATGAATGTTGCTGATGCTACTGTCACAGTCATCAACGAGCGAGTAAGGCAGACTGTCTTGTTTAGAACATATTTAACATAATATGAGCGTTGAAAACCAGGAACACATAAACACTAGTAGAAAGAGTTCATTTGTACTAGAATTCATTGGCTTATCTTGCCTTTTATTTCTTTCCAGGGCTGTGAATCTGGAGAGGCTCTTACTGCTTGTATCAGCTTCAGCTTTATTTACCATTCCAAGCATGTTTTCAAAAATATAAATTACTATTAAGTATTCATGAGATTTTGAGCCTAAAATGTTGTAGGTTAAGCCCTACACAGCAATCCTAAATTCTAAACTGTATTTACTTATTCTTGGTATGGAAGCCAAGAGTAATGTTAAAATCTGTGTTTCACATCACTGCGCTTTTGTAGAGCATTTTCCATGAAGATTAATATGATGACATTTTCAAAGAATGTCTTTTATATATGTCTGTTGATGAGGTCTTAAACCAACATCTCTGACATACCAGTGATAGGGCAGTATCCTTTGGAGTCGTAATAGCCATCCATTTCCTCGCAACGCAAGCAGTGCTTGAAACGCACAACATGTGCAGTGCTCACGCTCAAAGCCTTGGTCTTCTGGCGACAGCCTGCAAGGGTACATTGTCCAGCCCCGGCTGGAGCACGCTGGCTACGTGCAGATAGATAAAAAGGAATTCCACAGTACTGCATCAGTCTCTCCCCGTTTAATCAACTTAAACAAGTTCCACAGAATATCCAGTAGTAATGACCAATCATTTCATTCATAACCAGAATGAAGAGGAGATCATGGTGGAGTGTCGCGTGCGGTTCCTGTCCTTCATGGGAGTAGGCAAGGACGTTCACACGTTCGCCTTCATTATGGATACAGGAAACCAGCATTTTGAGTGCCACGTTTTTTGGTGTGAACCAAATGCAGGCAATGTATCAGAAGCTGTTCAGGCTGCTTGTATGGTAAGTCACCTTCTTCAAAGGCACTTAGATCTTTCACTGCCTCCATAAATAATCGTCTCTCCAAATTTGAAATTATATTAGTTTCAATACAGAAAAAGAAAGAAGAGATAAAACTAGGAATTCGGATTCTGATATATTTGATCAATTAAAACCCAAACATTTTTAAGTTTGAAATGTTAATTTAGTGAACAGTGTCCCTTTAATCATCTTCCCTCCGAACCTCTACAACATCGGCGTTGAGTTAGAAATCTTTTCTTTCACTACACAAGTTATCTAATGCTGGAAAAACATTTTGCTCGGGGTTGTGTTATACAGCCTGGAGACAATGCAGTGAAAATAACCCTTGTTCAAGAATAGCTGAACCCAGAAAACGTATTTTTTAGTTTTCAAAGGGCTGTTCATATGATGTAGTATCCGTCGTGTGCTAATGAACAGTTTCTGCCCACAGCTTGACGGACGGATGTCCCATTAACTTCAGCTGGGCTGTCTGTCATGGCCAAAACGGAAGTTTGACTATATTTCATGAGAAAGTATTAAAAGTGTATTTAAAATGCTCTGACAAAGCATTGGATACAGTAAGGACTGCAGAATGTTTTTGTTTTGTTGCAGTTACGGTATCAGAAGTGCTTAGTAGCCAGACCACCTTCACAGAAAGTTCGACCGCCCCCACCTCCTGCAGACTCGGTGACTAGAAGAGTTACAACTAACGTAAAAAGAGGAGTGTTGTCCCTCATTGACACTTTGAAACAGAAACGCCCGGTCACCGAGATGCCATAGCTGCGTGAGAGGAGATTCTCCTGACATTGAGCTGAAGATAACAGTAGCTACACTAAGGAAAATGAACTGACGATGTCTGGCCTTCCATTTCAAATTGCTGATGCTTTGTCTTCAGAGAATTTTCCCTTATCGAAACAATGTTAGACAAGCATGTTCTCTCGTTCTTGCCACCATCGTGTGATATGAAAAGAAGCATGAATAATTTTTTTGCTGTCGGTGAGTTACATCATGAGCAATGGAAGGTCTGTTTGTTTGTAAATACATGAACATTACCTAAACTCACACAAAAAAAGAATATGGCCACATCCCTCCCAGTGAACTCATGCTAAAGTCCTTGGAGCGAATGATGCCCGAGTTGATAGTTTCACCGTCTTGAGCTGGATTTGTCACAAACCAGTTGTAAATCCTACAGCACTTGGCTCTGTTTTCAACACTGGAGTGTAGGTACCAAGTATTAGCTACCATTGAATTACTGTAGATTAAATACCAAGGGTTTTTTTTTACAGAACTACACCTGTTAGTTTTAAATTGTTTGTCAGCATTGGTCCAGCAACCACTTCAACATCTCCCTGACATGCTTTTGAATCATGGTGTCATTAGTTCATCTCCTGGTTATACATTATGGTCTTAGAGAAGTATCGTGTTTGATACCAAACTGACGCTGAAAAATCCAGAAGTGTTTTCAGCAATTGAGTCACAAGGTGATCCACTGAAGCTTTTCAGCTTAAAATATACAAATGCACCTGTTGGCTGTTAAATTTATTCTCCTAAATCTGTCATTAATTCATCAAAAATACTATTTGTTTCACGCAGGGCTCATACCAATCAGGAGCAAGAAAGAACTAGTCAGTAATTTTACTATCTTAAAACTCGCATAGAGACTAAAACGTTCCCTACCTTATCCATACAAGTGTTTGATGAAACATTCGCTTCAGCGTCTGCTTGCACAGTTCCCCCTTCCCCTCATTATTTGCAAAATTCCATGACATTTCTTTTACTTTTAATGCTCTTGTGACAAAATAAGGAGAACGCTGTTTTCTAACAGGATAGTGCTTCAGGTGGCACAACCTGAATTCAGTGCTTTTGCTCCAAAGGATTCATCCGATTGCTTTGATGTACACGCTACTGCAGACCCTGACAAAGTCAGCCCGGGATTGCCCCTGAAAATTGTACCTCAGGCTAATTTTCAAATGCAGTTATGCATCTTCAGTCTCTCCCTTTGCCATCTTCTGTCTAGACCTGCAGATCGGTACAAATTTTGGAAACGGAACATTAAAGATATTTTTAACTAGCGTTAAAAATGTTTTGCTTCCATTTATAGATATGTTCCAAACTGTAACTGTCTCCCAAGACTGCAAATCTGGTCATACTGTAATTTTAAAAGAACATTGTCAAGGTTGTTACTACAAGAACTCTTTTTTTTTCATTTTACTATGCAAGAGACTGTTTGATGAACAATCTATTTTATTTTTATTTCCTTGTCTAAAGAAATGAACAGCAGCACCTGGGCAAAGCAAGTTAGGAACACAAGGGGAAAAGAATGATGATTCAAGAAATTTCTGCATTGAAAAAGGCAGAAAAATCGTTGAACACAGCCCGCTGTATGAGCAAGCCTCAGGTGAGGGCTAGCTATGCAACTGCTGTAATTAAATTTAGCTCTCCAGAATACCCTCTGAAGAGCTGATCCTCCACCGATCTCAAATCTCTTTATGACCGCAGTTCCGCACTGAAGCAGTGGTGTCCCCTCCCAAGGTTCGCCTTCCTGTCGCCTCCTTCACAGCAGCTGTAGCGTGCAGGCAGCTGGAGGAGCGGCTGCGTATGCCAAGTAGGCAGGGAGAACGGGGAGGTGGGGGGATGCAACCAGACCCACTCCTTTGAGCAGTAGCAACCGTTTGAACTGGCCACGAGGCCACATCTCAAAGCACGGAGATGGCAGCTTGCACCCACACCTGTTTGGCACTGATGCCAGCGACCTCTGCTAGGAGCAGCGTAAAAACTCACTCCCTATCACAGCTGCTATCAAAACGTGGTGGCTAACAATGGATCCTACCCAAAGGGTAGGATCGTGAGGTTAAGAGATAAAAGTTTCTTTATTCATCATCGTGCTAGTGAGTCAAACTTTGACTTTATTTTAAATTGCAGAAAATAATTTGACAGTGTTGTTTTAAAGTTCCATCTGGAAATGCCAGGACTGGGGCTTTGCAGCCGTTCTACAACAGTGAATTTTAAACAGTATAATTAAATTTTGTAGTTGCATCTGCACAGTCCTGATTGTCCCCAGGAGAGATCCGGAGCCTTTAAACTAACCCAACACCTGGCAAACAGCCATGTGAAGGTTCTCCTACATGGGTGTTGTCAAGGCTGGGAACATCTCATTACCTTTCACTGCAGAGTCTGCAGTCGCAGGCTGGGCTGAGGAGAGGACAGAAAGATATTTGAAAAGCCGTAGGTCACTTGCGAATATACGTTTTAAGAGTTCTGTATCTCTTAACCAAATGTTGTTGGTTTTGCAAATACTTAAGTAAGTAGTGTGCTTAATGGTCTGACTGTATGTGGCCTTTTTGCTTCAGCGGAGCTCCTTATTCTCCAAAAGATTAAATACACACCCAGGTGTTTGCAGAATCAGAGCCTAATATTGCAGAGCCAGTTATCTTTTGTTAAACAATATATCAAGACACTCTTTTTCCCATGGCCAAAAAAGTATGTATGGGGTATGTGTGTTTGAGCAACTGCCACTGTTTTTGTTGATGTTATAGCGACCCTTCAGTTATCTATGCATTTTTTTATAATACCTAGTGATTCTGTAGGCAGGCAGCCATGTTCACTATGCCTTGTATGTCTGATGCCATATTTTAAATTAACCTGTTAAATACAGCTTAAAATATTTTTATTTTATTTATTCTACTTTTACTGAAATATCCTGCATTATTATGTTGATGTATCGTCTTTACTGGACACGCTCATGTAACATTCTCCACTCTGTACACTATAGGTTGCCTAAAAAAAGGCAGGCTTTGTAATTATTTGTAGTCACATTTTTATTGAAGTCTGTAGAAAAGCCATGTAAAGCAAAGCTAATTTCTTAATTTTTTTTCAAGGCAAGTAGTAAGTTAGAGGTAAGTATCACATGTCAGTCATGTCATTAGTACACTCCCTTGCAGGAGTGAGGAGATTTATATTCACAGTCAACGACTATCAGATAAAAGCCTTTCTTTTGAAATCTGCAGTGCTGGCTGTAGGTTTTATTTAAGCCACTTTACTGTGTCAGCTGCAGGGGAGCGAGGGGGTGGGGGAGATGGAGGGCTGGAGAGGCCACCTGCAGGGTGCTTAAACAGGAGTAACAAAAACTGGGTGGAAGGGCACAGACTCTAGTCACAGTAAAATGAGTTCTTAGTCATGTACTTCGTGTAATACAGCCTATCATGACAGAAAGAGAAGCTGCGGAGTATCTAACGGCTTACGCCAGTGCTGCGTCGCTCAGAGTTTTACATCCCTTTTCATTTTATCAAACATTTCATAGATCATTTAACAAGGGATCTAAAATTGTTAGTAAAGCACCCATGCAAAAGAGAACTTTCTTATTTCAACAGCTCATATGGGCTCAGCCTTTACAGCATTACCATTAACCCCATTACTCCTTTCTTGGGCAGGTTAATTAATACATTGCTAAAACTTGCCCTGTAGAGTCAGCAAAAGCAGGTTCGATTTAACAGCAGTAAGAAAGAAACACACCCACTGGTTATTAGCAGAGCTCAGTCTTACCTAAAGCACCCGACTGACACCGAAAAGGACAACTTTCCCTGCTGTTCACCACTTCTCCACCTTTAAATGTAATCTGTTCCGAGAATAAATTTAGCTGCATAAAATTTGTCTCAACTGTTACTGGTCCATGAAACTGGGAAATTACTTCTTTTTGTTCCAGACTGGGGGGGGCGTGGAACAGGCTGGTTGTTGAGAGGCAAGAGCACGACAATGGACACTTTTGTATCTGGAAAGCTGAACTGACAGTTCCTAGGTGAATATTACAAATACCTAACTGGGTCACAGAAAATTAGTTACTTAAGATACAGTTTTACTGTAAAAAGACATCTTTAACTGAGCATACAGGCTTCTACCTACAAGCCATCTGAAGTCAGCCCCAGGTGTTGCCACCAGGTGATGGTCGGTGCTTACAAAGTAAGCTGCTGACCTGCAGAATCATATTCTTCACTACCAGCTCTTCGCTATTCTTGGTGAGACAGCAGGACTCTAACTGGTTTAGCCTCCCTAACGCTTCAAAGGCTCGGACTCCTGAAAGTACAACCACGCCAATTGTGGGACATCACAACACGTATTATGTAAGTAGCCCAGAACTTCTGTCATCAGACAGATGTATGTTCATTTAGAAGTAATTTTAATTACATTTCACAAATGATACAGATTTTGATTTTAAAAAATAGTTTAGTTCTCTAGCTGCACATTCTCCAAGTTTACTTTAAGCATTTAACAACCATCTTGGAAAAAAACACAAATCTCCCTACTGCCCATTCCTTTCATCCAACATGTGGACTCTCCTCTTCCAAGATGGTTTTGAAATAAAATAGGGATTTTTTATTTTTTTTTTTTCATTTTTATACATTGCATGTGCACAGGTCTAGATGTATCCTTGCAAGTTCATTCAGGAGCAAGAGCGGATAGGATTCATCCTGTTACTGGAACAGGTCAGGAGCACGGGTTACTCACAGGGATATACAGCGGGGGAGCAATGCCTTTGAACAGGACAGCTGGCACAGGTTAAAACGCTAAAAGAAATTTTCAGTGATTCAGAATATTTCTCTGATGAACAAGAGCCAGCGGCCTACACTGCTGGTGTAACATCATTTCTTCTAAAGGTAGTGCGGATCCAGCTACATTGACTGGTGTGGGTGAGATGTTAAAACATTTTCTCTGGCTGGGTCTAAATCCAGTCTCAGGTGTACATCAAATAGGTTCAGATTCCATACCATATTGTCGACGCTACTGGCAACACTCTTGCCAAATATCTTAAATTATTGCCTAGAAGAAAACTCCTCTTCTGGGCCACGGCTACCTTTGCCTGTCTATATTGCTATGCTGTCTTTGTTTCACTTTTACAACAGTGTAACCTAAATAAATACAGCTCTTGAGGTTCCTCTTACAGTCATTCCGTCATTGCTTGACATTTTCTTTCTTTATACTGTCCATATTCAATACTAAATCAGACTGTTGTTAAAAGTATCTCTATGTGTCCTTTTTATCCTCTGCTCAGATTACAAGACACTTGTAGATATTTAAACAGTTGTTTTATTTTGTATTTGCTAGCAACAGAGAGCAGGTTAGAAGTCCACAGCTATTTCCAAAGACAAACTACTCTGCGTTCAGTTGTTACTGAGCTGACCAGCAGTAGCATTTATGAAAACAACTAACTTTGACGGTCGCAGCTCTCTTCCACTAAGACTGCTTGTTGTTAAGGAAGGTGGTGAAAAGCAGTCACAACCCATGACATAGTGTGATAGGACATTATGATGACAATTCAATGTTTTTAGCATCAGAATATTTATCCAGTGTTTGTTGTTACTATTTTGAAGCGCACCTGAGTAGCAACCATGGGAGCAAGTAGCAGGAAGCCTGTGCACGGGCTTCAGCGTACTTGGCCAGTTGTCCATACAAAAGTTCACATTAGTTTTAGAAATAAAAGTGAGCTCACTGGCTTCCTGTGCCGGGCTTACTTTCCATGTGTCACAGTCTAAATAGTAACTGACAAAAATGGTATCTAGCACTTGTAAAGAGAAATAGCCACTTAAAAAAATGCAATCTCACTTTAAAAAAAAATAATCAAATAGATCTATAGGAATACTCAAGTTTCAATGAAGGTCATGAGGGGGCAAAATCCCCAAACCTGTATGCTTTAACTTGTTGCTTTCAAGTGTATAGCAAGAAGCTGTAGTTTTTTGATCTTGCCCCTCAATGGTCTATCGGCCTTCTGCAGCTGAGCTGCATTCACTGTAAGGTGCAATTACCAGTTTAAAATTGCTGTCTAACATGGATATTTCCATGCAACTACCCCATAATATATCTGTTTCCCACAGCAAGATTATCCAGCATAAAGATATACTGGAATCAAAGTCTATTGATTAATATATACAGGAATCTTTACCCTTCCTATAAAGGTAGGGACAAAGTTTGAAGAGTCTTAGAGCCACGGTCGAGGATGGCTAAGCACAGTTGGCCTGACCGCTTTAGACAGAGCTGGTGGAAGTATCCTACCACCCACGGGTGCTGGAGGTACCCTACCACCCAAACCCTTGGCTCCAGTCCAGCCGCGAAAGCAAGGCTGAGTTGATGTCCTGGGTTTGATCCCTTGCCGACTTACGTATGGTGTTATCACTGGAGGCAAAATGATTTCCACCGTCTTCAATACAACCCTTTTCCGTTCTGCGCGTGCCTTTCTAGCAAGTGTCTGTCTCTCGTTTGCCTTGCCTGCAGATGACAAATGAGACGTGTGCTTCGGCACTCTAGGCAGAGCTGTGTCTGAAACGGGGTTGACAGATTTCTTCAGCTTAACACAGCCATTTGTTCGGTTCACGTTCTTTTGTTGTATGTTACTGACTGCTTTAGACAGGGAAACTTCAGCCTTAATATTAGATAAGGTTTGATGGTGAAGGAGCTCTGCAATCTTCAGCTTCATACCATCACCAGTAATATTATTTCTACGTTGTGTTACTTTCGGTTGCTTTTTCTCCTCTTCCTTTGATTTTTCTGCAACAAGGCCGTCTAGTAGTCCTTTTGATGCAGCACGAGCCAAAATGTCTTTAACGGACACATTTTCAGAAGAACCTTTCTGAAAATTTCAAAGGAAACAACAATAAATCTACGCCACAACGCGGAGCTGCAAATTCAATACTTTAATCCCAGATTCCTCAGAATTTACTCCAGGAGAAAACTATGGCAGAATCTAGCAGAAAGACATAAGTCACATGTGATAAATGCTAATCAAACTATTTATTGAAGAAATTAAGAACGTGACTGTTGTGACAAATGGTATCTGAGCATTTGCTCTTCACAGACTTTGCTCTCTAGAGGCCTGAAGAGGGGAAACACAGCTCCCACACTGACTTGCTCTGTAATGTGTCTGTAATAGCATCTATATGTATGTGTGTGTATCAGAAATAATTACTAAAATACAGAAATATTATCAGTAACATCAAACATTAATATTTTTCATGATAATGAAAATCCTTGCTCATGATACATAAGCAGGGTACTCTCAAACTACCACATCAATATCCAAATATGTAAAGAGAAGCAATGGGGAAGAAACTATTTACAACTAGCCAAGAGGGGTAGGTACCTGAAAACCAGAGGTTTCCATTGAAATTATGCTTCACAGTATACATTTTACGTGTCATAGAAAGTGCTCACTTCCAGAGTCACCTAAAACTGGCCTTTGATGCCATTTAGGAGTAATTGTTTCTGTGCGTTAGAATTTCGCTCAGAAAGTATTCAAATCAACTAACTGAAACAAAAGTGTTTCTTTTTCTGGAGGGAGAGAATATGGTAGACATAACTAAAACTTATCAGCTCAGGCAGCCAGGCTGAAAAAAAAAATTCTACATGGAAAAGAAATCAATAGCAGATAACTTGAAAGGCTTTACATGTCTGATTGTGTTTAATAAAATCTTCCTCTTCTCATTCTCCCCAAGACACAAGCTTCTTTCAAGCACTGTAATTGCAGTATGACAGAAAGTGGTACAAATCACCAAATAAGATCTCATCTCTAATTTTCAATGAAATGCTAATTACCCCCCCCTCCTGTGGTGAAAAAAGTCCTACTTTTCTCAGACAAGAGGAAAATGTTGATGCTCAGAGATGCAAACTAGCCCTTTAAGGCCTTTCCTCAGGAATCATTCCAAGACTTCTCCATTTACTCAGGAAAAGCCCCCTGCCTTTCAAGCCAGATTTGCATATGCCTTAGTTTTGAAAGGAAACATATTCATACCTATTTTATTCCAATTATAATGAAGTCTTAATCCCTACGGGTGACACTGTCTGCTTGGATACTGTCAAATCTTGGCAACACATACAGACGCAACAAATAACTTTACTAAACACCATTCATCATGAGTCTAATCAAGCTGTGTACTTCATTCCAAGGTGCAATGGCAACAGTATGTTTCCTCTGGATGTTTCTAGCCCTGGCACAGATCAAGAAACTGCTCTGATCACGAACAGCTCCAGAAGAAAAGGCAGGTGTTGGAGAGCCGTGCTCAACAGAAAACTCTAGAAGGAGCACATTTCAGCTGCTCACCTCCTCTTTGTTCTTAAGACAACTTAAGAACAGCCAGGATTTTTTTTTAACTCTCTCATTTCATGTATTCTTTTGTGGAAAACTGGCAATATTCTTTTTCTGTGAAATGTTTTTAAATTGTAATTTTCTTAGCTTACCTCTCTTGCTAGAATAGCTAGAAAACAGCCACTGGAAATTTCTGATGGCTCCATTTTGAAAAAAGTTTCAGAGGAAGCCTTTGAATTGGAGCAAGTAGAAAAAACAGGAGGAATAAGCCTGTAAAAATAAACAAATTACCAGAAAATAATATTTAAGGATATAAAAGGAAATAAACAAGAATATACTAAAATTTCCACATTATGTCTTTTAATGACAGTCTTATAGAGACTTATCTTCATTTAAAAAAACTGCAATTCAAGTAAGACATGAGAAATCAGCTTTTTAGAATTAAATCTGGGGGTTTGCATTTTTTCCAATAATCCTATCTTTTTTTTCCAATAATTAACCACCAGATAATAAATACGTAGGAACATATTTAACTACATTCTTTCCTGGGCCT
Source organism: Ibidorhyncha struthersii (assembly GCA_013398815.1). Lineage (NCBI taxonomy): Eukaryota > Metazoa > Chordata > Aves > Charadriiformes > Charadriidae > Ibidorhyncha > Ibidorhyncha struthersii. The sequence goes on from VZSZ01008379.1 coordinate 210,458, forward strand.
GCAATTACTAGATTATCAAGTTGTCCATGAAGTTGGGGAATGCTCTGAAAACACTGAGCAGTACACAAATTGTAGAAGTGCTGACTGAGTTCGAATCACAGAATCAGAATGGTTTGGATTGGAAGGGACCTTAAAGATCACCTAGTTCCAACCCCCCTGCCATGGGCAGGGACACCTCCCACCAGACCAGGTTGCTCAAAGCCCCATCCAGCCTGGCCTGGAACACCTCCAGGGATGGGGCATCTACAGCTTCCCTGGGTAATGTGTTCCAGTGCCTCACCATCCTCAGGGTGAAAATTTCCTAATCATCTCTATTCTAAACCTCCCCTCTTCCAGTTTAAAGCCATTACCCCTCATCCTATCACTACATTGCCCTTGTAAATTATTAAGGATATGCTCATAATAAATAATGTATCTATCTAAGCTAAAAACCTTAGGTGAGAAAAAAATCAACCATTTGTAATAGTTGAGTGCTGTTTTTTCAAATTTACAGTTTTGTGATACATCAGTGAGGAGGAAGAACTAGCCTTTACTCATATTCTCCCTGTATTCCAGTAATCCCTACTTGTTATTATCAGGCCTCGAGGACCTGGCTCATAAAGGCTGCTAAACTAGTACTAAGTTGTTGCACTACAGAAAAACGTGATTAAAATGTTCTCATGCATCTTTTACCCCATCCTCTTTGCATTGCTGAGGACTGTAAGATACAGCCCCTCCTCAAGGCTCCCTTGATCCTCTTGAGACAGAGTTTTGTTCAAAGATGGTTAGAGAGAAATGCATTCAATAGTTGTAAGCAATGTCCTGATTTGACTGGCTAGTCCATTTCTAATGGGAAGTCTGCAAAACTATTTGTTCCCAAGTTTTCACTGTAATCTGGATTTTTTTTACATCCCTTGAAAGTTGGTAAAACAGACTACAAGGCTCACATCCTCCTTGCATTACTAAATAAAACTCTATGTCCTGTGACACACAGGAGATTTTAGATGCTTTTAGATCAGGTCATTCAATGCAAAAAGGTGTTAATCTTTATTTTGCTTGATGTATACAGAGTATTGTTACCAGGAATCCCTTTAATGGATGGTCTGACCCTGAAAATTGATGCAGAAGTTAAATTTGATAAGCCAAAGGAAAATGCATGAATGGTTTAGATTCTCTTCTATACACACCTCTTCACCATGTGTACCCGTACATAAGGTGAAGCCTTTGCTATGAACTTGTCACATCCTTGTCTAAGCTGCGCTTATGTGTTTGAAACCACCTTTATGATGTCACAGCCCTAAGACCAGCTATATTACCCCAAACTACAGCGCAGCCTTATTTTTTTTGGCAACACTCCAGCACTACGGAGTAATTCTAAAAAGATATCATACACATAAGTACAGCTGGTGTAAGAGTTTCCTGAAAGCCCTCAGTTTTCTTGGAAAAGGAAATTAAGTAGATCTGTGATGATGACACAGGCTATTTTATTAGTATAACTTGCCTCTCAAAGACACTACGGTGAACACAGGTACTAGTGACTCTGCAACACAGATTTTCATTCTATCCTGCATTCTTTTAGTCAAATAAGTTACCTAATTCTAAGGAAAGTGTACAAGGAACTGTCATAAGTAGTGCATGCATCTTAAACGGCTTGAGCTTTCATCTTAAGACAAGCATAATCACACTATATATTTTATTTATGGTGTTCTATTAGTGCTCTGTTAATGCCGGTTACCAGCAGCTTTATTGTAGCAAGAACTATGCATGAAAACATCCAAGATATATGCATGACAGTGAAGGAGGAACTGATTCTGGGATCGTCATTTATGAAGTTCAGTCAGTCTTCAGTCACAAATTTGCTCACGTCCACAAAAATCCTAATGTAATTTTACTGTCCTTTTCTTACCACCTGAGGTTGCATTGTATTTGAAAGTCTTAAGACAAGTCTTATGTTTCTGCAGAACACTGAATAGCTTTTGTTTTCGCTTCAGGGGGAGGGGAGGTGTTTTAGACAAGGGGGAATTTTTTCCTGAAAAAATTAAAGTGCCAGAAAAAAAAAAATCTCCAAATTTTTTTTTTATACAAATTCTGTTATATGTATCATTAATTTATCTACTATTTATGTTCAACTAATTCAGAGACCATTATGTTCCAAGGACCCCCTAGTTCCCCCCACAGAGTAATAGCTACATAGAGGTCAAAACATGACAGACTTCACAAATTTCAAATCCCAAAGGAAAACACAATGTACAGCAAGAGTCCATAAATGCTTTTGGACTAGCATAGCATCATGAGCAGGACATACCCTGATTTCATCCCATTTAGTGTAAAAATTCATGCAGACAACAGCTCTTTTCTATTGGTGATTTGCAAGAAGATACATTTTGTTGTACTGTATCTTAACATTATGCATAACATACCTATTTTTAAAATTCTTTGAAATGGCCAACAGTTAACATTTACCATTTTAATAATGCAAAATTTGACTACACTGGATTACAGTGAGGGTGGTGAAACACTGGTGCAGGTTGCCCAGAGAGGCGGTAGATGCCCGATCCCTGGAAACATTCAAGGCCATGTTGGATGGGGCTCTGAGCAACCTGATCTGGTTGAAGATGTCCCTGCTCATTGCAGGGGGGCTGGACTGGATGACCTTTAAAGGTCCCTTCCAACCCAAACTGTTCTATGATTCTGTGATATCTTGAGACACAGTACCTTTCCCCACAATGGCCAAGTCGTTAACATCGTCTAAGAGAATATAAAATCTAAAAATACAGTATTACTCTGCTGTGCTTTTGGCAACGTAAACTCTTTTAACCCACATCCTGTAATCAACTATTACATCTACGTGCAAGCAAGTGCAAATTGTTTGCATTTATCTGCTGTGACTGAAAGGAAAATCCAGAAAGTACTCATCGGTCTTTTAACAATTGCTCCAGCTGACAGAGGTGACAGCTGATAGGTTTTAACTACATACAAAGTATACAACACACATACTTTTTATACACATATTTCTATTTGTTATGATTGCACAGAATGTTCTCTTACTGTAACCTTTCCCCCAAAAAGTCATTCATTGGAATAGCTGGATGAGCAATCCTACCACAGAGGTTCTTATTCTTCTATATTATTCTCATATTTTAAGACTTGTTTTCATTGTTCTAGGTGAGAAGCTGACAGCATGCTAGCAAGTTCCCCGATTTCTAGTCTCTGTTTTATCTTAAACTAGCTTCATTCTCTGAATACCGATAGGATGAAAGCAATAGCTCAATCAGAAGCACACCACAATGTTCTTTCCAACCAGTGATGCTTTCCTCCTATCTCTATTTCAGGTGGGAACAAAAATATTGGATGAAAAAGTCAAAAGGATGCTACTTAGTACTCTCATAACATCCTAAGAAATGGAATGAGAGGTAGCAAAAAACTATTTTAAATGTTAATCTAATGCAAGACACAGATCAGTCTAGCATAAGCATTATGCTACAATTTAAAGTTATATTTAATCTTTCCATAGACAAAACTACTTATTCCATACCTATATGGCTGTAGTTTATTTCCTTCCACTCCTGATTCCAGTGCTTTCTTAACCACTAGTTCATTTTCTTCTGGGTAAACCGAACAAGTGCAGTAAACAATAGCTTGTACTTTGGTAACTACAAAACAAACAAAAAAAAATTTCTACTGTTCAAATTCTTCATAGACAGTGGTTTAGTACAGACTGAAACCAGCATAAAAATTATGCTTGGATGTCACTTTTTACAAATAAAATATATCCTCCCACACACATTAGTATATCAATCTCTAGTGTTTTCTAATAATTAAAATCTTTTCAAATATTTGCAGATTTCAGCAGAAATTCATGGCTGTATCCAGTCTTTTCACACAGCTGCCAAAGGAGGGGGGAAGAAAGTCACAGCATAAAGATGGAGTCAGACTACAGTTACGACTTTTCCGAAGCAGAGAATGACTAAGCCAGTTCTCTACACAATACTGAAGATTATTGTATTACTGGCCAGTGAATACTAGCACATAGATACACCTTTAAACTTGAGAAGATCATTATTTAGGGGGTTTGGTTACACACTTATTGTTAACTAATAGAGTAATCAGTTTATTTTTAACTATATAAAAACTGGTGGCAGTACGATGGAATTGGTAGTACAAGGTGTTCCCAGAAATCCACAAGCTAGCACACTTACATTTCATTGCATGCATCAACTCATTAAGCTGCCGCTCAGCAAGAGTACTGAGTTTATCCTCAGATACTGATCCTTGGAAAACGTCTCTTAACAATCCTGCATCTAAAAGCAAAGAGTTGTAAATTTATTAGTGCAACTTGCATTGCTGTCTTAAAATTCAGTTGTTTGCAGAAAACGCTTTGGTAACAGACCTGTTTATTACTGGTGCAGTGGGAAGGTACGCTTTATGAATTAGAATACCAAGGAATGCCTAAACGATTCTTCTTTCCCTCTTTACCTGTAATTACTACTGCCTCTTATTTGCTTCTATTTAATGAAAATTGTGCAGTGAATAGACTTATACAAACAATCAATAAAGGAATGTAATCAAGGGAAAATTATACATACTCATTGGTATCTTGAAATAAATTTTCTACCTATTCTACTTTAAAAGAAAGGCTATATCCACTTTGCTTCCCAGAATAAACCTCAAACTTCATACTATCAGTTTGAAATTGCCTTTACAAAACACTCTTAATCCTTCAGTGCCACCTAGAAATATTTTGTTTTCTTGTTGAGAATCCTAAAATAGGCCAGGTATGTTCTTGCTCACTTTGTGTGGAAAAATCATCTGTGTAATTTACTTATTTTCTTTTATATTTCCATAGTAGTCTGCATGTACATTACACATACAGAATTATGGAAGTTATTAATACATAGATTTTATAGCAGTTAAAATAAAAATCTAAAAGGGTATTTCATAAAATGATACAATTTACTGAAGTGGCTATGATGTCCAGACCACAATACCTGAATACTACTTCTACCAGAAAGCATGAACTATTGTGTCAAAAGTTACCTCCGTGTTCATTTAAAATAAAGTCTATTGGATTGCCAACACCCAGCCCAGAGCATTGTGGTAGCAGCAAAATAACTTTTGCCTTTTGAAGTCTCAAGTCTGTTGGCCCAATCTCTGTGAAGTCTTCATCTAACAACTGAATATCTGAGAAAAAANCATGCAGCAAACCTGCCGAATTTTAATGTGATAAAGGTGAAGAGACTGTGGTGTTACGCAGACTTCCACAGAGCTAGATCCTCCAAAAGTATGTCCCACTGATTTCAAACAGACTGAAGGACTAGACCTTAGCGTCTTCCACTGAAAAGTCTGCTAATGGCGTTCCAGAGTCCTGTTGTGTTCTGTTCCGATTGTGTCCTCTGGGTAAACCAGATGAGTGCACGTGTTTTTGACTAACACTCTCAGAAACAGGTGAAAACCAGACTGAAAGCAACAGCCAAGACACTAAGCAAATGGACCCAAAAGTTCCCAGCTACCAGCGACACCAACCACTATATAGTAACTACTTATATTGAAAACTTCACTCTGACATTCCAGGAACCTGCATCTATGACAGTTAACCTGCAACTTTTGAGTAACTTGATTGTCGCTGACAAGTTGTCAGTTCACCTTGTGGCAAAACATAACTTGTTACTGCCCTCCCCAAATCCTCAAGCAAGAGATCTCTGAATTCTGATAGAAGTATGTCATATTTATAGAAATCACAAACATCTACATTACAGTACTTTATGCATACCAACTGTTTTAGCACCTACTTTTACATCCCATGTGACTGAACAAGTTCCTCAGTTCAGATGCTTTTGCTGAAGATTTTACACCACAAACAAAAATTCTGGACATGCTGTGAATTGTCAGGGCTGACATATGGGCAATGGTCAGATGGGAGCCTATGTGAGCCACTATAATGTCATCATCCGTATTCAACAGTGCCTGTACAGAGTGTACAGCAAGGCTGCGAGACTTATCCTAGAAAATAATGACACAAAATTAAGTATGACCTACTAATTAGGTTTCCTTGAGTGGCAAGCTTCCTTTCCAAAGTAGGAAAGTATTTCATTGTTTTCATGACAAACTAGAAAGAGGGGAGGAGAAAAACTAGTCATGGATAGCTGCTAATACAGAATTAAATAAAGTACAAACCTAAGGACGTTATTAAGTTAAAGTCACTATAATTAAGTAATATAATTCTGACTAATGCATAAGAAAGCATAGGAACTATAGGTGAAAATAAATGTTAAGTGCCTATCATCCTCGTAAGGAGGAACTCTAAATGACAGCCAGTTCCAGAAAAGACAAATATAGGCCACAATATGCAAAATTCATCCTCAGAGGCATCTCAACAGAGAAATGCAGAACTACTCACACAGCTCTTGAAGATAATTATAGGAGAAATGAAGCCCCTACAGATCAAAAACTAAGATTTTGCTGAAATTTGAACACCAAGGCAGATTTGAATGCAGAAAGCACATTTACAAGAGTAAATTATCTCATACTACAGATGTTGAAGAGAGAGACACATATCAAACATCATCTCCATCAAATTACTTTAAAAGGCAAAGAGTGAAGATATGAACCACGGGTACCAAGTTTTGCCCCAAATCTGGCAAATACTGGTGTTAAGGAAAACAACACAAAAAAGCTAAACCTGTAAGTTCACATTAATGTCCACATATCTACTTACACCATTCAAGTACCACCCTACCCCACCACACAGAGATGGAGTTTTTGAGGGTTCTGTTTCCTAATTTTGAATATTCTTAAGTAGTAATACTCAGGATTTGTTCTGGTGACCTACGGGGCTGTCATGTATGGTTCTTTTCTGTAAGTCTTCTATTCAAAATATACCCACTGAAATGAGATATTCAGATTTACTTTGTAAGTTGGGTAATAAATTTTCAGGCTAAAATTTCCATAAAATGCTAAGCATCAAGTGAAAAGGTCCTTTGAGATGTTTCTGCTAAGCACTCAAGAATCATCAGACACTTCAGATGGTAAGTTTTGGTTGCGTCTTGTTGCAGGGTTACTCCAAACCACCGCTCTGCTACAGGAACCTCCAACCAGTCTTGCCTGTAGAGGCTAATGATGGCAAGTTAGGAAAAAGACCAGTGGGGTTTAGGGAGATTTAGGAACCACACTGCACAAAATACAAAGAAGTGTCATCATTCCATCACAAATACACAGTTGAGAAGATGTTATAATATTAGCATACCGTTATCTACTAACGGGGTAATGCACGCAGAGTTACATAGAAACTTTTCTCACGTCCTCAGAAGTGAGACTGCCTCTTTGACCACTTTTGATGTTTATTCCAACAGTTTTAAGATTAAATTTAAAACATTTTACTAACTTCACTGTAGCTATCAATTATAAGCATTAACATTTGCACGCTAAATTTATTAAGTGAATCAGTTTCTAACCTTCTGATTATTAAAAACGCCCAAAACCTTTTGAGAGTATGTTGCTGCCTGACTGATTTAACAGGACAGTCACACAACACGACCTCATTCTAATGCAAAGCGTTATTTTAGTTTGCAGATCATATCATTCAAGGGTGACATCAACTCACCTGCAGTAAGAGTTTGCTATCTGCAAAAAGATCTAAATTAAGTAGTTCTTCTTTAAGAGAGGAAGGAAAAAACAATACATCATGGCAATGTTGGTCCATACAGTACGTGTAACGGTCAAAGTCTGAGACAGATTCAACTCTTGTGAATCCCTTCTTCTCCAAATCTCTGAAAACATCTTGAAGGCTGTTAACATACAACTCTAACCATTAAACATACAACAGCTACTTATGCAATATAGTTCATGTTTGTTATATGGATTTTTACCTTTTATTTTATTAGTGTGCGTATACACATAGATATATATAAAATGCAATACTGCCTAATGCGGGAGGGGAATTCACTCTATTTTAGGCATATAAGTTCTGGTTTGAAACAATTAAGTTAATAAGTCTGATAAAATAAATTAAGAAAGAGGCATGCATCTCCAGAGGATGATTCAAAGCATCAAAACATAAATGTCCATGTGCTCAGGAGACACCGTAGCAAATCTACTGCTGGAATACGTCGGTTCTTTCAATTGCTTCCAGTTTAGCCCAGCTCGCCAATGAATTTAATGGCCGATAACTGAAATAATCCTTGTGTAAATGTAATGAAGGCATAAATGCTGAGGTTTGCAATTCAAATATCATAAAGATTTAAAGGTAACACCAAGACTTGTGTGTTGAAATGCAGTTTCAGACATTGCCATAAGCTTATATGGTACGTTAAACATAGGATCAACACAGCAGCTTTTAGTTCAGTCAAAATCACAACCAGAGTAAGACACCCTTTCTATCTTTTAGAGACTATAACCTAAGCACATAACACTGGTCCAAGACAAGAGTATGAAAACAAAATTATTGAAAACATAATAAAATGGATTACCTGTCTAACAAAATAAACAGGATAACCTGGTATGGTTCATATGTCAGTTAGTACAGAACTGGGAACATCAGTGTTACATATATAGTAGCGCACTGAATATAAGGATTTTTAAAAGTTTATTTTTATATCAAGGTTACACTACCCTTACAGAATAAACACCAGTATTAAGTATTGTACCTGCGTTAACACCCTTCGCAATGTTATGGCTTACAGTAATACACCCACTTTTAAAGAAGTTTTCTCTTTATTTTTCTTCACAGAGTTTACTCACCATACAGTTTTTTCTAACTTTATTTCCTCATTTATTTGGTGAAAGACCCACACAAGCAACAAAATAGTAAGAAAAACTGTTTCACAATTTTGTTACAGTTTATGAATACAATTACTGCAATATATAAAAACTACAGACAAACATAATGCAATATCACTGGACTAAGCAGAATTTACTACAAAAAAAACATAAATTACTGGTAATAATATAACCTGGAAATTCTAAAACAAGCGTGTAGTAAACTATAACACTTCATATGCAAAACCATCAATATAAGATGATACTTTAAAGACCTTACCTGATTTTAAATGTGTTTATCCAAACACATAAAGGTAAAGCAGAAGCCCTTTGTTCCTGCTTCCTTATGGTTTCTGGTAGAATGCACTCAATTGAAAGAGCATCATGTTTGATGCGACATCTTGCTAGTGCGGCTGCCAACTTGGTCCTAAAACTACAAAAACATAATCACAAGTTTAATAAGTTTTAGAAATATTGCAATAAACATTTATATTGCAATAATATCTTGCTCAGAAACCAAAACCAAAATGCTGCTACAGAGAACACAGTTATAGGACATTTTCTACCCCAGACAACGGTAGATGCAAGGTAAGTAGTGCATAGCTAAGATTGTTTCACTTAAATGCACACGGGACTGGAATTATGACAGATTACTCAAATACAGCAATTTTCTCAGACAGCTAAAAAAAAAAAAGCAAATAGCAAATATGTTTTGGAGCTGCAACCGGTGGAATACAATCATCAGATTTTTTTGTATGTTTGAAGATATAAATACACTTGTGTACAGAATGAAAGCTGACCTCTAAATGCGTACAAAAACAAGTATGATGGCAACCAGGACTCGGTTTTATTATTACCTGAAAATCTCATAGGAAATATTCCCAGTCTTTTCTTCCCACAAGCTTTATGCATAATTTTGATATGTGATACTTCAAAGCAAATAAAAATTGTGCTGGTGAGCTACTTCAGATGTCAATGTGTATTACTTGCCTCTAGGAATAGCTTGCACTTATGATATTCATGAATTTTTTGAGCTATTCTAAATCCAGCCACAACACAATTTTGTCCAACAAATGCCTGTTGAGTTCATCAACAGGCTGACAAAAGAAAGATCTCAATACTACTTAAAATGTTTATTTTACATATCCTCTTTTTTTTTGTTCTAATTACTTAAAATAATATTTAACAAAGTTCCGTAATAGCAGTATTGCTAAACAAATGGGTATTATTCCACTCCATAATCTCTTGACTCTGTTACACTCATATTTATGAATGTTTACCCTTTCATTTATTTTTGAAAATTGCATGAAAAAAGTTTCAAGAACTCCAAAATAAGATACCTTTTTCTACCAAAACAATCCACAGTATAGTTTGTTAGCTGTGTTTTTAACTATAAGAATACAAAAGTTTCCCTTCAAACTAGGTTCTCATTAATAATAAAAACAAAGCCCACAAAATTTGAAGCTGAAAGACATCTGTAATATTGACAATTATAAAAAAAAAAGGTACCGGTTATACAAATCTGTATTTTCTGCTAATATATATCAACAAGAAATTCTTTGCGTGTATACCTGTATAGATAACGCTCTATTTTCTGAACTTCTGCTACAGGTTCCTCTTCATCAAAAATCTCTCGTGCTTGAAACTTTCGCTCTTGTAGGTCATAAAGCATCACAACAAGCAAGCTGGTTAATTCATCTGGCTGCAACAGAAAAGCAACTGGATAGAGAAAGTGACAAAAAGCATGCCTTACTACTGCCAAAAGATCCATATCAAACAGTAGTCTCCCATACAAGATGAATTAAAACAACTGAAACGCTCATTTTTAACAATATGGAACTAATTCCTCGTGGAGAGTTAGTAAAACACTGAAGACTTTTTTAAAAACTCAAAAACACAACTTAAAAGTTATTTAGCTTATCAAAATCAAAAATATTACCCATACACACAGATAATATATCTTAACAACTTTTAATGTTATCAGAATTTACACTTTGAAATTATTTTCTCCTCATAAAGTAGTTCCTTGAATAGCTAAGCTAATGAACACATCTATCAATTTGTTGCTTGTGGGATTCTTCAGCATATAACAACCAATAAGCTCCGTTACAATAACCATTCTGCAGTTAGGATATATGTAAAATCTCCTTCCCATGTCTAAATGTTTAAAGCAGGAGGCACCTCCTTCTTAGGGACACTAATTAGCAGCACTGCAGTTACTTTTGTCTCCCTCTTTTCATGAAATTCCTACAGTTCTTATGCCTTCGAAAACTCCTACCTTCTCACAAATATGACTGAAATTAGCTAGAAAACTCAACTTATTAGGGAAATACCACCAAACACAAAACGTTACCATGTAAGTCTTACTTCCTTACAAAAACAAGCCAAAAATCAAATCTGTTCAATCATTTGCCTGCTCACATTAATCTCTACAAATAACATCAGTACAAATTCATCTTGTAATTTTCAAAAGCATCAAAGACTAAACTGGAAGGAACAGCAGGTTACTCTGCCAGCTCTAGATTTTCTTTTCACGTCAAAGCATGCTGAGAGAGTAAGCTGGACCAATTTTTGCCGGTACAAGTACCATATTTGTATACAATACCGTTTGCCCAGGAAACAAAACATGGGTTCAGTGCAGTCGTTTGTCTGATGGGGTTCACTACATGCTTTACAACTCCCAGGGACAGGAAGGGAACATGAATTTTTTCCCCACTCACAAGGGGACACAGCAGGCAAGGAAAGCACATGGACATTGACGGCTCATGGACAACATCGCATGAAGTATTACACTGCAGTAAGCAGTTCACTCTCCTACCTTCTTTCTTTGAATCCTCAGAAAAGATTCTAATTACATCAACTCAGAAAATACAAAATTTATTTCTTCACCAAAATGTTCACTTACTATTGACTGGCACGGGTAAACACAACTATCTAACAATATTTCTTCAAGAAGATCTTGATCTGCAAAAAAAGAAAATATTGACAAGTTATACTATGAAATCTAAGGAAGAAAAAGAAAAACTTGTAAATCACTAAAGAAAAAGCTGGAAGTTTAAATATCATGAAAAGTAAGGGCAAATTCAATCACAGACAGTAGCAACTCTAAATAAGTATAATTTCTTTACATGAAAAAGTACAGAGTTTAAATGTTTGATTTCACAAAATGCTAACAACACTTAGATATATCTAAATATTTGAGGGATACGAGTAGTCTAGTAGTAACCTGTAGTTTAACAAAAAATTCCCCAGATCTCCGCTGTCAGGCAGAAACGAAACACTTTGGTTTTCCGTATTTTCTCTGCTGCATGATTTCTATTGGCAATTCCTGGAAAAGTTTTGTACTTACATTTTAGAGCATTGAAAGCCAGTTCGTAACATACACGCTGGGAATACTCATCTTTAAAAGTCAGCATGGGAGATACTGAGTCATCACCATACCGCACCAATATTCTATCCTTACGCTTTTCAGTATGAATGCCTTGAAAAATCTTAGCTGCGTTTATATATACGCAGTCGTGATAGCCATTCTTCTCAATCAGAGTCATTGTCCTTTTCTCAACAGATCCTTTTTCATCTGTAATTTTCATTTTGCTCAAGTCTGAAGTATCATTTGTAACATCCTCATGTAAAGACACCAAGTTACTTTCAGAACCTGGCATTTTTCCAGTTGCTGATTGTGTAAGTGCGAGTCACAATCCTGCTGCCTCTGCAAAAAAACAAAGTTTGTACTGAGTTATGACATTTTCTTTCACTAGAATATGCTTTTCCCTTCATTTTCAGGTTTTCAATAGAATTTATTTTCCTTTTTAGCCTCTAATCCTGCAAATACATATATATATGTATCATCTATACTTCTATACGTCTATCATCTTACATATAGTAGAGAAGTATTTACAATAGTTTTCTTACCTTACTTATTTTCACTAATGCAGATACAAAGACCGGTTACTTGTTTCAAAGAGGCCAGTGCTTTACAATAAATGATCCTAAGCAGACTATATGCAGAGATTTGATTCTCTGTGTCTAGTAAGAAGCATTATTATTGCAGACAGAATAGTATCTCTTACTAGGAATTCTCCTTTAATAAAAAGACCCTACAGAAATTTCAAAGCAGACACTGTCTCTTCCAAAGAAGAACCATCTTGAAAAGAGTTGCAGTGAATTCCACATGCTTGTCCACTAAACTGCATATCTGTTCCTAAAAATGGATAATAAGAGATCAACTAAGTGATAATAATGTATTTAATGTATTACCTAAACAGCACAATTTTAAATGCAGGAAATGCATTCTGACAGTCTCTGAAGACATTATCCAACTCACCATGTGCATTTCTTAAATTTTCTACACATTTTACATAAACAATAAAATAAAAATTATCTTCCCCAGAGATGGAATAGGGCTTCAAGAAAAAGAAAAATAAAAAGCCCCAGCGTTAGTTGAATCCAAAAATATTTGCTTATGTTCCACCTAAAACCTAAAATATATCCACCACAGTGCTTGGATTTACCCTACTTGCTCTGGTTGCTATAACATGCATTTATGGCAATGCCTGGAGGCTTAGAAGTCAGGTTAAATGTTCAGAAGAGGGCTATCCAAGCCAAAACAAATTTATTCAGAGAAGAGTGATTTTAAAAAAAGCAAAACCAACTCCAAACTAGTTTTCCTGTCTGGACAAGGCAGCCAACAGCATCCTGGCCTGTAAGAGGAATAGTGTGGCCAGCAGGACTAGCGAAGTGGTCGTCCCCTGTACTCGGCACCTTGAGTACCACGTTCAGTTTTGGGCCCCTCACTACAAGAAAGACATCGAGGTGCTGGAGTTTGTCCAGAGAAGGGCAACGAAGCTGGTGAGGGGTCTGGAGCACAAGTCTTATGACGAGTGGCTGAGGGAACTGGGGTTGTTTAGTCTGGAGAGAAGGAGGCTGACGGGAGACCTTATCGCTCCCTCCAGCTACCTGCAAAGAGGTTGTAGTGAGGTGGGGGTCAGTCTTTTCTCCCAAGTAACAGGCGACAGGACAAGAGGAAACGGCCTCAAGTTATGCCAGGGGAGGTTTAGATTGGATATTAGGAAAAATTTCTTCACAGAAAGGGTTGTCAAACATTGGAACAGGCTGCCCAAGGAAGTGGAGGTATTGCCATCCCTGGAGGTATTTAAAAGACAGGTAGACGTGATGCTGAGGGACATGGTTTAGTGGTGGCTTTGGCAGTGTTAGGTTGATGGTTGGACTTGATGATCAAGGTCCCTTCCAACCTATACAATTCTATGACTCTATGAATAATACAAGAGAAGCATGAAGAATTTAGCAGGTGTAGCACAGAAAGATCAGCATGGATCTGGTGCTGACAAATAGTTCTGGATATTTTAGGACTAACAGTACAGAATAGCAGGATTTTTTCTTTTTGCCAGTCTAAAAATCCAAAATAGAAGGTGATGCTCTGACTAAACAGAAAGCATCTTCTCTTTTGCTTCATAATTTAGTTCAGTACAACCATTCTCTTTCCCTGTGCTTCCACATATTCCTCAGGATAAATTATACACCTCTTCTCCCCGGATCAGACATACTTGCTCAGCATCCTTTTTTCCTCTCCCCTTTCCTGCCCCCATTGCACAAAACACAATGGCAAAGGAGGATGGCAGCACACAGGGCTGGAGGGGAAAGGAGGAACACAAGCTGTTACTTCTCCAGTAGGCATCCATGAAATGCCCCACGCTGAGTCAGCATTCCCCTGTACAAACTCTCCTTCCCCAACACAGGTGACACTCAGCCCATTCCTCCCCTCTCCAAGACCAGCACAAGTCAGTGTCCACCCAGCCCGGCCTGCTCCAGACAACTGACCAGCATTGCTTCCTGAATTCTGGCAGCTCACCTGAAGGAGGCCACATCTCACTCTCCTTTCCCAGGATTTGCTCCTGAAAAAAAATGAGCACTACTAATGCTGTAGAAGCAACTTTTACTATCTCTTTACTGAGCTCCTAGGCATCAGACAAACAGCTGCTTCTGGTGGGATTCAAGCACCAACATTCCTAGTGTTAGATGCAGCACTGATGGATCCATGGAGCAAATGTAAATTTATTTTATGAAGCCATATTGAAACAGAACAAGCAGCACTATCTAAAGAAAGCGCTGTTCTTAATTAGAATAAAGTACCAGATTACCTAAACTGAATTGAAACTCTTGTGCTTAGAAAGAGGAAAAAAAAAAATCATAAACGCTTCAGGATGTTTTACACTAATTTGACCAGAAGATACATGTATGACTTCACAAAAACGAGGACAGCATCTAATAGGGACCTGGAGCTCAAACCCCTTCTCCAGCTGAACACAAAATACTCCTTTTTAGAACATGTAGCAAGTGAACAAATGTTTGTGGTATCAGGACTTTCAAGTCTTGTACGGTTCCTGATTACTGTTTGTGACTTCTTTGCCAAAGCCATTTTTGCTGACCTGCAAGACACACTACTATTGAGATGATGTGATGAATATACTTTCCCCAAAGACAAATGTCATCTTAATAAAGATGGGATGACAGTGCTCTGCCCTGTGCAGACACGCTGCATGGCTGCAACACTGTAAATCAGAGCTTGGATTACTGAACTCTGTGCCAAGCTTGATTAATATGAAGCTCGGCTAGAAGAACCAGAGAAGGGAGAAAAAAGACCCTGCCTTTGTCTATGGAAGAAATGAGCTGAATATCAAGCAGATTACTTAGTTGAGGTAAAAAAAAAACCCTCAAGGTCCCAAGAAGGCCGTCATTCTCCTAGGAGAGAGAAAGGCCTTCAAAGTTCAGAAAGATTTTTCCCATTGTGTCATTAACAAAATCTTCAAATGAAACATGAATTTGTTGTGTTAGGGCACTGCTGAAGAGGGATGAAGAAAGAATGTTGATGATAGAAGAAGAAAAAAAAAACCCAACCCAAAGTTTACAATATTCCTGAGTCCTACAAATGCTAAACTAATCTGACCTGGACCCAAATCCAGCATCTCTCCTCACAGTCTTAGTACACTGATTCAATGTTAAAAATACATACATACATATTTTCAGTGATCTGGCTGACTAGAGGTACCACTGCCTCATCCACAAAGCCGAAACTTGCTGTTGCAATTAAGCTTCCAAGTTCTTGCTACAGTGTTCTCCTTAAACTTGACCAGATTTGCAAGTTAGAGTAGTAACAGAGTATGCAGAAGAAGGTAAAGACACCTGTGACTAAAATTTAACAGACAGCTACTGGATAGCTGTTTGCCATGACACCTAGAGTTTGTGTTGAAAACAGCAAGCACCTATCTCAGGATAACATTGGTTGTGAAAGCACAGAAAATAGGCAAGAAAGTATCTCCCCACTTCTGTTAACACATCATAATCCACTAAACCGGTGACAATGATCAGGACAGCTCACTGTTAGCACAACAGTTCAACAAGCAATACCAGTATCATCACAAGGCAAAGGGGGTGCTTCTTGTGTACATTATCTGTGCAAAGGGATGTAAAAATCAGAAGCAGACAGACTCCCGTAACACAAGTTGCTGTTATTCAAGTACAAACAACAGCAATAAAGTTAAGAAGACTGCAGACTTCAAACAGTAGAGTGGAAACTGGAGAGGATGGCTGGGGAACTAAATGGAACTATATTGCCTGACAGCCAGGCAGTGCAGGGTAAGGGATCTGGAGGCATTCACAGTGGAGAAACGATGTTTTTTTCTACCTTTTTTCCAAAGACTGAGCAGAGATCTCAGCTGCTCTAGCAGGCTCTACATTTGAAGAATTCAACGCGTCTAAGACTTAAGCTCACAGGAAAGCTACTCAAAGAGCACGTGGGTGAGAGAGAAGAGTTTATCCTCATGCTCTGGGAAAGCTCTTGAACAAGACATTTGAAGTAAACTTTTTCTCACTCCCTAAGCTATTTGGGAAAGAGCAATACATGAGGTACCTGTCAGGTACCCTCACAGGATGCCCACAAAACTGTCAAGAACTGTCTTGAGACCAGCAGGTTTAAATCTGTAAGAGAGTTTTAATCATTGCTTCCCAATATCAGAGATATACTACCCTTTTAGCCAGTATGCTTGCCAATGAAATTGAAGAAAAACTGGACTAATTTATTTCAATGTTCTAATTTTCAAATGAAGCTGTCCATAGACTGTATGGTTTTGCCATTATGAACTAACAACACTAGACAAAGAGTATTTGTGGCACACAATATAGATCAATATGAATAGCAAATAAAAAATGTTTCCAGTTTATATGTAACATCATTTAAAGTGGAAGTTAACTAGCGTATCATGAACACTCAGCTTGAAGGATGGCTTCAACTTTGACTTAATGAACTCAAGTGAACAGAATTATGACATTTATTCACTACACAGCATAGTAAAGGATTTCCACACGCACAGCCCCATCAAAGTCACTAATTCCTCTATTTATATACAAATACGTGTATTTTTCCTATTTCTTCAGTTATCACCTTTTTCAGTAGCCTCTACCATTACAGAAGTCAGGAAAGAGATAAACAATAAACAACCCCACAGCATTTGCATTGTATCGAGTATGGCAGGCAGCCTGGTCACCCAGTACTAATTGACATTAAGAGGAATCCATGACAAGTGGCTCTGTGAGCAGCGACATGGTTCCTCATACACCAACAAACAGTGAATCCTTGACAGCCATATACTGCAGTTTTTCTCTTATTAATTTTATAGGTATACATGACCTTATCTGCTCTCTAACATCAACCCCGACCGTCTGATACAGAGTTTCAATGGATCGCAAAGCTCCTACTGTCCCCAACTTCAGCTGACTAAGCTGGACGGAAGATTAGTGAAAGTCAGGTAAAGAGGTCAGCCACGAGACCATTCTGCAACTCGGCTTTATTTATGAGAAACAGTCCATGCCAACTTAAAAGAAGGCTGAAGGGAGACCTTATTGCTCTCTACAACTACCTGAAAGGAGGTTGTAGTGAGGTGGGGGTCAGTCTCTTCTCCCAAGTAACAAGTGATAGGACAAGAGGAAATGGCCTCAGTGTTAGGCTGATGGTTGGACTCGATGATCTTAAAGGTCCCTTCCAACCAAAACGATTCTATGATTCTAAAGTACAGTCATACAGAAAAAAAAAAAAAAAAAAGATACTTCTGTGTATAAGGATGCAACGGGTTTCTTGAAACACTGGGCTGCAAGGCCTTAAAAACCAACCAACCCCCCCAAACCCACACAGGCGTGAACGGGGAGACTTCTAAACCCCTTCCCCTCAGCGGTACTTCAAGGGGCCTTTTTTCCTAACAAGGTTTCTCCCGCTCGCTTCTCCCTCCGGGGGCGGCGCCGCCGGGCGCTACGGGAGAGGCGGTCCTCGCCAGCGGCCGCCGGGCCTGAGGGGCTCCGCCGGGGGCAGCCCGGGCGCCGGAGCCCCGCTGTCGCGGCTGGACTTACTCCCCCGCTCCGTGCCGAGCAAGAGAACGGGACACCACCACCACCCCGCCTACCCTGCCGGCGGACCCGCCCGCCCCGCTAGGCCTTACCCGCCAGCGAGCGGCTCTGCTGTGCCTCGCCCAGCCGGGCCGCGGCCCTGAGGGGGCCGGGCGCCTCACCGCCGCGCAAGCCCACCTGCCGGGCCGCGGCTGGGAACCGTTGGCTTCGGAAAGGGACGCCGCCACCTTCTGTCCTCCGGCCGGGGGGGGACCGAGGGAGGACCGCCTGCCCAGCTCCTCCGCCTGCCCGCGCCTGCCGCCTGCAGCCCCCCCTGCGGGCCGGCGGCATTGGTTCGGGCCGCGGCGGGCGCGAGGGCGCGGTGCCGTGAGGCGCTGTGAGGCGACGGGCGTGAGGGCCCCGGCAGCCATCGCCCCCGGCAGCGCCGAGCCCTTCCCTCCAGGGATTCTCCACGAGTCACATAAGTAATTAACGAAGCCACAACAAACTGCCAAGATCCACCCTGGCAACGGCACGTGTGTGTATGTGGTGTGTTCCCCAAGGGTTGCCGTGACAGGACCTTTGCACAAATCCCGGCCTCTGGGGAGAGAAGCTGCTGGCACTTTCCCCTTCTAGCTGTGCTTTTTTAAAAAAAAAAAAAAAAAAACACCCTTTTTTTAATTCCCCGAACGACATTCATTCTTGTAAACTCCATGATGACTTTAAAAACTAGATCTTGCCTACACTCGTGTTTCTACCTGCATCAAAACACCACTGGTTACAGGACTGGAAATCCCCAAAATACAGGAATAGCCCCCAAAAAGGTGCTGGGTTTTCATTTGCAGTTGAAATCAGCAGGACACTATTGCCATACAACATGCTCTCGCAATGTTTTACCTGTCTCAACCTCAGCTTTTATTCAGAGTCTTGAAACATAATTGGATCAGGCTTTTACCAATAAATCAGACATAACCTGGTTAGAAATCTACTTTCTCCCCATAAGCTTTGTTCTTGTTACATCAGTGCTCTTATGGACAATCTTTAAATTCTCCTTAATACGGGAAAATGGTAAAATCCCCCATGATTCAGTTAAAATCTGTGATGGCCTTCAGTGTGTCATTTCTCCAGTACGATCCTGCCTGACACCTCCCACAAGCATCTGCCACAGGTACGAGTGCTCTTGCGTGGGGAAGTTAGAAGTTCAGACTCAGTTCTGCACAAAGTAACCAGGGTTTTGGTTTAGGTTGGTTGTACATTTAGTAAAGCTCAGTACAAATCTTAGCACATCCGCGTTTTTACAAATTGTGAGGTCCCAGAGTTTTTTGGGAACAAGCTCCATTGAAGCCCACACAAGCCAATGCCTGTTATCCCTGCCGAAACTTGGACGTTAGCCAGATACCTGTCTGGTATCAATATTATCAGATATCGCATCAAACTGAGCTGCGAATCTGTGCAACCAGCCTGCCACTCTATGCGATCGGCGTGCATCAGGACTAGAAAATTTTGAGAGTTAAAACCAATCCTGATAGGACAGAGACACCTTTCTGGTTTGGATCTGCTACGTGCTCCAGCAACGCTGCTGCAATTGCGACAGCAGCAATTAATTACAAATCAAGCCAAGTAGGCTGGGTAAACTTTGCACATAGTTCAAACAAATCTTGAGTCCTTCCTGATGAAGGGGAGGAATACATGATTAATAGGTTGTGCAGATCAATATGGCACTATACTAGCTACAATATAGATGGAAAGGAGGTTTTTGTGCTGTTTATTTCATTTTGTCCAAGTAGATACGGCAGCTCTTTTTAAAAGACCCAACTGGAAATTATTGCCCAAAGTCATTGTCGTTTCTGTGTACTACTCTTTCACCTTCAAGTGAAGCTGAATATTATTTCTGAGAACTGGAAAGTAATGAGAGAACTCAGAGCCGGCAGATTGGCTGCAAACAGGACTGGTTTGAAGAGGAAGGTGATGGAAATCAAGTCGTGCTTTTAAAGGCAATAAGTTTTCTTCTTGTATGGGAAGTAAAGGGTTAAGCACTTCTAGTACAAACCTGAGTGTCTAAATTCATCAAAAGCATGCCTTTAAATTGAGACACCAAATCATTCACAAGTATCTGAATGGTTTAAACATTAAAATAGTTTCTTCGGATTTGTATGAACAGAAACTTGAAAAAAAGACTTGAGAAAGACGAGTAGTTTTCCTATTCAAATGCCCGATGATTATATGAAATCATTACAAATTTTCAACTTCAATCATCATGAAGCAGCAGAGAGGTGCTGATGAGGATTTAAAAATTCTCTTTTTTTCTAGTGATCTAAACTCCATATTGTAAAGCACTACACTGCTGGCTTGGGCAGGGAGAGATGTTTTAAAATTGCAGTCTTCAGTCTGCTGGTTACCTGTGCATAAGAACTGTTTGGAGCAGTGCTGCTTCTGATGGTAGGCTCTTGAGCCAGATGTGAAGCAGTGAGATGGGAAGTCTTCTGGATCCTGAATTTGAATATACACTATTTCTGAGTATTGAGCACCCACTGAGGGTGTGTGTCTGACTATTCTTTGCTGCAAGCATGTGATTTAGGATTCTCTGGAACTAAGAAAAAGCCTCTTTTAATATAGTTTATTGACACTGCTAAACTTGCATGTATTGTGTAACTCTATATACATACAGCACAAGTATGAATGAAGCATCTTGGTTTGCAAAATGAAATATGCTTTGAGCAGATTTACTTCTTCTAACAGCTTATCATCTGGACTAGTAAATTAAAAATAAAAGAGTCAAGCAACATCTTTTCATCTCTGTGGCATACATGTGTTAAAAGAAATAAAGACATTAATATAAAGGCAGGTTTGTTTTTTGCTACCAAGACACTGTTGAATCAACTGAATGCACAGTACTGTTTCTGTAAACAGTTTTCAAGATAAGCATGGAAAGTGAGAGGTCTTACAACAAGAATTTAACCTGTGTGAACTACTTCATTAAAAGCTGCCATTTTGAAATGTCTTGCATCAGTCATTTTATTTTACATTTGTTAGAATGCAATGTTACTGAATTTTATTTCCTGTATATGGATTAGTCTGTCTTACTGTTTTTTGACTGTTAGAAGACAAAACCAAGAGGCCACACACATTGAAGCCACGTGAATATGGACAAAGAGGAACAAAAAGGTGAGGAAGTCTGTTTTCCCTCCTTTGCAGAAAATAACATTCCCCAGAAAACCACTTGAGTGTTTTCTAAATTGTTATTAACATTTGAAAACAGTTTGAAAAATTAAATGATACTGATTTATAGGACTGGCCAGAATACAGCACAGCAAGCTGTCCTGCATGGTAACATTCTCAGCTTTCTGCTGGGCTCCTTGAATTTGTCGGGTCGAGTGAGTGCAGGGTCCTGTCAGGGGAAGCTGCCCACCAGAACGATCCGGGCGTAGGGCCTTTGGCCATCGCCCTCTGCAGAACAGGGAAACAGGCAAAGCCCAGCTACTACAGGGATATTCACTGTTGCTTTACAGTTTTGGGAAGGACGTTTGGATGTGACACATATCACGCAGTGGGAGTAGACATTTGAATCGTAGGGGTAGGAAAACATATTTTTTACCCAGCTGCATGTAACGGTAGAGGAGCATGCAATAGGTGACTGCTCGGTTTGCATGTTATCATAGTAGAGTTGATCCACTATGGCTGTCTTAGGATGTTCTGAACTGTAGGGACACTGATACCAGGGTCAGATTCTGCTGTTATTTGGGGAAGTGTGAGTCTATGTTATGTGGCAAATAGTTGCTGCATGTGTAACTGAGGGCATTATTTTCCTGTTAAATTTTCAATCAATTTGTCTATTGGATTAATTCATACTCAGTAATAAAAGTTTTTCTCCTGAATTGCTGAAAGTAGATGAAAAAAGTTATATCAGAGCCAAAAAACCAAACAAACCCTGGAAAGTTTTCTTAATTTCATTCATTTGCTAATGTAGAATCTCTGTTTATTTTGCTAAGAGTTCTGCTAAGAATTTTCAGTACCTGGAACTATTTGTCTCTTGAAATGAATAAATATATATTAGCACTACCATCTCATCTCCTTTTTGTCTGTGATGTTTCTAGCTACTGTCCCCTTATTGAAATCCCCTTTAAAACTCCTTCCTATCATAAATTAGACTCTTTAGCCTGGATAGTTTCAACTGATTCATGGAGGGGGGGAAAAAAGGAAATACTGTTCTGTTTCTTCTGGGCCCTTTGTTCATGGAGCTTAGCATGTCCTGGAAGCTGAGTAATCTCATTAGGGTTTATTCAGTGGGAGCTAAAGTGGCTCACCAGTTTGCAGGCTCAGCCCCCTAAGAGGTGTATCAATGAACTGCTGACAGAGTTGAACATTAAGAATCAGAATAAAAGGTTAAATCTCATTTCCTTCCTGCACAAGTTGTAAAATTTGAGTGTGTTTCTTAGGCTAAATCATGTCAAATTTGCTATATGAACTTGTTTCATTCAAGATGAGTATTAGGAAGCCATTAGGCTTTTTTATGTAAGCTGGTCGTTTAAACTATTTGTAGTACTACTCGAGGACTGGATATGGTAAAACCTGAACTTGGTGGCTCAAAGATGGTACAGTGCATTGAGTTGGTGCTTTTATGGAACTGTCTGTGATGGGAAGGAGATCTTGCTCCTGAGTGGCAACTTCCAGCTCAGAGTTCATTTGCTCATATTTGAAGCCAGGTCTCTTTTTTTTTTCCCCCATGTGGGTCATTTATCTGCATTGATATTTATCATTTTATTGACCACTCACTCAGTCTCATAAGGTTGTTCTGGCCTCATTTCTAACACCTTCCCTCATCCTCACTATTCTGAATACTTTCATGTATCAACAAACTATCACATCTCATTGCTCCCCTCCCTTTCCAGGTTGTTGCTGGACAAAAAAAATCCCAATATGAATTGCAACAAAACTCCACTGATGACTTCCCTTCACACCTTCCCTTTCTATCTTTTAACCAATTATTCTTCCATGCAAGGATATTCTTTCTTATCCCTCTTATTTTGAAATTACAATGCAAGTATAATAAATTATGCAAAGGCAAAAAGACCAAAATCTGCCAAGCAGCTCATGCCCACAAACATCTTACCTGCTGATGTTGTCAGTGCTGATTTCTGAAATGCTGAATTTCTCAAAGAAATCAAGAAACACCAAATATTTGATTTTTTCAAATGAAGTGGCAGGTATATCAAAACCTAGCTGTTCAGTTCAGATGAGTTTCAATTCATCCAAGTCTTTCACCTTGTAGAGGTTTTCATCACTCATTTCGTCCACAGGAACTTGGTCTTGCTAGCTTGAAAAGCTCTTCATAATGAAAGATCAGTAAATAATTTACTTAAAGTAAATTAAGAAGTCATTAATATTATTTACCAGGATGCCATGTGTAACGGCATGTCTGCATTTAACATCGTGTTGTTCTTGGTGGCTATGGAACCTAATCCTTTTGTGTTGCTCTGTTTTCATAGCTCTTTCAGACATACTCGATTAAATCTATGAGGAAGGATGCCATTTTTATTTCACCCAACACAAGTTGCAAAATTAATGTGTAAACAGATCTGTTATATAGCAACTGGGAGTTGGTAACGGAACAAAGACTTCAACAGTTTTCTCTCCTTTAAGTGCTCTGTGAATAACTGTGGTTTAAGTCGAACCAAAAGTAAGTTTTGTTGCAGAAATTTTCAGAAATTCAATGGTTCAAAACTGAGAGTGACTGTAATATCTTGTTTGACACAAAAATGTCTTTGTTTTGCTTTGTAAGCAATTTAACAAGTACCATGTCTTAGATGTAAAGCCTTTAGGGAGCTATAAGTGGTGAAAGACATATAAGATTTTACCTTAAATTCTTTTTTGCTTTTATGCCATTCCTTCATGTCAAAGTGTTACACTTACAATAGATTTCTGAAATATTTGTTGGTATCCTGGTTAGGGTAAGCTCTCCTACCTCATAAATGGAAGATTTAAGTTCTAGAGCAGAGAGTCTTTTGTTAGAGTTAGAAGTTAATCTGAATGCAGTATCACAACTTCAACCTTAAATACCATTTAACCATACACAAACTGCTTCCTCGTGAGGTGAGCTGAGAGCATAGGACTGAGGAAGTAAATGTGATAAAACAAATCTTCATCCTTTGCTTTTCTTGTCCACTTGCAAATCCAGCCAAAAATCTAAGGGGTTCATTCAAAAAAACAATTTTTGACATTTAGTTTTTCTGGATTTTTTATTTTTATTTTTGCAGATAATGGCCAAATGAGTCAAAAAAATGCTAATAGCTTCGGTATGATCAATTGTTCACTGGAAAGGTTACCCAGATGTGTTCTTTACTCAACAACTATGCTTTTATTTAATTTTCTTGTATAACAATGACAAGAAATCTTGGATTATGCTTCAGAATAAGGAAAAAAACAAGTTTGGTTTCATCTGGAATGTTATAATTTTTCCCCATTCATTCTTCTGACCATTTATTTTACAGCTTGGAGGACCATGACTGTAACTCAAAACAGCACAGACAGCTAACAGGAAATGGCTTGAGACTAATAAGTACCCTGGTAGAAAACAGTAGGATAAATAAAGCATTATTTTAGCAATTTGAAGCATGAGGGACAACGGAGAGCTGACTATGAGGTCTGAGGAAGAAATCTCGACATCAGACACCAGAATAGCTGCTGGTAATGAGATGGGTAGAGGCTTGGAAAAGGTCTGGAGGAAAGTGTACTGCTTCAGGGACAACAGGAGTAAGAGACAGAGGGAACAGAGCCAAAGTTTCTAGCCAGGGGCAATCAGAGAAGAAGGAGAAAAGAAGATTAGTGGAGCTTCCAGTCACACAGAAGCAAGGTAAAATGACCATCATTGCAGCAGTAATTAACATTTTTTTGGCACTCATGACCTTAGCTTTCCAAGTCTTCAAATAGTATAAGATTTTTTGTAAAAACACAGTAGTCAGGGTATTAATAAAATATTCCTCTTCAGTTTCATTGGTTTATAGGTTATGTAAATGCATTTCGATTGTTTACTTACCAAGAAAAATGCAAGGCTGAGTTCCTTGTTTCTGATGGTTATGACCTTTAGCTAATATAGTAATCATTGCTGCTAACATTAGGATTCAACAGTGCTTTTCTATTCACAAATGCTTTTCATAGATATTTCTGTCACAGGCAGAAATTCTTGTTGGCAGAAATGGATAATCATCAGAATAATATTGTTTAGCAAATCTAAAGTTTGACAGATCCATACAAAAAAAACCCTTTCAGATGTTCCTAAAATAACTGTAGATACTTTTATAATATTATAGTTAAGAACAGAACAATTACCAGTAGAAATATTTCCTTGTTTAATCCAATAACAGCTCAAATGTAAGGATTTAACATATAAGTCACCTCAGTTGCCAATGTTTATAGTTTATCAAGAAAAACAAAAGTACTGCATACATTCCATAGAAACCATTTGTGCAAGACAATCTTGATTTATGTATATACCTATGAAATTGCAAAGATGTCTGCCAGGAAGATAAAGGAGATACGGTACAGAGATGTAAAGCATAGCCAGATAATTTGACACCAAAAAGCAGTAGTGGTGTGGTTTGGCAAGATGTAAGAGAGAACATTCTCTCACCTGTCAGGGACAACATGTTCAGGTTTTAGTGACGTAAACAACTCATTTAATTTTCATCTTGCACAAAGGTAAGCACATCTATACAGAATGGAAAGCCCTGAAGCTATAAATGCATAATGAACTGAAGCTCAAAAGATTTGTTCGTGTCACTACAGTTGCAAATAAAATTATAACCTGCCTTGTTAGTACATTTGTTGTGGAACGTGTCTAAAGGGTGCACGTCTGTCTGTTTTCCTCCTTTCTCTTATAACTTCGGTTCAGAGGCGATCTGAATATCTAGGACAACTTGAGCAGATGCGAAGTAGTAAGACCTTCTGTTCTTCTCCAGCACCCCTGCACAGGTAATACCAGCCATCAGGACAGATTTAGGCTGCTGGGGCCCCAGCAGCCTTCCCTCTCACCACCTGCATCCACTGAACTAAATTTAAACACCCCTGCTGAGTTCAGTGATACAGGATCAGGCTTTGCTCCCCCATGCTTCTGCCCAGGTAATACCCAGCAGTGGTGTCTGTTTTGAGATCCTTAGTTCATTATGCCAACTGTTTCAAATAATTTTCATTCCATTCGCAAGGAAATTGTATGTATCCAGTTGCACGGGAGGACTGGTGGTGTGGGGCTGTGCATGTTCCCTTCCCCACTCTGGCTTTCCACTCTCTTGCTGATACCTCTCTTACTATGATGGCAAAGTTTCAGTTACAGAGACCACAAATCTGTGCGTGCTAGTTCTACCTTAAATCCAAATTCACTGCTGTCTGTGTCCCTCCTCTGGTCTTGCCTCTTCTGTGAGAGTCACACCTCAAGGCCAAGGTGAACTCTAAATGAGACATTAAGATATCTGTGTGTCTAAACCAAGTGAACACACATGCTGCTAATGTCCGCAAGCACCCACTTTACTGTGTTTAGTTTTATTGTTAGCACGATCAATTATATGCCCAGGAGTCCTCCTGAGCTTGGTTAAATTTTCCTCCTTTTTCCGGAGGGGAATTCCAGTTTTCAAGTTGCTTCCATCTTCAACGGAGGCTCCAGCCCCTTACTTAGAAAACTAAGAGGACCTGTCAGCCAGATCAAACAGCTCTTACAGCTCTGCCTGCTCATACAGGGTACCCACACCTGATGTTGGGGTGATTTAGCAGACGAGCCGTGCATTCCAGTAGTCTTCTCTGTGACTCACTATCATCTGACAGCATACTTTTCAGCCAAGGCTATTCCCATGTGTCTCTTGAAAGTTTAAAGTTTGTAATATGTGTTAGGCAGAGTTATAAAAAAAAAAACTGTAAAGCCTAAAAAGATGGAGATTCATACTTCCAGGGCTCACACTCTCAACAGCCTAGGCATATACTGTGAGAAATCCTATTACAATCCAGTAGATTTTACAGGATCAGGCTGTTAACTGTAAACTAAGGCAGAAAATGTGCATCTTTGTCATGATTTTCCTGCTTTCTTTAGCTACTGGAAATTATTCATCTAAGAGCTAAGTCTCAATTGAATGTCAACACGCTGACTTTGCAATTTAAGATACACCTGTTTGTTAAGGACATCTTTCTGATTAAGAGCATTCATCATGGTGCCTGTACATATTTTTCTTTGCTGATGAATCCAAGTCCTGTTTCAGAAATCTCTGGCACTGCTCTGCAGATAAGAATGTTGTAGAGAAAGCCATGAATCTAACTCTCCTTGGAATGCCACCAAGCATTTTAAGTCTCAAAATTAACTTAACTCAGCCTATTCACAAGATCAATCAGTTCCCTCTCAAATACATTCTACGTCAAACAGATTTGTGAAAAGTGTTTCTTAAGCAATACAATTTCAATGCAGCTATTGTGGCAGTGCATATGCATCATCAAATCGTTGGCTGGGGATGAGGCTGCTAGACCTATTATGCAGTCATAGGAATAAGAAACACACTGTGCTCCTCTTTATCGCTTTTTACCATTTGCAGCTCACTTGATGAGTGCCCTTGCATGAAATTGTCCATTTTCCCTTCTCAACACTTTGTCACAATTTTCCAGCAATAATAACAAAATAGTCTGTTAATAACAGGAACTGACAGGTTTTTTAGTGTGACCATTGCTTTCTCACCACTACCTAGCAAACAGAGATAATGACAAAGCACATTCTTTGTCCTGACAAGTCACAGTTGCATTTTCATATTCCTGAACAAACAGAAATGAAACAGTTTTCCCAACTAGAGATTAAAAGAATTTAATTTGCTCAACAAGCAGAGGCAGTATAAGAGTATTCATCAAAGCCAGGAGGATAAAGAGGAGGCATAGTGCTTTTGTATCGCCGTTTGTGCTCTGGTCTTTTGCTGGAGTTAAATGTTGCTCAGGACATAACCTGAAATCAGAAGAGTACGGCACTGAATGCCTTGTGACACATCTCGGACTAATGGCTTTTTTTAGACCTATTGTCTGTAAAACAGGTAACCTACATACTCCAGTGACTTTCAGACTTGGCTTTTTGTTGTGTAATAGGACAGATACTGGTCAGGCTTGGAGCCTGCCCTCACAGTGCCTATCCTTTCCTCCCTTTGTATTCCTAGTTTCCTTCGGGGAGTGAACAACAGCGGTGACCTGATATGAAGTCTGGCACTTCCCTAGCCTCTACCCTGCAGTGTACTCCGTAAAATGGGGTAGGCTTTAGGAAACACAGCCTTCCAACTGATTTCAGGTATCTAATAATGGCCTCGTAGGTGAGGAACAGTGCATGTGCCTCCTGTAAGCCATCATACTGTCAAAGCAGACAGTGACATACAAGCTACAAGCTCAGAAAACTAGTTTTACAAGCTGCTGATAGGTTTTGGTTCTTTCCATGCAGGCCGAAGGCATCAATTCAATATTGGGGTGGCCAACATAGGGTGAAGAAGACAATTTTCTTCCCTCTGGTTTCAGCATAAAAAGATTTACGCAGTTCTCACTGTTCTCACTGAGGACTGGCTTGAGTATATCTTGCACTTGACTTCATGGCTTATTTGCTTTTTTACGTTTTACTCAGTGGATGTTGGTGATAAGGTTGTATTTTCTGAGTGGTTAAACTCATTAACATTAATAGCTAGGGCTGTTGAATCCCATTGCTGTCTACTGTGATCACATTGAGCAAAACTTTCCTGAACAGAAATAGCAGTGTGCTTATCTGTCCTAAATCAAAACAGCCATCAGGCTTCCATTTAAAATTTCACTGATTCTGCATCTGTATGCTGGTCTGGTTCAAGCCAAAGAACACTGTGTACATTAGCATTTCACAACTTAGTAATCAGTCTCAAACATTGTGGGTTCCCAGAGAGACTGTTGGAATTAGATGTGATGCTTTTCATAGGAGAAAAAAACATTTCTATTCAAAATACCACAAGGAAACTAACAGGAAAATACTAAAAAAAGATTATAAAAGATTGAGAGTATTTTCACATTTATCCTCCATCTCCTTTTTCTAAATCTTTACATTTACCAAATTATTTGTGAAACATTCATTCTATTACACCAGCAAAGGATATTGTAACATTAACTTATAAAATGACACAGAAGGTGTCGGGTGAATAGCTGCTCTATTCTTTCAGTTGTTAAAGCCTTGAGTGACAGTATTAATCATAACAGAAGGACTGCAGGGCCCTGAATTTTCATCTTGTTAAAGAAATGAATGAAACACTGGTTGTTTGATATCAATGTGTTTATTGGTAATTTGGAGGTTTTGTTCTTCCTGACAGCAGTTTCATATGCGCCTCTGAATTCCCCTTGATCTGTAGAAGTATCAATGACAGGAAATTAAAGGGATGATAGTCTAAGTACATTTTTCTGAACCAAGATCTCAAATATATTTATATTTAAGTTATAGAAAGAGTCCTCAATTATTTAATCTTGCTTTTCTAATTTATTAAATATCTGTCTTGTTCATTTAGATCAACTCCCCTTGGTTTCAGCAGTTTATTACTGATCATAGCGAGCCCTGGACAGGCAAAATACTACATTAGCTCACCCAGCTTGAGTTAAAACTGTATGAGCTAAAGGTTGAATTAAACATGCCCTTGTTACACGGAATTGCATCCTTTCTTAATTTACTCATTCAGGAGACTGGCAGTTAGGCAAACTAATAAAGGTTGCTAGAACAAATGAAAAGCCTTTTACTTTTGCCTGAAGATATTCACCCAGCCGTTTCATGCCACTTAATTAGCAAAACTTTTGACTTGAGGTATACTAGTGAACATGAGAAATAATTATAATGATGTTAATTTCAGTGATATTGCAATGATGAACCTGAACCTTGTCTTCTAAATACGCATCAGGTTACTCTTGAGAAACCTTCTAGGTTTAGTCTCTCAAGTTTGTCTTTCAAGTTCACAGCATGAAGTCCAAGAACACATTCAGAACTTATGGCAGAAATCCATATTTCTTTTACAGATTTCAGCTCTGATACTTGGCTGCTTCTGCTCGTCGATAACCCCCCATGATGTGAAAGCTCCCAGGCTGTGTGGAGGGGACGGCTATGGAGTAGGGAGCTACTTTCCTGATCTAAAAGATTTCTAGTAGTGAGGTGTGTTATAATTTCACTACAACCAAGGGAACAGTTAACAGTAGTTAAAACTGGATTTGATTCTGGTGATGAATTTCCTATGTTTCTAGTGCTTGTTTCTAACGCTTTCTAAGCGTTTCTAACGCTTGCATCCTGATACCTGAATTGAAGTATTTGTAAACAGAAATGTACTGCCTACTATTTCTTAGCGTAAGAAGAAATTCCAAAGGAAAAACGATATTCCCATACTGAACTTTGCCAGAATAGTACAGATTTTTTTTATTAAACATTACAATAAAATTCCGTAACATTACATTAAATTTACTACACAAAAGATGTATATGAATTCAATAGATGACATGGTCAATTTAGCGATGTTTGATCAGACAGCTCAGTTATCTGATTGCATTAATGCTGCATCTCCAAATTCTCCTTGTTCTGTCTTTATAGCTCTCCCTGTTGGAATCCAAGCCCTGGAGTCAAATAAGAAAATTTTCCCATCTCTTTGAAAGTCTTGGATCAAAGGAATGAGTGACAGCTCTGATCTGTAAGAATAAAAAAGCACACACTGGTAAAATCTCGCTCACTGTTAAGAAACTGTGACTGGAGACACAACACATGGTTAAAGTGGAGTCAGGGGCAACCTGTGAAGTCCAGAGCTCAAACTGCATCTGCAACTGAATTACTGCTGTGATTCCTGGCGTTAGTGTTCAGATTCAGCCCCACATTTAAAACTGCAGATCCAACCTTTTCATGTTTGGAACATAATGTTTAAATATGATAACAACCATTAAGCTTATCTTAACTAAATTTAATCCAAGCCCCGCATGCCAATCCGCTTTTTTTTCTTCTGGATTTCTGATCCATTGCCATCACTTCAATGCCTGTGAAAAAAAAATCACCTCTAATCAAACGGAACAGCATCATTAGCTGGTTCAGAAAACTCCTCAGGTATTAAAGAGACCGTTGTCTTGCTAAGTGCTCCGTGTTAACTGGTTCAATGAGACTGTTGCGAAGCTGGAAAAAAAACCCAAACCGTTGTCATCTACAGCGTCATCCATCACAAAATGCAAAGAATAAATCACTCTGCATACACTTGGGCATGCGGGAGCTGTAATCAGCTTGGATGCAGACCGAGAGCTGTCACCCGCGCAAGGAAAGCTCTGTCCTGTCCTCGGGAGCGCGCACGGGCCGGAGACCCTGGTCTCCAGTTCTGCATTGCCACCTCCCGGCCAAGTCCCGGCACACCGGTCTGGGAGGCTCTGCCTTCGCAAGAGGCTTGGGATGGTGCTGGGACAGCCAGTCCCTCTTTATTTCCAAACCAGCCCCAGTGTGGGCAAGGTAACAGGCATTTTGAGTCTCCCCGCGCTGTTGCTGTGGGGTTTGTGTCTTACTCTGGCCATGTAGAGAAGACTGGTGAACAATGACAGATGGGGCACAAAGGCACTGGGGTCACCGCGTGTGTAAACCCATGTGTGACAATGTAACGGAGTTTCCGTGTACATGACGTGTGTGGATGGGAAGTACGACACTGCAGGTCCTCACCACATTTTCAAATTCTAAGCTAGGCTGAGGACCCATCGTTGCGTGGGAAATGTCCTCATCCATCCACCACATAAGCTCTACATGTTGCTGGCTCACTTCTGGGCAAAGTTCAGTATCTCTTTACTGGTACCCAGGACAAATGGGAAGTGGACTACAGCCTCATTTTTCTTGCCCTTGCTTCTCCATTTATCTCACTGTCCTATACACAATGTTTGGTAGGGACACATCACGTATGTCCATCGCAAAAGTAAAGCTTAAACATATGTTCATTTAACCAATGAGGCAGAGCTAATGCCTTCTTACCACACCTATCACCCTGGGATTTGTTATTGCCTCTCTATGGATATCACTGGTGGAATGGCACACGTGAATGTCCACGTCATTGCAGTCTAATGGCTTAACTCAGGCTGTTGTGCGAAGTGGTTCAAGCTAAGCCACAGGGTTTTGCATGGACCGTAGGAAATGTCCGTATCTTCTCTTCCATCAGCAGAACTGAGAGGGCCACACATCCAGAGTGGGTGGCATACAGCCGGGAGCCATAGCATTGTGAATCTCTGGTATTTTTTTCAGTGAATATTTTGTGTCTGATTTCTACCGTGTCTTTCACTGGGGCCTTTTAACAAAAATGTACATAGACCTTGGTCTTATTTAGGGTAGAGCGAAAGACTCATAATTTCTTTTAAATATTCCTCAGCTTGCTGGGGGTGAAACATTTTAACATTAAATTTAGAAAATATACCCTCCCCTGTGCAGTTTTACAGGTGCATTTTTTATTTAAATAGCAGACATATATCGAAACAAATTGCTGAGTGGTTAATAAATACAACAATAACAGTAGAAAAATAATATGGTTAGCATTATATAGCCTTTCTTCTGTGCCTCTGGTGGGATGAATAGGTTTACAGCAGCAGAGAAGCCATTTTAATTAGATTTTTAAATTAGATTTTGTAGACCTGTGAAGAAGAAGGCGGCAAATATAGGCCAAAAGATACCACTGACTGCAGAGAAACTCATCACGCACCAGCAGCATCCTGGTAAAGAAGATAATGTTCTCTAGCCTGACCACACTGGAAAAGAAAGCGTTGCAAGGTCTATCACAGAAAGAGTGTTTATGTGAGGAGTTCAAACTAGCAGGCGTGCAGAGGGTCTCGACGTATTTGAACACCTCGGGACAACATACTAAGCTAGAGGGAGACCTGAACTAATGACAGCGGTTTAGAATTCCTGCATCAGTAGCTTTATAGGCAGTTTTCCAAAGGAAAAAAACTAATTTGCTGAAGGTTTTGTAATGCAGTGTGGCAAAGCTAAGGCTCAGTTTTGGATGCTTTTATTCTCTGGGTAAGTAGTACGTGCCAGTCTTCAGGACTGGCAGCTCAGCACTTTTCACCACCTTTCCATTAAGAACACTTTAAATGTTAAAAAAAAAAAAAAAATCCCATGGGTCTGCTATTTGAAATAGAGCGGAAATCACAATGTGAATTGAGAGGCAAACTTCTCAGACATTGTTTCTTCCTCGATGAGGGTCATGAACTGAAATTTAACCAGATTCAAAGAGCCAACTGGGTAAAAGGGTCAACATTCGGGGTCCCACTGGTCATGGTAACATTACTGCCAGGTCAATAGCTGTAATAGGGATGCTGACTTTTGAGTCGTTTTTTTCAACTGGTCATCTGAGTGCTGTGAAACTAAATGTCTGGGCTGGTACTGACTAATGTGTAAATCACTGTAATTATCAGTGTGTTTTGGTATTTTTTTCTTGCTATAGGATCGTCTCAGAGCATTTAACAAGCATGCAAGCCAGAAGGCAACATTTTTATTCCATAAGGACTGGTGGCATATAACCACACTATTTTAGTTCTGCATTATGGCTGCAGATATTTTCAGACATTTCCCTTTATTACGTGATGAAAGGTTTCATTCAGCTCGGGAAAATGACTGGTCCTGGCAGTTGCTTACAGCACAGAGAGCAAAGAGCGACTCTCTTCTACCTTTTTTCCCTGCATCTCTACCGCTCGTCCAGCAAGGGGAGTTGTAGGAACAATGCAGCCAATTTCTCTCAAACTTAATTCTAAAGAAAAATACCTGTGATCATTAGTAAGGTAAATTCCCCTTCGTCTGCTATACAACAGGTCAAACATAAGACATTTATGAGATACTCATTTACTATCTACTGATTTATTCTCGGTTTTGCAGAGGAGTAAAAGGTCTATCATGTAATTAAATGGTGTTTTCTGGGCCCTGCTGTTGGGTACTCATCAATACTAAGTTTTTTGAGTTTCAGCTGTCAGTCATTAGCAACAGAGCATATGACAGCTGTGCAATCCAGGCAGAAGAGACATGAATATGGTTGAAAGGGAAGGTATAGATTTGTTTAGCGTTTTGTTGTTTAGTGCAGTATTTTTAAACAAACGGAATAATGCAACATAAACAAAGGAAATTAAAATGGCAGCCTAAAATCATCAGCTGTGCATGATAATAGATATTTAACTACAGGTAAAAGGAAGTTTATCCATCTATCCAGCATATAATTTTTCCCCTACCTTACCTGTATATTGGTCTTTTTCATTACTAAAGAGTATTCATCCTACTGTCATATCTTGGTCTATACCCTTGCTCTCTTTCATGGAAGTTTGTTTCTTACTGTTCATTTATCTCACCGTAGTACCCTACCAGGATCAGATTCTGTGACAAGTTGTCTTGGGGGGGTTGATTTCATTCCTACCCCTGTGCCCACAAACACTTTTGTACTTTTGGGGTAGTAGGAATGCAAGTAGACCCAGGGAACAACGGCAGCAAACAGACAACTTACATGCTCTAAGTTAAGCAAGTGCAAAGCTCTCTGTAGGATGTGGGCCTCATTCTTATCAGGTTTATCCAAGAACTTCCCTCCGGTTAGCTTTTGCTGGCCAGTTTGGTCATTATCTTTGCTCCTCACATCCCTTTCTCAGACTATGCAGTGTCACAGTGATCTTTTTTCCCTCTCATTAGGCATTTGTTAGAGAAAGACATATTATCTTTCATTCACCGAGCTGGGCACCATAATAAACAGAAAATAACTGGCCAGATCCTAAAAGTATTTGACATTCATGCACGAGGAATTAATACAAAGTTGCTTGGGACCCCAGTAACTGGATACTTATACTGTGCTTTTTGCCTTAATGACCTTTATAAACATGTGACGTGCAGCTCTGGTAGAGCTTCCTGTTCTGGGATAGGCTGTTATACTATGACCTCCTTCATTAGGTGTGCATCTAAACTGTAGGGCAGAAGCAGCCTTCAGGCCAGGTAGAAAACACCTAAATCTATACTTTAGCGATGTTTGGGTTTAGATATCGATCCAGACTTCACAGCTAGTACTGCCTGTGACATAGGCTTTTTCAGGTGATTTGCTCAACGCTTCCTCAAAACTTCCAGGCCATGGTCATGACAGTCAACATGACAGTTTGCAGAATTTATTAATTTCCAGCTGTATTCCCCTTCTGCTCTTCTGTCTGCTGGTTACGTCAGCTTGACATGCTCCTAAATCCAGATAAAAAAAGCAACAGAACTTTACTGAAATGAAGTTTGTCTTCTTATCTGCCTGCTTCATCACATGGTCAAAGGATGCATTAGCAACCACTTCATTGGGGATAAATTTGTGTGGGTCTTGCCACACACAGAGTTGTTAGAGTAGGGAATTGTTTCAGTCAGAGTGGGACAGAGGAATCTCCTTTTCAAAGAATGGGTGAGGCAAAGCCAGAGCTTATTCTGGAAGCTTTCCGTGCCAGACTAGGTGATAACATCAGATCCTCTCCTTCTTTTAATCAAAAGGGTGAACTTTTAGCACGTGTCACTCTGAACATGTTTATTTGTTTAGAGCTACTAGATCAGGTGGAAATGGGACACAGTCACAGGGGATAACCACAACTGAGCCAGGCTGGGAGCAGTCCCCATGGAACTGTGCAAGTCTTGAACTGAAAAGGAAGAAAATAGGAGTCTGGGCTGTCTCTGCCTCTGCCTTACCAGGCAGGATCACAGAATATCACAGAATCACAGAATAGTCAGGGTTGGAAGGGACCTCTGGAGATCATCTAGTCCAACCCCCCCGCCAGAGCAGGGTCACCTACAACAGGTTGCACAGGACAGCGTCCAGGCGGGTTTTGAATGTCTCCAGAGTGGGAGACTCCACAACCTCTCTGGGCAGCCTGTGCCACTGCTCTGCCACCCTCAAAGTAAAGAAGTTCCTCCTCATGTTAAGATGGAACTTCCTATGTTCAAGTTTGTGCCCATTACCCCTCGTCCTATCAATGGGCACCACTGAAAAAAGACTGCTCCCATCCCCCTGGCATCCTCCCTTCAAGTATTTGAAAGCATTAACAAGATCCCCCCTCAATCTTCTTTTCTCCAGACTAAAGAGACCCAAATCCCTCAGCCTCTCCTCATATGAAAGATGTTCCAATCCCCTAATCATCTTTGTAGCCCTTTGCTGGACCCTCTCCAGCAGATCCCTGTCCTTCTTGAACTGGGGAGCCCAGAACTGGACGCAGTATTCCAGATGCGGCCTCACCAGGGCAGAGTAGAGGGGGAGGATGACCTCCCTCGACCTGCTGGCCACCCTCCTTTTGATGCACCCCAGGATGCCATTGGCCCTCTTGGCCGCCAGGGCACATTGCTGGCTCATGGTCATCCTGTTGTCCACCAGGACTCCCAGGTCACTTTCCACAGAGCTGCTCTCCAGGAGGTCGGCCCCCAACCTGTACTGATGCATGGGGTTATTCCTCCCCAGATGCAGTACCCTACATTTACCCTTGTTGAATTTCATTAAGTTCCTCTCTGCCCAACTCTCCAGCCTATCCAGGTCACGCTGTAAAGCAGCACAGCCACGCTTTTGTACGAGGAGATGATGTACGGAGACTGTGGCTGCACATATGCCATGCTGGGGGGGTTCTAGGAACTCCCCCATGTCTGCCTGCCCAAGATCCTGGTGAATGTAAATTATTCTGAAACTGTTGTGGATATTTGTGTTTAAGTAGGAAACCGAAGATCTGGTTCCAGTGGTTTTGGCATCTTTTTTTCATAACTTTTCTGATAACCTTCAAGCAAGAATCTTAGGCTGCAAACAGAAAGGTGGAGCTTGAGGTGTAAGTCTGGTGCAGTTGCACCCTGATGACTGCATGCACACACACAGGCTGGGCATTGAAATGCAGGCCTTTGAAAATATGAAGAAAAAAAACAGTTGTCCCTTCCAACCCTGACTATTCTGTGATTCTGTGATTCTGTGATACTACTGGGAAGGAATCGCACTGCTTCTGAAGATCACCTTATATCTGCACTTTCTGAAAGTCAGGGCAACTTGACTTTTTCCAGGTTCTCTTCCTGAGCTAACAGGCCACCAGGAGATGCAGGGACTCAATCCTACTTCAAAGTCCAGTTGAGACCCAGGGATGAATGTGCATCATTATCTTCCTCACACTTATTTTTCTGGGAGACCTTCCTTTGTTTACTGTCTCCTGAAACAAAACTTATCTGCCGCCTTGTTCAGGCTACAAAGAAAGTGATTTTCCTTCCCCTTTCATCACTTGTATTTTTTCAACTGTCAACTTATCTCCAGCCTGAAAGGTGGGATAAATTGTGTCTTCATTTGAGTATAGCTCCAGGCTTCCACTTAAAACATTAAAGACGATGCTTTAGCATCTATTAAGAGCAGTGATCCTGCTCCATGGATTTAGCTTTAATGTATGTAGGTTTGAAAGATCTGCAATCAGCAATCGTCCACCTCTGTAACATAATTATGTATTAGATTCTAAGCAAGAATAAGGATCCTAAATTTTCTCTCTAAATATGTCTGGAGCTTGGACAAATATTTTCATCACTGATGTATTAATTATATAAAATAGATGTGGATGTGAACAGGAAGCATTTTTTTCATGGCTAATAAAAATATAAGTAGATACAAATAAGTATAATATGGTGCTTGAATGTAAAAGAAAATAAATGTATCATAAAATTTCAGATAAACTCTGAGCATGGCTTGATTCTAACTCAGTTTCACAAATTAAAGGCAATAAAATATATGTGCATGGACTAACATTTTAATTATCATTGCTGATGGATAACATTGTTAAGGAAATATTCCCTGTATCTTTTTTATGCTAGAGTTGGAGTAGGAGAATTTACAGTCAACTGCATCAATTTTCTGAAGAAACGTTGCCTCAACTGTATATGTGTTGTTACGTTCCCCAAGCTTGCAACAAACTGGCTAGATCTAACAGACCAGAACTGCTTGGTTTTAATAGTAAGTGAAAGAATAGGACAAGTTTTGACACAGATTCTGGTTTGACACAGATTCTTGTAGCGAATGGGTATCTCCACCTGAAGTGGAGTCTTATTCTGGCATTTCTTGCTAGAATAAGAAAGATTAGTATGTTTTAATGGAGTATCTCTATGCAATGGTCTACTCAATGACAGAGTCCCTAATCCTTTTTCCCCCCTGAAAATGATAAATTACTGCTATGTATTTACTACAGTTTTTCATTATCTTCATTTACTATGTGCTCTTTAGCTCCCGGATAGGTTATTAATAATATATTTGGGCTTGGAGTTACTTTTATTTTTAACATTACTCTTGGGGAATCATAACCAATCTGGACCCCATTTTTCAAGTTTTTCTTAAGAGCAAAGTTAATATTCTTCAGACTTCTCAAGCCAAGTCAGGCATTAATGTTTTCAAAGAAACAACCACAATTAAAATCCCTGCTAGCATTTTTTTTTATTTTAATTGTGTTTGGGTGGGTACCCAAGTAGCTAACCAAGAAAGGTGGTTTCATGATATGGCCTCATAACCCTTTGCACTTGCATTTTTGCTCTGACATCATGATCAGTGCAGTGCTGGCTTTGTTAAAAATATAGTCACATCCTTGAAAACTATTAAAATCGCATATGCATTCCTTAAATCACGACAGGCACACGTGCATGCACACATGCACACATTCATGAGGGCAAAGACTTTGCTGGTTTAGGGGCAGTCATTGAAATGCCACTTGTTATTAAGTAAAACCTTAAAATGCACCTAGCAACAATAATCTCTACTGAACTTTCAGCTGCACTTTTTGTACATCATTTGTATTGACATGCATCCTTACTTGTTTTTTTTTTCTGCAGAACTAGCAAACCACTCCTTCCTAACGTGCAGAGAAGGTGGAGCATTAATTGTTCGGGTGGAACTTGGGGATAACAATTACAATGACTCCCTGGATGCTTTTAGTGATCCAGAAAGCTGAGCAGCAAAGCATTTCCCTTTGTTTCACGTTCTCACAAAGCAAATCCATAGAGGTACTCAATGTCTTTTTTTTTTTTCTCCCCCGTTTTGTGCCGCACAGAGTGTTCTGGCTTCCTGCTATTGTCCCTGTTATCCATTTTTCTCCCCATGCCACAGAGCCTGGTGGCTGTCCCTGTCGCTAATTGCTTTTGTTTACAGGTAACATGTGCTGCGTGTTGCCACGCAACTCATTCCCCTTCAGAAAATCCTTTAACTGCCCTTTCTCCTCTGATAGTAAGGCAGTGTGCCAGCAGCTCCTCACTTTTCATATTCAAACCATCTCTGTTGTGTAAGAGCCGCAATACTGGACGCCACTGCTTTGGAGGGTTCTCTGTGGTGCCTTTTAATATAGGAGAGGCTTTTAATATAGGAGAGCACAACCTGCATGTGGCAGAAAAGGCAGTTCTGAGCTGTTTTCCAAAGCAGTCACTGGTAGTCAGACCCACTCTACTGGGTCAATGAGTAAAACATACATTCCCTCTGTGCCCATCATGGCAAACATATACCGGTGTACAGATGGTCCCGTTAGCATCACTGCTTTAGCACACACTGTAGTAGTTTGGGCTTATAACTTTGGAGGTCCCCAGTGATGGTGGAGGTTTCCATAGGTGTAAATCCTCCCCCAAATTTCTCAGAGGCAGAGAGCACCCACCTTCCTAATCTCTTCCTTTCCAGTTCAAGAGGAGGCCATTAGATATTACTCAGAATTGCAAAACTGTAAACCAGCTATAACTCCTGTCTGCTGAAGAGCAGAAGATTCAGGAAACCGTTGGCAGTGGCCAGAGCCACTCAGAGGGAAAGGTTTGCAAGAAAAAAAGCCAAAAAAGAATGATCCATATTTATCTACTCCAGAACTGCCCAAGCAGCTATATACCCCCTATTGGGAGCATGCACAGTCAAGGTGGCAGGAGCAGCAAGCTCAACAGTTCCAGAGCTGAAAGTCTCATGCGCCAGTGGAGGCTTTGCTGGTAGAAGATGTAATGTTAGTGCTTCCTTGGGCAGGCTTCAGTGGATCCAGCCCTTCACTGCTTGTAATGTTCAGGCAATTTAGATCTTGGTGTTCTGTTCTCCAGACCTTTATTCCATGACAAACGAATGAAAGTTGTGCCTTGCCACCTTTTTCTGCCTCAGGGCATGGTGAATTTGAAACTATCACTAAAGTAAACCCAGGAACATCCATGTTAGTTCATCCCAATTAGTTAATAAAATATCTGCCTGCTCCTATGCATGCAGTGGAATATTAGAAAACTAAACTGTATTCCTTTGTTTACCCATAGATGTTTATAGGATAGGATAGGATAGGATAGGATAGGATAGGATAGGATAGAATAGTTTCCATTGGAAGGGACCTACGATGGTCGTCTAGTCCAACTGCCTGACCAATTCAGGCCTGACCGAGTTAACACATGTTATTAAGGGCATTGTCCAAATGCATCTTAAACACTGGCAGGCTTGGGCCATTGACCAAGCTCTAGGAAGCCTATTCCAATGTTTGACCACCCCCTCGGTAAAGAAATGTTTACTAATATCCAGTCTAAACCCCTGTGGCGCAGTTTTGAACCATTCCCACACATCCTATCACTGGACACCAGGGAGAAGTGCTCAGCACCTCCCTTTCCACTTGCCTTCCTCAGGAAGCTGTAGAGAGCAATGAGATCGCCCCTCAGCCTCCTTTTCTACAAACTAGACAAACCCAAAGTTCTGAGCCACTCCTCATAGTACATCTCTTCCAGATATTCAGGTCCCAGATAACTTTATATTGTAACCTTGTGCATGAGTATTTGGCTGCCTCTGGCTGTCAGAGGATTTTCTGACTGCTTTACACCACCTCAGGAACACAGTGACGCAAACTTGAAGCCCCAAACAAGTCTTTCACATAACACTCAGAAACGCTCAAGTGCTTGGTACTTTATAGCTCATCAAAATCTGGCCAGTTCTTGCAAATAATTAAGCCACTTTAAGTCAAAATTCAGGAATATTGTCAGCATTATAGCATGACAGAATTTTGCCATGTTGAATCACGTAACAGCCCCCTAAGCAAGGAAAGACTGTTAGACTACTAATTAATCTACTATTATGCCAGTATATAGATAAGAAAAGAAGAAATGGTAGCTTTTGGGACTCACTTGAGGATCTGTGGAGGAACCTATTTAGCAAAGCTCCCACTGACTGCGTGTGACTAGGAGCGATACCTTGAGGCGGGGAGGGGCTGTCACCTCTCTATGTATATTTGATGCGTTTACACGTTGTTTTCTAAAACTGGGCTCACCTGCAAGATGTGGCTCAGCAAGAGAATCCACACGGCCTTTGCAATGGGCTGTAATGTACAACAGGGGCAATGCTGAAGTGCTGGGTTACTGTGGAGGCCCCCCCAGCACTCGGCTTCTATCTCTTTTGGAGGGTGTCCCCTCCTCGGTCAGGACATCTCCTCTGGTACGTAGCAGTGGCCAAACTGCCGAAGCTGACTGACAGCTGCTGCCCAAACTGGAAGCAAAACAACAATTTCCAAGAAACACATCCTATTCTGAGCAGATTCCAAAGTTCCCGACGAATTATTTGTGAGACCCTCACACTGTGGCATATGCCATTTTTTGGGTTACCAACAAGTTTTTCTGCCAGTCAAGACTTCCAAAACCTTCCATTTTATGGATTACCTATTTTACTGTATTTGTGGGGGAAAGGCACAGAATTTCTGGACCTGTTTCATCTGACATTGACAGACTCAGCATGTGGGTTTTTTCCATTAGACTACAAGACTAGCTTTATTTACCTTCTCGACTTTTTTATAGGATGTTGCAGGATTTGTTGTAAGGCCTTTGCTACTCCGCTGGATCCATGGAATCTGTACTAGAGCTGACTTTGAATAGCTCGCTTGTCCACATTCACAATCTACCTTTCAACAACCAGCACAAAAGAAAAGGAGCCAAGCAATGCTGATGGTTAGAAGTTTCCCCTATTGTTCATCAAAAATAAGCACCTCACTAGCTTAAAGCCAGCTGAGGGTTCTGAGGAGAGTGGATACTGTCTGCAAAACCCCAGCTTCAAAAAAAAAAAAGGTGTGTGGGGGGGAGCTATAAGAGTGTAATTTTTACAGCCCTCAGAAGTAATTTATGAGAAGTGCCCTAGGTCTTGTA
Source organism: Ibidorhyncha struthersii (assembly GCA_013398815.1). Taxonomy (NCBI): domain Eukaryota; kingdom Metazoa; phylum Chordata; class Aves; order Charadriiformes; family Charadriidae; genus Ibidorhyncha; species Ibidorhyncha struthersii. The sequence continues at coordinate 252,690 of VZSZ01008379.1, forward strand.
CGTCTTATGTTTTTCTTTCATTGAAGTTTCCCCAAATACTTTACAAATGCTTGCTCTAGCTGGTGAATTTGACACTATTGTTTAGTACAATGATGTGTTTGCAACACTGGAAAGTAATGTTTTTCTACAATGGAGGGATTTTTTAGCATAGCTGTGTTTCCATTCTTTGATGTGGGTGAGGTGATCTATACCCGGTCAATGCTTCGGAATGCTTTAAACAATGTTTAAAAAAACAGAAATAAAACTCCATCTTCTAGATTTCCTATATATTAGATCCCTTTTATTCCCTTGCAAAATGCCAAGAACCTAAACAAAAGCCTGTCTATCTATGAAGGGAGCTATCAGGCCAAAGAGGGTCTTACTGAGCTTTTTTGTTCACCTCTTTGGTATGTTTGAAGCCTTTCATGAGAGCTATATTTCTGAGTTCTGTTGTTCATGTATTTTATGGGAATGGCTAGCTGGTTGTACTGAATATATGTAGCAGGGTATACAGAATGCTTGCAGAAAAAGAAAGAAAAAGATGATTTTGCAGCCTTTTGTAAAGGCAATACTAAGCTTTTTTTTTTTTTTTTTCCCTGAGTTGATAGCAATCCTTTGCATTTGGGGCTTGAGGTTCAGTGTGTCCTGTGCTGTTCCTGAGGTGTTCAGGGAAGGCACAAAGGCTGGAGTGCCCGCAGTTCCCTGTGTTCCACCCTTGCTCCCAGGGATTAACATTTACCAGCAGCAAATAACCACAGAGGTCTTGCAGAAAAGCCGAACCCTGTAAGCACGATTTGCATATACAGCACAACACCTGCAATGGCAAAGGAGCACAGTGCTCTTGGTTTCGTTGCCTCGTCACCCAAATGAGTTATATCACTATTATATGATGTGACTCATTATGAGGAAGGCAAGGTTATTTCCCTGTAACCTGAAGTCTGTGAGTTATGTTGTTTCTGCACAGCACTATTAAGTCTAACTTAATAGGCTTGCCTTAAATAGCCATGCAAATAGGGTTTTTTTCACAGTTTGCTGTTAAATACAAAGGGTTTAAATTCAAAGGGTGTTCTTTGGCCTCAGCATTGCATTGCCAGAGTTCATGTTCTGCTGAAGCGTTCACATTCAAAAGCAGCTACTGCTTCTGAGCAGCTCTGCATTGCCATCGAGGTAATAAAACAGTGCTGATATTCACTCTCAGAATCAGATGGGGTAGGGGGTAGGAAAAGAGAGCTTTTAACTTTGTATTTGCCTCTTCCAGTTTTTCCCAGACAGCTTTTTCCAACTCAGAGCAGGAAAACAGGAGGCCTGTTCTACCATTTCATATAGCCACACCACGGAGTTCATGGGATGACACCACAGGGGTTCACCTGGGGTAACCCCAAGGCAGAAGGGCTGCTGGGTGGCCTGCCAAAGGGTTTGAAGAGATATTTAGGCCCTTAATAACAAAAAAGCTTCCATGTCCTGGTGTAAGGGATAGAAGGAGCCAGAACGTGGCAGCAGTAGCATCGCAGGAGCTCCTCATCAGCCTCCTCCTGGCCCTGGCCAGGCTGGTCACGTGCCACCAGGAGGAGGGAGCTGTGTGGGGCACCTTGGTGCCTGTGGGCCTGCATCCACACCTTGTCCTCTCACTTCCCTGTGCAGAGCAGCCCTGGGTGGTGTTCACTGCCTCTCTGGACACCTTCAGGGAGTGGGGGGTGCTCTCAGGGGTGCTGTGCTTGGTATGTCCCTCCAGTCCTCTACAGATCCATTTTCAAGCTTGTAACTTTTGCACCCTTTCAGGGTTTTTTTTTTTTCATTTGTTGTCCCCTGGAATCAGTTGGTTTATCTTCTCAAGTTTCTTTTTTTTTTCCTTTTTTTTTTTTTTTTTTTTTTTTTTTTTTTTAACACCTTTCCCTTTCTGGGAAGGGCTTGAAGGCTTCATTACACCCAGGAGCAGATCAGGTGACTTGCTGTCCTTAGTGCAGCTGGTGGTTACTTGGAGAACTTGGGAGCTTGGCTGTGACCCAGGAGGTTTGACCTGCCCCAAGACAAGGTGCTGGGCTCCCGGGTTGGCAGGAGACCAGAGTGGGGTAAAAAGCTCAACTGCCCCCTCAGGCTGGGCTGTGCCTGCCATTTCCCCTTCACCAGGTTAGGCTGGAGTCTGGACCTTGCTTGGTGTGCCACCAGCAAGGGGACATACAGAAGAAGAGGATTCCCAGGCTTTTATTTTCCTCCTAAAGCTTTTCCCTTTCTCTTGATTTTACCAGTTTCTGTTTATATTTCTTTTTTGAAACTCAATAGTTCTGTCTCTCAGAAGTTTTACATCCCAATACGTGTGATTTGTGTCTGCTAGTAACTGTTTGGTGAGCAGCGTGGGAAAGAATATAGGAATTTTCACATAGGCAGTGGTTTTCTGGGTTTTCTTGACAGTGGTAATGGCTGGGATTTGGCCTGTGGTTTCAAAACTCTGAGCTGGAACACACGGAGGAAAATCATAGCAGTAGGTTTTTTTCCAGAATGCCTTTCTCTTTAGGTAATACAAGTGAGGTCAGCTTCCAGACATGAGGTTTGTATAAGCAGAAGACAACCAGCCCAGCTGAGGAGTTTGTGCTGAAGACGTCAAGTTCAGCTGGAAGGAGTTTGTATCTGGACATTTTCAGCCAGCTGAAACCTGGGAAGACAATTTCCCAGTACGAAGCCTTTGAGACTCTTAACCTCAGACAGTACTGCTGGATCTTGTTGTTCTTCAGGACATCTGAAACTACTTGGGGTTGGAGAATATACCTGCAAATTGCAGGCTGTCACGTTTGCAACCTGTTGTAGGTGACCCTGCTCTGGCGGGGATGTTGGACTAGATGATCTCCAGAGGTCCCTTCCAACCCTGACGATTCTGTGATTCTGTGACTGCACTGGGGTTTCAGTTCTTCTAACAGCCACACATACGAGTATAACTTGTACCAGTGCTGTGCACTGAGTCTGACTGGTGTGTGTCTTTTGCAAGACCTCACAGTTAAATGTATGCCTAACTCTACATTATTATGATGTTTTTAAATATAGGGTGGCATTATATAAATGAACAGCTTTACTCAGCAGTTTTCTGCAAATAATAGGCACTTTATTAAAAAAATTCCAGATCAGCTTACAGCTTAACCCCAGTCATTGACAACCATCTTTAACAACAAACCTCTACTTTTCAGGGAATGGGACTCATGCAAAATATTGAAAGATCACGCCTGTGGCTGACATACTTTTTAAGGATCTTAAAAATTAGGTACCTCAAATATCCTTGCCAAGTGACAGTTTAAACAGTTCCTTGCTTGCATTAGAGAGGAGTCATTTGTTGAGTGGCAGAGCCTCTTACTCAGGGAGTTTGTAGCAGTTGGAGTATTTCTTTACCAGCATAGTTTATAATAGTAGTACCTAAGGAAAACAGTCTATTGAGAGTATGTAGTCTAACAGAGACCAAAGAATTATTTTGCCAGTCTAATTGCCAAGCCACAGGCTTTTTCTTGCACAGGCTAAGTTATTAATTCTGCACTTCTTTCAACATAGCTAAGCTGGCAAGAACTTTAAGCACCATCTGTGCCTGTGCTTGCTTAACAGATAAAGTAGAAGCATCAGAAAATTCTGAGCATCTAAAAGAAAAAGCAAAACAAAACGATGCAGACACGATTCAAAGTACCTAATAGCACTCCCCAAGCCTTTCGCCAGTGCGCCTTCCTTCAAAGCCAGCCTTTGTTCCAAGCATGTGTATATAAAATGTAGGCACGTGGGCCTCATTTTCTCATGAAAGCAAACGGCTTGGCTGAAGCAGGCCGTAGGATAGCCATGTTTTGGGTAGTCCAAATATAAAAGGTTTTTTAATCCATCTGCGATGACAGGGCTGCACTAGCAGCGGGACCATGGCTTGGCTGGGCCGGGGAGACCTGCGTCCCCTCTATGCTTCGTAGCGCAGGGTGGCTGTCCCCGTGCAGAGGGATGGGAGGTGGCCGTCACGCAGGCATCGGTTCACTGGTGCAAGGCGCTCATCTATCACTCAGCTGCAATGACAGACCTGAAGATCTCTCTTCCTCCACCATCCTCCACCTCCCAAAGGAATCTTTCGATGGGTCTGGTTATTTCATCCAGACATTAAAAAGCTTTTCTTTATTATCTTCCCATCACTGCCAAAAGCTCTGAATGCTCTTGTGTGTCAAAAAACAGCTTTCCTTTACACCTCAGATAATTATAATCAAACAGAAATTGTCACAACTTAAAGAAAAAAGCTGAAAACCTGTGGTCTGAAGATAAGCTGGGGACATATTCATTTAAAAAATGGCTCCTCCTGTTGACAGAAGTTTAGAAAGCTTGTGTGTTTATACAGGTACCTACAATCTCTCCATCCCTTCACCAAGCATTAATGTAAATAAATAAGAGAAGGCATCCATTCCTTCATACATGAAAAATGGTTTCTTTGCTGTACGGTCCCAAAATTACCAAGGGCAGATTTTTCTGGCTTCACAAAACAAAGCCATCCATCCAAATTAGCTCAGCATCCTGGCTGCACTTTATGCTCTTTTTGTTTTCCAACAAAGGTTCATTCCTCGAAACATCTTGTTCTTGGAATAATCCTGGTAGTCAAAGAGACAAAAATGGCCATTTTTTGGCTGCTTTTCTCCAATGCTCTTAGGCTTTAGCAGGTTGCTAGCACTACCAGGCCTTCCCCCAGGGGACTTGGCAGCGGGTCTGCTGTTGGTAACTGCAGAGGTTTGAATCCATCGCTTTCTTCTGAGATTTTCAGAGGGGAAAAATATTGCACTTCTCCCATTTTTTCATCTTGAAGTCCGTGGAAAATTAGAAGCAAGTTCACAAATGTAGTTTTTTTAGAGTGAAAAACAAAAAACTTTTAGAGCAGAAATTGAAACCATTTTAAACCTTCAGACCACTTTTGTTAACTAATAAGTAATTGTAAGAAAGTTTACTTCAAAACTTGAGTACTAGGTTATTACAGTGCCTGCATACTCCAGGCTTATATGCTACAGCTAAAATACGCTTTTGATCATACTCTGTAATGAGTGTATGAGGCTGGTCATGTTTCTTTTCCAAGTTCCTTCTTAAGAAATTCTAACGTTAGGTCTCAGCATAGGTGCTACTTCTAAGCCTTATGGGCATAATCTTCCACTTTGCTTATAAATCAATAATAACAGCGGTGGGTTTTACTTTTAATTTTCTATGTTCTTCTATTGTAGAACTACGAAGGCAGAGCAATGCCCAGGAGCAATTCTGGTAGTTAGGAATTTCGTGGTCCCCTCTGGTCCCACTGATCCCGGCTGTCCCACTAGTCCCCAGGTTGTGGCTGCCCCTCTGGCCGGGCAGCATCATCGGAGGGCTGGGGGTTTCTGAGCGTGCTACGGAAGCTAAAACAGAAACATTTCCAGAAGAGCATTGTGGGATGGTTCACAGATACACAGTTCCAGTACACCACCATCATCAACTGCCCCAGGTGATGCCCATGTCTCCTACATTTAGTATGGGGTTTCATGCATTTTTTCCCCCTTCAAACAGGGGTTAAAAAAATGGCCAGCACAGACAAAATAAATCAGCTCTCTAATTACTTCTGGAAACTCCTCTTCTGACACTTTAAAGCTTTAGCTCCGGCTGTGTCCTGGCATATCTCCGCTGTGCTTGTTTGCCTACATCCTCCCTGGGTCTATTTTCACCATTAACGAAAGATTGTCCCCAGGAGGAGCTGATGGGAGATGCCAGTGCAGCATCCCTTGAGTGATCTGCAGCCTTGTGTTTGCAACTCAACAGCCTCCTGTCTCCCCCACATTTGCGCTCTTGGTCTCTTGTCGGAGATGACTCCAGTTCTGTTTATCTCGGGGAATCAACACAAATCTGTTTGCTGTCTAGTAGCTTCGAGTTTCCCGAGGTTACTCCCAACTGTGGGAGTTGTCCCAAAACATCTCTGCTGTTGTGACTGCCTTAGCCAGCGTCTCTTTGAAATGCAGGCTCCAGGTGATTGACTTCCAAGTAAGAGGAGCTGAATGGGTTTAGACAGATTAACATTCTAGCAGTGAGTGGCAGTCATTCCAAGGAGCTAAATCAAATTCTCAAGTGCTCATTAGCAACCGGGGGGTGGGGGGTGGGTGGGGTGAAGAAAAAAAAACTAGTTGGAGAACATAAAAAAGAATCAGCACATAACTGAGAGATTTGTGGAAGCTGTTTTCTTCATTAGAGTTTTTCATTGATGGGCATCTCCCTGAAACATGAAGTCATGGGGTGCCACTGCTTAACATTTGTCTGTAACACTAAGTATGAAGGTGCAGTTGACCCAGATTCACTTCAAGTTCAGAATCAGGCTGGTAAAGTTTGTCTGGCAAGACACGTGGTAACAATGCGGTACTTCAGCGGCAGGGTAAATACTACTGCAGCTGCCATTCGCTGTCCCATCTTGGAAGGACTTCTCTACACCCCTGAAAAGCAAAACACAAGTCTGCTGTGATGATTTCACTCGGGTCATCCAGGGCACTGCGTGTACTCATAATAATTTGTCTGTTTGGAGTGTCCTAATAGGACATAATTGCATAAATCGCTGTGTGGGGGAGGTAAAGAGGACATTCACCACTTAGCAATCTGGACAAGAATTACCACTCTGTCTCAGGGCATGCGGGGACAGTGGCTTCCCCACAGGTTTGGAAAGGTGCAGCCTGCATGGCTCACTGACAGTAGCCATTTCCAAACAGCATAGTGAGGAAGGGGGCACAGGGTGGCCATGCAGCAGCCACCCTCCGCAAGGCCACCCTGTGTCCCCTTCCTCTGGCAGCACTGCCACCGCCCTGCCGCACCCCCCTCCCCGGGCACCCAACGCTCCTTCCCCCTCCCCACGCTGTCCTCATCGCTCACTTCAGGCTTGGGAGCAACGGTGAGACGTGGGCCTGAATTTTACCAGGGAGTGGAGCAGTTTACATTAATTGAAAATATTTACAGTTTTTTCTTAAGCTTGTTTTCCTAGAGTTCTACAAATCGTGCAAACAGACTTTTGGCGTTTAGGCAACTGCACTGCAAAACTTCACCTGTTCTCACTAAGAACATAATAAAGGGCATAAATAGGAAAGATTTGAAATTATTAACAACCAGTCCCATAAAAGTAAAATCAGCTCTACCTGGGTAAGGTTTTCTATGCAGAGTGAAGCTGCCGTTTACCTCTCACATTTCAGAAACAGCAGAGGCAAATCCTGCCCCAGGTCCCCTTTGCTGCTGGATTTACTCAGAGAAATATTTTCGCTGCTGTTTCACGCAGTGCTAATGAGTTTAAAACCCAGTGGGTTCGCAGCAGCTGAGCGGTGGCGAGAGCAGAGCCCTGAGCTGTACCAGGCTACAGACTGGCCTGGAGGAGAGGAGGGAAACTCGAAAGCACCTTTGCAGATGGCAGTGCTTGAAGGAAAGCTGTCTGAGGGTTTGGTTTCAAGCCGGCACCCACGACTGTCTTTCTGCACATGGGCGCTCCTGCTGCCAGCCCTCCCGGGCTCTGCTTGGCTGCTGGATCGTGCTGCTTCGTCCCCTGCTCTCTCCGCCTGCTCTGCGCAATGGTGCTTTAAGTGCAGCTCACCCTCAGCGCAGGAGCATCCCTGACGGGAAGTGGCTGGGTGCTCTGCGAGTAGAGTCAGCGTGAAGCCTGGAGGACAGACAGTTAAATACATTCCCTTGACCAGCACCCACGTTTTTCAATGCCTTTTAGAAAGCTGCTTTCACTGAAGAAAAAAAAAAAAAAAAAAGCAGTGAAGAGATCAGGACGTCAGGAAATGCTTTTGCTGACTTGGTGTGAAGAAAATATTTTTCTTATCCAAAACAACAGAAGAAGCTGAATAAGCCACTTCACCTTCCTTCCTTTCCTCTCCTCCCTCTCTAGGCTTTCTGCCTCTGCAAAGGACATTTCTTCAGCCATTTGACATCACATCTAGCATATTTATTCGTGATTTATTCGCATGGTCAGCTCCTGGGACTATTCAAAATGGTGGACACCCATTGATTTGGCTCCTACCTTGCATCAATGGGCATGGCAAAGCCTTCTGCTTGGATCCATCACACACACATAGTGGTTACAGGTTTTTGCAGTGCCACGGAAACAGAAGCTGAAATGATTGCAAGTGAATTCTCTTTCTGGGATTCTGAATCTCTCTGCTATATTCTTGATAGTTTATGAGCAGTAAATTTGGGACCTAAGCCCACTAGGCTTGAAAGCGCTGCATAGTGCAAAAATTCTTGCAGGAATTTGAGTGATTTCTGCTAGGAAGTGTCATGCATTGCTCCCATGATCACTGCTACAAAGTATGATCCAATTAAAAAAAAAAAAAGAAGACAAAAAGTACCTTTGTGTTCAGAATCCTGGCTCTTTGCTAGTGTAAGTGATTATTTACTTCCCCTCTCCTTCGGAATTCTGTGTTCCTTTAAGCCAACACAGGTAAGGACCAGGGAGTTGGGTCCTTTTCCTACCATACCATACATGAGCAGGAGCTTAGTAAATCCTAATCGCATTCACCTGTACAGCCCCCACTGCAAGCACTGTAGGCACAACATGGTGTCCAGGATCATTACTAACAGTGATGATTAATAGACAAGTACCTGTCAGAAACAGCATGAAAATAACTGATCATCCCTTTAGGCAGGGGGACACACTGGATGACCTCGCAAAGTCTCTTCCAGCACCATGACTCTGTGGTAATATGGGAAGAAAAGGGCTCCAGCTTGATTTTCAAATAGTCAGATGGTTTCAGGGCTGCAACTATGAGCTCAGAAAATAAAGCATCCTTCTGTCTGCAAGCAGAGCTCATTGATAGGTGCGCAAAATTCTCCTGCCATGTAAAATTTGGGGGAGTATATGATCGTAGAATCATAGAATAGTTAGAGTTGGAAGGAACCTTAAAGATCATCCAGTTCCAACCCCCCTGCCATGGGCAGGGACACTCCCACCAGACCAGGTTGCTCAAAGCCCCATCCAGCCTGACCTTGAACACCTCCAGGGATGGGGCAGCCACAGCTTCTCTGGGCAGCCTGTGCCAGTGCCTCACCACCCTCACAGTAAAGGATTTCTTCCTAATATCTAATCTAAATCTACCTTCTTTCAGTTTAAAACCATTACAGTTTAAAAACATGTCGGTTTAAAACTGTTAGTGTTTTTCTTCAAAGTATCACCACACTTCAACTGCATTATGATGCTGTCTGCCAATGGCAGGCTTCCTGTTCAAAGGGATGCTTTTTGTGATATATGTAATATACACGCCTGAAACTGGAGCCTGGATTGCAGTAGGTGTCCTGCTGCCTAATTAATTTAGAGAATTCAACCCAATGATGCATCATACAACTACTGTTTGCTCATCTGCTTCAATGGAAACAAATTTATGTTAGAGAAGAATGAATGAAAACAACGTATCTGGGAGATTTAGCTTTTTGTAAAGCCATTCTTTCTATCTTCTACAAGAAAACTAAGAACAAGAGCACACTTCAATGAAAATTTCATTTTTTAATAAAGATCCTCATTTCTAAAGGGGAGAAATATTTCACCTGGTGAGACTTCGCTTGATGAAGGTGTGAACAGATGTGCGGTGGCATGAAGCTGGTGCCACTGCAATAGATCACGTGCACGATCAGGTTTGTTCCCAGGTGGTAGCTGCTACTCAATACCTAGGCAATGCTTTCCCTGCTGCCCCAGCAGCGAGCGGCTCAGGGGCTATTTATGCTGCATTAGATTACTTGACCTGAACTGCATTTGGGAGTACTTACATGATTTTCTCTGTTGGCTCAACTTCAGTTTGTACTAAAGGAGCGGTAGCAGATGGGAGGGAATAGGTACTTTTCAGAGCCCTCTAGGTTTTTGCGTGGTGTCTGCCTGCAACTTTTCCACAGGTGCTCAGAGCCTAGTTCTAGTTTTCTCCAGTTGCTCCTGCACACTGCCTGTTACTTATCTTACTGGGTAGGGTCTATGATTTTTACTACATTCAAGTTAAACTGGTGAATTCTGAGATAAACTGGGGCTGGATGGGTACATCTGGGAAAAAGAAAAAAGTGAAACGTAGTAAAGATTACGGAAGTAGAAGAAAAAAGAATTAGAAGAAATTAGAGTACTACTCAGGAGAAAACCAAAACAAAACCCCCAAAGCACCTTGGCCATGGCAGTAGAAAGTGCTGCTAACAACACAGTTGTCTCAGCACTGGCTAGAGGGGAGGTGCTTCTGACTCAGTGCACCACGTTCCTCTCCGTCTCTCCTGCTCAAAACACTTCTGTCTATAGTGCCAGTAGATATTTTGGCTTTGTCAAGGTTGTTATTAACAAACCACTAATTACTAAGCTAATATTATTAAAAAAAAAGAAAAACAATTAAGGCCTATAAAATTCATATAAACGCCCTGCTTTTGTAGGCGCAGTCTGGCAGGGATGGTGGAGTCCATTGCACGGCGCTGAAGGTAAGCCCCAGCTGACTTCCAGGCAGTGTAAGTCATCTGGTCTGCAGCAACTCATACTTCTCGGCAGAGGTGGGAGGGGATCTGGAAAACTGGTTATTGCAAGATAATAAAAGCTAGTTTTGAATTTGTATTTCATTTCCTAGGTGGAGGAATGTTCAACTGTTGATTACTTTGATTAGTAGTAGCTCTGCAATAATTAAGCCGAAGCAATTCCTTCTGATCTAGGTTTCTTTCTGGTTAATTTAATTAACGAGGAGAAATGCTAATCTAGTGAACGAACAGATGAGTTAGCGCTGTTTTCTCTTTGAACTTATAGGTTAAATGTAAACCTCTTGGCCTCATCACCTTCTCCATGTCTGCTTCCTGCCATCTCCCTTCACTTCACTCCAGTTTAACCATCCCCTTTGCTTTCTCAACTGGGCAGGACACGTCTTCACCATCCATTTGTAGTCAGTGTTCCTTGCCTCCTTCCTTTTTACCCTCCTGTTTAAAGCTTTAGCGTCAGTAGAGACCTACCCTCAAGTGGAGGCAGCACTGAGACTAGCATCAACCCCCACGGCTTCCAACCACTGCTGCCCGCGACATCCTTCTAGTAGGGCCAGGACCTGGAGAGTGATGTATGAAACAACACATCTGGCAAAGCAGCACTGCATTTGTTGGTAAGAGACTATTTTAGGGCACACAGATTTATTTGGCCTTCTCTTACTAAGACCAGACTAAGCCATCAGTTTTTCTTCTAGTGAATCCCATTAATCATCCTGCCAAATATTTCATCAGGTTTCCTGATGGGAAAACCTACAGAGGAGCTAATGGTTATTATGATCACTAATATAGCTTATCTTGCTGTAGGGCTGGAGGACTTGGTCATGGATAAGGACCTTGTTATGCTAAGTGCTGCCAAATATGGATCATATCCCATGTTTTTCACCACAGAACTCATCATCTGAATAGACTTTGTCAACAGGTCTTCCTCAGGATAGAGTACACCTGGACTGGAAATATTATACAACAAGAATTACAATTTTTGTTATTATTTATACTTACACAAAAATCAAACCAACGGTATCCATGACCCTGTGACTGTGTCACAAATTCTTCCAGTTACCATGTATGTATAATAAAAAATCATAGTTTTATTTTGGTCTTGTTCTTATTCTGTATGAATTGATGTATGCAATCCTAAACATTGCTTCTAGGGTAATTTCCTAAAGAACAGTGAATTGCTTAGAATATTACAACTAAGTCTAAAATAATACATGAATATTAATGTACCATGTCTTTTATTCATATACAGTTTGCAGCTTTCACATAGGCTGGGTGATTTTCAGTTTATACCATATATTTTTAATAAATTTTCAGCTAGGGAGGATATAATTCCTCTTTAGAACAGTCTTGTTTGGACCCTCAGATTAAGCTGAAAAGATGCTATGGAATATTGAAAAAGAGGAAAAACTAGAAACATACAGATGTTCATCATTAGCTAACTGCAGGACACTGCAAGTAAGTGACTAGAACTGATAAATATGTTTTCTGTATAAAATCACAAATCTATGTTGTACTATTCGTCTTGCTGCCGTGAAGCTACAGGTGCTGGTCAGGGTAGGGGTCCTCTTCAAATATTGCAACAAGAAACGCTGTGCTGCTGTTATATAATTATCACCAGCATTGTCTCACATGCTCAGTTGTAAATTAATTACCACAGAAATGATCAAAACTGGACTTCAGTGCACCTCCGATTATTCCTGCCTGAGCTGGTCACTCTCTCGAGGTTTCAAGCTGGTTTGACAGGTGAGCAGAGTGTTTTTAACTTCCCTATACCTGATTTCAGACAGCACACTTATTCTGTGCAAATCCGACTCTAATAATGGCTTGCGGTGCAGTCTGCTCTTCGATGTCATGTTTATTCCTGTTGTGGTTCTTGGCTTTTCAAAAAAAAAAAGAGAGAACAGAGAAAATATTGTGCACTGGAAAATTTCCCTGTCACATAGCCTTCTGTCCCTATTTACCAGTGAGGTGTGTGGATATTTTATAATGTTTAATTACTCCTCCCATCCCCATTGCTGATGCTTGGCTGTCATAGAATCATAGAATGGTTAGAGTTGGAAGGGACCTTGAAGATCACCTAGTTCCAACCCTGCTGCCAGGGGCAGAGACACCTCCCATTAGACCAGGTTGCTCAAAGCCCCATCCAACCTGGCCTTGAACACCTCCAGGGATGGGGCATCTACAGCTTCTCTGGGCAACCTGTTCCAGTGTCTCACCACACTCATAATGAAAAATTTCTTCCTAATATCTAACCTAAACCTAGCCTCTTTCAGTTTAAGACTGTTACCCCTCATCCTATCACTATACTCCCTGATAAAGAGTCCCTCCCCAGCTTTTCTGTAGGCCCTCTTTAGGTGCTGGAAAGCCACTATAAGGTCTCCCCAGAGACTTCTCTTCTCCAGGCTGANCCAGTTGGGGTCTCACCAGAGTGGAGTAGAGGGGCAGAATCACCTCCCTCCACCTTCTGCCCACGCTGCTTTTGATGCAGCCCAGGATGTGATTGGCTTTACTCTCCAAGTAGTCTGCACCCACCCTCTTTTTCCCTTGTGCATCACTGGTTATTGATTTCTGTAGCCTCTTTGGAGGGTGTGAGTACATAGCCAGATGCTAGCACTTGCCCAGACTTGACATTTGGGATTTCCTCACCAGTGGGGGCAGGCAGCAGCTCCCCAAAGCCTGGGCTGTGGAAACATGAGTCCTTCTGATCAAAGGTGGTCAAAGGCCCAATCTTACTTTTATTTTTGCCATATCATGGCCCCATGGGAATATTTTAAGGAATTACTTTGAAAATGAGTTAGATCTCATGGAAGTTGGTTTTTGACATCTGTCACCTGTTATTGAAGGTAGTTGCCAGAGGCTTTGAAGCTCCTGTACCAGAGTGGGTATTAGAAACAAGAACAGTTTCCAAATTTGAGTATCAACCCAGGGCTTTGCTGAAAGCCAAGGCAAATGCAAAGATAACCATAATTTCCTGCTGATATTTGTCTTGGGGCATACATCCTTGTAGGATTAGAAGGTCAAGAATGTTACTCTCGCGTGGATTGGTAGACTGGAGACAACTGAGGGCTCAGAGCTCAGAAGCTGCCAGCTAATGCACAGAACAGAGAAGAAGCTGGGCAGTATACAGCAGTGCAGGTGGACAGTCCTACCAAACGCCTGCAGAGGGGTCTTCTGGTTTAATGTCATCTTTTGCTGCAAATAAACTATTTAATGATTATTTGATTTCTCCTGTGTCCAAGAAATCATGCACTGAAATATTTTTGCAAGTAGTCTGAATTTCACTAAATGTTCCTGGTTTTGTTGCAAATCACTAATTAAAAAAACAACCAACAAAACAAAAACAACAACAACAAAAAAAAAAAAACAAAAAAAACCCCAACCAAAACCAAAGAGCTTTTTAATTTTACCTAGTTATTTAGGTCAAAAAACCCATCGGTGTTTATTAACATAAGGCTTATGTGGGACAGAGATCTCGCCTATCTGGGTGACCTTCCTGTATGATGGGTTCCTTTTTCTGCATTACAGTCCCACAGCCTGTGTCCGGTGTCCTGCTGGAGTACTTCTGTCACAGGAGAGTGGAGAGTGGAGCTTTCACCATTATTTTCAAGTCACTGAGTCATTTGAGTACACTTTTTTTCTGCTAAACACCCCCTCCCTCCCAGAGGCACAAACCTTCCTAGTTGTTCCCCTGACCTCTACACAAGCTCACACCCAGCCAAGCACACAAGTGTCTGCATGCGCTGCCGTGATATCTGATGTTGTCTCGGGAGCCGCTCAGACCTTGCTGCTTCTGTATGCTGGGAGACAGAAACTGTGAATTTAGGCAACCTCTTTTGTTTTCTTTTCCCTTTTTACAAGGATTAATAAATAACTGGATTCTACTTGGCTTGATTTTTGTTCTGTTCTCAGAGCTTGCTTTGGTACATAATGATAATTTCCTGCTGAACTGCTTCTGCTGCACTTTGCCTGTTTCACTTCCCTTCCAAGAGCAGTGACTTCAGAGTAAATACCAGAGCAGCACGCGGTGTGTGTCCTAGCCAGGGTTAAATCTGACCACATAGCCTTGTGATTTTACCCAGCTCCTGATTTCACCAGCGACAGCTTCCAGTTTTGAGCTAGAGAAATGTATGTTTGCTATGAAGAGAGCGCCCACGTTGCCGCTTGTGAATTCTCAGCCATCCACACAGCAGATGATGTCTCTGAGATCCCCTGTGCCAACTACCTGCTCTTCTGAGTTGAGAAATTATAAGAGGAGAGCAATACTACATTCAGAGGGTTTTACCCTAGCATTTTCATGTCCTCATTTTATTACGAGGACTGGAAAACCACTTCACCTATGTGATAAAGCTCAGCGCAATAATAACAGAAACAACATTACTATTCTTATTTCTGTGCTGGAGGAGGTGCTGCCCATGGCTATGTGAAAGCCCATGGCTATGTGAAAGTGCAGAGCTCTCTTCCCTCCCGAGCTTTAATAAAATCAAGAGGGAAGAAGAGCAGCAGCTTGTTGCAGCGCCCTGCAAGCTGTGGGTTTGGTGGGAGGCGCAGCGGGGGTTATCTAAGGGCACGTTTACATGCAGCCAAGGTGCATCGTGCAGACACCCTGAACTAAAGCGCCCCAATGTACCTCTGTGGCTCCAGGAGCCCCCAGGGAGTATTTCCTGGCTGAACGCTGCAGGAGCACATGGCGTCCCAAGCATGCCCGCTCCCCGGAGTAAAGGGCTTACATCAAAGATGAAATAGAGCCACTGCCATCAAAGCCAGGCGCTGCTGTGACATCCCGGCGCTGAGGCTTGCTGGGTGGAGGGGAGCAGCCTGCTGAGCCACTGCGGCTGCACCTCCATGGCTGGGGGCTCCCGGCTCAAAATCAACAGACGGCTTCGTACCCGGCTCCTGCAGGCATAACTGCGTCCACAGGGAGCACAGGGATGGGAAGCCGGGACTTAGAAGTTGAGGAGAGCTTTTGCAAAGGGCAAAAAGAGGACAGCAAGCTGCAGCGCAGCCAGGCAGGCTGCACAGCTTCTGCCAATGCCAGGTGAGGAGGACACAGCTCCTGGCTTGTCATCTCCATCCCAAATCATAACACCGGGAATCTCACTGCTGTCACAACAGACCTGTGTTTTAATGAGGAGGAGGCATGGGTGGCTTTACTGGCTTCTTTTAGTTTGAGAATTGTATTTGGTGTGAGGGCAGCATGGAAGAACACATAGGGTTACTTGTAGAAAAGCACATATTAGTGTGCCCTGGGCTGGCACTGCTGGCGTCACGGCAAGGCAGAGGCAAAGCGCTGAGATGGACACAAGAACGAGAAGGGCTGAGATATGAAGTGTTTAAATAAAAGCCTGAATCTGAAAGTGTGTAGCTGGAAGATGAGGCTGTTGGGAGGGGTAGGGTGGTCAAACCACCAAGTAGGAAAGCAAGACGTACAGTCTGGGAGGAGACGATGGGGTGGGAGGGAAGCCACAGAGAGAGAGGTTGCAATCAGCCTGCATGGAAGTATCAGAGAGAAAACAGCAGGGGTGAGAAAAAATGAGAGGACAAGAGGATGGGGGAAATCATGTCTGCTGCTACATTACTTCAATGTCTGCTGCTTCAATTACTACAATTACTACATTCAAATGATAATCCTTATAATTCAGATTATCAAGAATAACTGGAGCCATTCCATTAAACTTCTGCATTCAATGTGATGAGGTGTTTTCATGACCACATGAGGAAAAGAGACAAGATTTTTCCCCTACCCACAAAAAATCTCTGAGTAAATTCTTCTGTACTAGTCTGGGATGCCTTTCATGAAGTTATGTGTCTGGATTTGATCTTTGAAAGGAAAGTCATGCTCTTGCATTATACTCTTTTGGCCTTGGTGGAAACTGATCTTGAACCAAGCCAGTTTTGTTAGTAAAAAGCACTGTATCCAAGCCACAGGATCTCTATGTTCATCCCAAGTGATAGGAGTTAGTTTAATAATTCTGGACTAATATCAGTACCAAAATATCTGTAAATACACTCTTGAAGCTGAGTGTTCATAATATGGGGAGCTTTGTCAGTTAGAGGTATATAAACCTATAGACCAAGCCAGCTCTGATGATTTCAGCTGTGCTGACAAAGGGATGGTTTTTTCTGCCCTGATGCTACGCTGGCCTCAGCCAGCTCCCAGGAGAGCGGATGAGACAGAAGGCAGGGTGGTCCTGGGAGACCAAAGACCTGCAAGGATTTTGCTGGGCTCTCTCTTTCCTTCCGCTACCCTCCTCATTAGCTGCCCCTGTCTGTCTCATCCCCTCTTCCCAAGAAACAGGGTCTCAGATCTGCTCCCCATAAGACCTTTCTGGAGCAGAAGGTGCTTGTCACAGGCAGACTGAGATCTTTTACACAGGACAATGTAAATGACAGTACTTCATAGCCCGGTCTCAGAAATGTTCATTCTCCAAGCTTCAGCTTTAACTGGGAAAAAATCAGACACTGGAAGATGACTGACTTAATTGCAGACTGTCTTTGCTTACTGAATTATACCCAAATATTTAACCTGTACTAGGAAACATTCTGTGTTAGAAAGCTTAAACAAAAATTTAGAGTTGAAATAGAGGCTTTTTAACTTTTCTTTTTTTACAGAAGTAACAAATATTCTACTTCTCCAATCAGTTTTGTGCTATTTGGAAACATTTCATTCCTGAGTAACACACTTTCTCACTTGTGTTTTTCATAGTTTCCCCATTGGGGGAGGGTGGGGGGAAGGGTTTTCATAATCTCCTGAATGAAGTGCAGTCACCAGACTTTTAACATGCAGTTTCTTGCTGCAGTAAAGTCAGCTCTTGGCAGTAGCCATAAACAGTACAGTAGGTATTGCACAATTGACACCACAATAAGACATACTCAGAAGGAAGTGTTACAAACCGGGAGACACACACACCCCCAAAAAAAACCCCAAGCCCCCCTACACTGAATGTTCATAGCCAGACATTTTTTACTGCAATTTTAAGATCAGTTTTGGAGGACGCCTTCCTTAATCAAATACTGTTGCCTTTAAAGATTAGTGTTCACAGTCTAATCATGCTGCACTTAGCTTAATTCGCTTTGCTATGGACTCATTAAATTCTTTTCTTTTGGTCAGAAACCCTGCCATGGCTTGGCAGAGGAACAGGAAATCTCTGCTCGGTGCTACAGGGTTGTGTCTGCTCTTTCATTTTAACCCGTAGACTGGAGGGTTCTCCAGCGAATTATGACTGGGTCACTCTTTCCTTCCTATGTAAAGATCTCACAATGCCTTAAAACACTTTGTCAGCTGAAAAATTGGGACTTCCAGAGGGAGAAAAATTATTCTGATGTCAAAAATGGCTCAAACTGCCATTAGATCAATTAGATTTAACGTTTAATTTTAGATGACCTGAACCCCCAATGGCAACAATCCCTATGACTGATCATAAATTTTCGAGGATGCTTTTATCCCATGTCAGCTTGCGATACATCCAGCATTTGGGGGTCAAGAAGAGACTTTCCTGTCATCTGAACGGCTGCTGTATGCTAAGAAAGGAAAGTGCACTTCAGGACTAACCTGTTATTTGAACTGGAATCTGTGAATCAGAGTACAGTAGGAAATACTCCATCTATTGCCACAAGCAATAAATAGTGGAGGTTTTGCACCACTGTTTCGCTAGCAGCTGTGCAGTGTAGAAACTGCTGTCCTCACCAAAGTCTGGAGATCCATTAAAAGGCTGTGAGCGGATGTGTCACAGTCATCCTTACACCTGCAGGGATGGGCAGACAGATGTGGTACCTTGCAGTCCCACCTGGGCCCATGGAAAGTGTCTTGTCACACACAGACAGTGAGCAGTAATGGATATTTTAATTGCTGGATGAGCTATTGCCTGGCATTAGCTCTAACTAGATGCCCCACATGCTGTAACGCTCTTCACCTGCAGCTGAACTGCCCTAAGAAAAATATCAAACCCTTTCCTATCTTTGGTGTTTTCAAAGCAAACCTATTTGAATCCTCCACCAGAAAAGAAGGCACAAACTGGCTTTCAGAGATGTCGAATCCAGTCTGACCATTACCAATAAGGATGTCTTGTGTTAGGATAACTGGTACGGTTGTTACAATATGAGGAATTTTTTGGTTTTCAGAGATATGTAAGAGGTGAGATGCACAAGCACATCTGAAGAGTCAGTAAAACAGGCAGAGCTACACTTGTAGCAGCATACCTTAAAACACTTGGCTTTACCACACTGGTGCAACTACAGCTCTTGGTAGTACAGCTGTGTCCTGGACACGCAGGGCAGTATACTCATATGTCTTTTCATTTTCTATACTATCTATTGCATTACAGAGACTCTGATTTAGAAGAAGTAATCTATACATGTCGGCAAAGAAGTACTTCTGCCAGTCATGCCTATTTTGCTCCTCTAAACAGAGCAAATGGAGCCTAAACTCTCCCTGCATGAGATGGATTTCCTGGGGACTTTATTGGCAAACTTATTGGATGAAGACACTGTGGAAAAGCCTTGCTTTAGGACAAGTGGGCCACAGTTTTAAGGAAGATGATGCCAGAATACTTAAGAGATTTTTGTACCACTAAGACCCTCATTATTTGCTTTTCTGGACTATTTTTCCTCAAAGGATTTAACTGCATAAAATGTTTGCAGCTAATGCTGAATTCTCATTTTGATTCAAGTATTTGATGACAATTTTCCCCACGATTATTTGCTCGTTAATACTGGTAAGTTCTGAAGGATGTTTTTTATGCTTGACGCATTTGCTAAAACTGGAATCACACCCCTTTATCAACTTTTGAATTAGGATAGTTTGGAGAGAACACACTGCTAACTTGAACTTTGCAATATTTGGCTCTGCGGCTGTACATGTTATCCCAATAGTAGTTTGATTCATCAGTTTCTGCCTAAAGCAAAACTCTCATAGGAAGTCAAGGTGGATTTGCTTAGGTAAAACCTGTGGGACTATTCTCTACTGGAAAATTAATACAATTCAATAAATAAGTGTTTAGAAGGACAAACTGCTTTCAAAAAGCATAGGTAATATAACACTAACAAAGCAGTGTAGTGTGTACTGAACTCTGAATATATTGCCTAAAAATTAGGAAGAATTCTTAATTAAGAATCCCTAAGAATTATTTAAGAATAAAAAGAATTATTTTAAAAATTAGGAAGAATTATGAAGAATGAATTTCTCTCACTAGGTTTAACCTCCAATATTATTTATTCTTTAAAGATTTAACTTGCAGGACTGCTAATCTATTGTTTGATAGGGGCTTCCTTTGTCCAGCTGTCCTAGATGAAGATCCTCCGCTCAGTCATCAATTACAGATGTTAATTGGGGTGGGGGAGGAGGGACAGGGGAACTAATCCTTTGCAAACACGTCCTGCACAGGTAAACAAGTAGATGAATAAGATCTTCAGATCATTACTAGTGGTAAACGTTGTTCTGTTAAGTATCTGCATATATGTGATGAAACATTGCCTGTATTAAGCTTTCCAACAACAACAAAAAGAAGAACAGCATTTGAGCAAAAGTGACTGAAGGGAGAAGCTGAAAACTTTTTTTTTTTTCTGTTGCATGACAATGCAAGCAGGAATTACTACTTAAAAAAAAAAAAAAAAAAGAAATCTGCTGGTGTGTGCTTCCTGTTCCAGTTTGTTTAGTCACAAGTCTGAATTAGATCTCTCTGTTGGTTGGTTTCATTTACTATAAACAGGTCTTGTGCTTTGTTTCAATACATCAAAGCCCATAGCCAGGCACAGACAGGTAGTGTAAAAGGGGGTGAGAAAGTTTACAGTCTTGCTTCATTGTTTCTTTAAGCCTTCCAGACAACGGTCAGAGCGATCACCCAGAGGTTAAAAGAAGGCTTGGCTGTTGGTTGGTTGTTTTTTTTTTTATGAACTGGTTTCTCTTTTGTTCCTTTTCTAGAAACCACATGTAACTTTAGGTCAGAAAAGGGTAAAATATGGCACTTCTTCAACCAGCATTACCGCTGCCTTGGGGTAACTGGATCAGGCAAAGGTGTAGGCTCCTCTCCCTGCTATGCTAACGCCGGCGATGCTATCCTTCAGGTGAGTACCAGAGGTTTATTTTCTCTTCAAATCTCCATCCACCTGAAGGATGCAGATGCCCGAGGAGGGTATTTCCTCATGACTGACACTGCCAAAAAAAAAAAATCACTGGTTTAGCCCTTTAAAGATAAAAGGGAATCGCTCCCTCCCACAGCATTTTTAGTAAAGCTGCTCTAAAAGTATTCTTCCTTCCAGCCTTTGCATCTTTGCATCTCTCCAGGTTTCCCTCTCTTTTCTTCTTCTTTTTTTTTTTTTTTTTTTTTTTTTTTTTCTCCTCTT
>VZSZ01008379.1:273479-285448 GCA_013398815.1 Ibidorhyncha struthersii
TTTTTTTAATCTGCCCTCTTAAAACAACAGGAATGCTGCACTGGCCCTCAGCCAGCCAAGGCTCAGCGAGCAGGGTAAAATTTCAGTTCAGATTTACGGGAAGGTGTTGGGAGTAAAAATCTGGTTTGGTGAGTTTAAGGCAGGGAGTAGTCAAGAGACAACCTTGCTACTGTGAGTGCGGAGAGAAAGGAAGGAGGAAGGGGGGGGGGGGAAAAAAAACACAACACCCAGGCTGGGGATGAGAGACCAATTTTTCCCCTGTCCGAGTATCAGTGCATGTTCCTGAGCTCCTTGCAGCCTTATCGAGTTTGTAGGCAGAAAGTCGGGTCTGGGAGTGGAAGAGCTGTGCGGTGCTGGTGAGGAGCTCAGCGTCCCGCTCAGCGCCCTGGAATGTGCGGCTTAGGGCAGGGGTGAGCAGGGGCTTTAGCTTAGCTGGTACTAATTGCAAGTTTTACTGCTCAAAAACTCTGTTAAAAAAAAAAAAAAAAAAAAAAAAAAAAAAAAGNTTTCCCCTGTCCGAGTATCAGTGCATGTTCCTGAGCTCCTTGCAGCCTTATCGAGTTTGTAGGCAGAAAGTCGGGTCTGGGAGTGGAAGAGCTGTGCGGTGCTGGTGAGGAGCTCAGCGTCCCGCTCAGCGCCCTGGAATGTGCGGCTTAGGGCAGGGGTGAGCAGGGGCTTTAGCTTAGCTGGTACTAATTGCAAGTTTTACTGCTCAAAAACTCTGTTAAAAAAAAAAAAAAAAAGAAAAGAAAAAAAAAGAGCAAAGAGCCAAGAGAGAGGGTTAAGGCTGGGAGAGCTGTTGCTCCAAGCAGCAGCGTGAGGAGTTGCTCAACTCTCATTTAGAAGCGCGGTAGAAAGGAAAATGCATTAAGTTGCTGCCCCGAAACGTTGCTGCTGCTTCTGCGAATGGTGCTGGGCGCTGAGGCGGGCTCCAGGTAGGTACCGTCGCTTTTCGGTTTACTCTCCTCTTCCTCTGTCCTTACCTGAGGTTTCACTCTTCTGTGGTTGAGTTGACAACACAAGACGGCAGAAATTCGCTCAGAAAATACATTTAAAGATATTTTCAGGGGGGGAAAGCAAATGGAGAGGACCGCACAGATTCTCAGTGAAGTTTTGGTGACTCTTTCCAAGTGACAGATTTCTGGTGATTTTGAGGAAAGATGACAGATGAGAGGCAGAAGCAGGTATTAAATAAGGACAGAGGGAGAAGTTGTCTGCAGATCTGAGAGTTTTAAATTAAATGGTGTATGTTTCTCCATGTCAAAGAAAAAACACAGCGTGACGTTCCTAATGTGTTTAGAGTAAATTTTGGAAAGAGCATTTTGTTTGTATAGCTGTTTCTTCTTTTTCAACATTTAAAATACTGTAGTCTGTGCAGAACGCAGAGCTGGGGGAACAAGTGACAGGGAGGTGTCAAGAGGCTCTGAGATAGGCTGCTGTCTGCCAGTTTGTTATAGACATTAGCATAAGAATGGGATCTTATCTGGGAAAAGTTTCTGATGACCGTTTAAAATACACCTATCGATGAGGAGGTCAAGCATCTCCTTCACTCTGAGGTATGTGTGATTAGATGAGAAATACCAGGGACTCCTTATTCATGTTAAAAGAAAGAGCTGAGTTTTTGGTTTTGGTTTTTTTTTTAAGAGGGAAGGCTACACCGCTCATTTCTTCTTAGGAATTTAAAATAAAACTTTGAGCTAAAGCCAAAGTATTATAATAGTTAAAGATGGGCTGGGACCTAACAGATCGCAAAATCCCTCCTAAATTTTATCAGCTCGACTGGGCTGACCTGGCAGAGGGCAGGAGCGTCAGACCGGGCAGAAATGAGCCGCCTGAGGCTAACACAAATTGAATATTGGTGCCTTTATGTGCCTCCTAGACTTTGCAAACGATAATTTGGACAAGCCTGCAATTATTCTTTACCAGTCGAGCTGAGTTCACATGATGCGAGAGGGGGAACTGGGCGCCTTTCGCAACCAGGGAGGCAGTGAGCCGCTGCCAGCGGGACCGCCAGTGGGATGGCCGGCGGGATTGCCAGCGGGATTGCCGGCGGGATTGATTGCTGGCGTGCCGCAGGTGCCAGGCCGCGGGGGTGAGAGGTCGCCCACCGTGTTAAGCGGAGCCTGGTGTACAGCTGGAAAACTGGAAGGCAACGCGTGCTCTTGGAGAGGAAACAGAGATAACGCCGGTAATACGCCGCTGTTGGGTGTCCGGCAGACTCGTAGCATGAGTGCTAAAGGCTAACAAACTGCTGTCTGGGAGATAAATGAAGAGACGAACACTTTTCTTGCGCATTCATTCTCTCTCTCCCCCGACACCCCTGCATATTCCTGTCCTGGGAGAGATTTTTCTCCTGGCTTGTTTTAAAGCCGTGCATCCCGCTGGGAGCTGAGGGCATGTTCTCCCGCCTCACTTCCCTGCCTGGGGAGACCCCGGCTCCCTCCCCTGCTTTCAGGTACCCACCTCTTCTGAGACACAGGCTCCGGGCCCTAAGTGTTGTTAGGGAAATATTTAGAGTTGGCTGGCATGTAAATACGGTTGCTAATAGTTTCTGTGTGTCCCTGCAGCCGCCCAGGATGCGCAACCTTTGTTTGAAGTTTTCAAAAGTAATGTGCTGCCTCCAATACACCAGATTAAAGAAACATCGAAAACCTTGAAATAGAAGTGTTTAATATAAGCAGCGGAGATGACAGAGCCTTCAGGCAATACTGTTTCAATGGCAGTTTGGTCTGAAACCTTGACCTTGCGCAGCCTGTACCTGGCTGGCTTCGGCAGGGCTGGCTTCGGCAGGGCTTTCCCCAGCACCGGGGTCTGCTTTTGGGGCTGCCTGCATTTGGGGGTCTTGGCTTCCTCCACATGGCAGATCCCCCTCGCTCCTTTGCTACCACGCTCTGAAATGCTACGCTCTCTTCTGCAGAAGCTGTAAGAGCATCTGGCAGAAGGCAGTGGGATTTGCTTTTTCTTGTTAGGATATATTTTTTCCACTGTCAGCTGTTTCCTCCTGTGAGATTAAGACCACTTGGGTAAAGAGCTGGAAATTATGCTTTTTTTTGGTAGCTGATTAAAAATATTTAATCCCAGCAACATAGATAGCAATTCTTACTTCCATCGTCATAGACTTATTATTGTTTCTGACAAGCAGTGAAATTGATTTTTATGGTTTTAAGTGTATACTGAAGTCCTATTCTTTGGGTTGGCAATGACATATTCAAAATTTATTAATATCCTACAGCCAGAGAAGAAGAGCCAGGCGTTACTCTGGACTGGGTATGCAAGCACCTCTTGGTTTACTGTAGGAGCCCACAGCAGAATTAGAGTGACAAACTCCAGTGGATGTTATCCTACTATATACTACTATAGGTGAAACAATAATGTAATCTTGGCTTTTTCATTCAAACCACTGATCATCTGTGCGTGGTTTCCCAAATCAGCATTGCTCTGACTTACTGAGAAACTTAATAGGGGAAAATACGTGCCCTTTGTGAAGAAATGTTGCCAGATCCTGTTCCTGTTGAAAATAAGAAATCGTTGCCTGGGTTGAATGTAACGATCAGGTTTGCTTTGTAGCAAGGAAGCAGATCTGACAGACTGACTATGAAGGGACTATCTCCGTGCCTGGGTATGGGTGTATGGAGTTGCCTCTCTGGTCAGGAAGTTCAGATCTCCAAATTACCGATGATCTAAACCCACAAATCCTTCCTTACATTGTAGTCAAGTCACTTTGAAATTTGGTTCATATGGGGATTTTTAGGTGCAATTTTCAAGGTTGTAAAATGGATCCGGTGAACAGGATATTTTTGTGTGCTGCTTTAGCAGAAGGAAGGACTCTGACCTTTATCTTTCCAGTAAGAGGCCGAAAATAATATTTCTTTCTGTTGTTGTAA
Source organism: Ibidorhyncha struthersii (assembly GCA_013398815.1). NCBI lineage: Eukaryota > Metazoa > Chordata > Aves > Charadriiformes > Charadriidae > Ibidorhyncha > Ibidorhyncha struthersii. The sequence goes on from VZSZ01008379.1 coordinate 277,364, forward strand.
TATTTTTTTTCAATAAAATGCTTCTGGGTACACCTAGCACTTGCCAAGATCAGGAACATCTCAGTAGCCTTGCCGAGACAATGCAGGCTTTGTATAGCTGTGGCTGGTGGGGTTTTGGTGACACAGTAAACTCAACAGAGCAAAGCAACTTCTTAGCAACTGCAAAGCTGACTACCTGATATTTGAGGGCATTTTTGTCCTTTCCAGTCTTTCATTTGCCATGATCACAAGCAAGATTTAATTTGAAAATAAGAGAGAGGTTTTTGATATTTTTTTAAGAGTGTGTTTTACAAAATATACTTAGAGGCTGGATGTTATCTTTTACCTAGCTAGGTCATAAAGCTGAGGCTAAATCAGCATAGATGGGCTTGTTTGGCACAAGATGGAAAGAAACTTCAAATGCATGAGAATCTTTGACCAAGACTCATGAGACAACAGTAACTTTCAGCTATTTCCGAAGTGGGCATGACTTAGCCAGCCACTGACAACTGAAATGCTCTTTGTCCTAGTTGCCAAATTGAGAGCCATTGGGAGATTGACTCTGGAGAAGCACCACCCCAAGTGATGTAGCTCAGGATTTGCATTTGTGTTTTGGCCTTTTGAGTACCCAGGGGATGTACTTGAGTTCTACCTTTGAAATAAACCAAAATACTGCCTCTGCATTTCTGTCTTTTGTCAGAGAAGCTTCGTAAGCTCCACCACAAGTCAGGGTGTAAGTTCAGCCTCAGCAAGTTGAGTTCTCAGTAACATTAAAGATGTCATTAATTATTGCACTGTCATAGACCCGGGATTCCTGACTGGGGTGTTGCTGCTGCGTGTGTTCCTGCTCCACAGGCGGAGGGGAAGGACTGTCACTGCCGTGCGGGATTTATGCATGAAATACCCAGCGAGAGGCAAGAGGTGGGTTAGACGCGGGGTGGAGCACAAGGAAATGGTGAGAGGGGTCAGCTGGGTACAGAGCAGGCGCAGCACACCGGCAGCCTGGCTGCTCTTGCACTGTTTCAGCAACAAGGGAGAGATTTTAGAAGGAATTTAGGAGAGCTGAGCAAAGTTTCTCTGCAGTTGTGACCAGGGAGGTAGTCCCAGGGAGGAACTGTGTGGGAAAACGGAAAGGAAAACTTGATGGGAAGCATAAAGTGGGTGTTCGAAAGCTGCAAAAGGCACCAGATGGCCATTCAGCTCTGCCTGCCTGGGCAAGCGCTGTGTGTAAGAACACCTTTCATTTTATTTGTTAGAGATTGGAGAGCTGGGCAGCAGAAGCACAAAAAGGAGTGGCACACTCAAAGCATGAGGCTACGAAAATGGCCCTTGTAACAGTATTTGGAAGATAAGACAGCTGATCAAGATTGCAATTATGAAAGCAGAGAAAAGGATGTCACCTTTACTGAGCTAATGCCAGGGTGAGACCCTGGAGAAGTGTTTTAGCTACGGGGGCAGATAGAATAGGCAATGTCTTTGACGTGTCTGTCTTAGCTGTACCTTGAAACCAAGGCTGACCAAATAAAAACAGCCCTGCCTGCAAATGGAGTGGTAATTGTCACTGTGCAAAAGAGAGAAAAGAGATTTTGGGTATCCCTTGAGAGTGGAGGTATTAGGAACTCTGTTTTATCCATGTTGAGCTGGAAGCGATGGCTAGGCTTTCGGCAGACAGGCTTTCAGAAGATAGCAGAAAAAGTGGGTGAGGGACATCAGGTGCGCTGGATATTATGGGAAGGCAAATTGAAGGAAATTGAAGTCTAAGGAGAATTTGCAATTGAACTCAGTAGAAAGACGAGGGTTAAAAGCAAACGAGAAGTCATCAGGGTTGATGGAGCGGAAATCGGAAATTGTAGAAAGGCCGAATGGTGGGATATAATGGGGGAGACTAATGGATGGTGCTGAATGGGACTACTTGAAGGTTAGTGCAGGCAAAATTCAGCAGTAGAGAGCCTGGAGTCTGAGCAGCGCATGCCAAACTAACGGTCCTTTTTTTTATGAGTAAAAGAAAAGGATCAGGGCAGCAGAGGAAGGGAATAGGTGAGACGGACACAGCATGATGGGGGGGGGATATGGGTCATCAGCATAAATCAGCAACAGTGAGAGCAGAAACATGGAGAATTAAAACCAGAGGAGGAAGGTGGTGGACTTGGGTGAAGGGGAGGTGTCTGCAGGACTGGAAAAGGAAGGGAGTAAATGACAAATGAGGGATCCTTGTAAAGAGGAGGAGGAGGGAGAAAGAGGGGGAAAAGATCAACTCACAGAGTACAGTCTGATCCCAGTTAGGGAAAATCTGAGGCAAAGATGCTTCATTAGGGTTTGAAAGTCTTGCTGCTGAAGCAACAAGGTTTCAGGACCTGGAGGGAGGGAAGTGTGAAGAGACTGTGGCTAACTGAGGTCTTTAAAGGTGGAGTGTGCGCTGGAGTGAGAAATAGAGGGTGCAAGGACTGGGCAGGCAGCATGCAGTGTGTGACTGCAGGAGCTTTCAAGGTTGGGGAGAGAGGAAGAGCCAGAGCTGGGAAAAAAAGCACCAAAGGCAAGGAGGGAAGATAGAGTCAAACACGAATGTGCACGCAGGGACATGTCCTCAAGATGTTTTTACAACAAAAGAGCACGTTCAGCTCACCTTAATAAAATATTCACATTATTAACATGACTTTAGGCCATGTCCACGTCATGTGCATACTTCTGGCTGTAAAATTTCTGTTGGCTGTGGATGCTGCAATTTCACCAGAGTTCATGCACTGGTACCCACATCCTATTGTGAGTGCCACTCCTCACAGGGAGCGTTTCACTGTCATTAGTATTCCCATTAAAGACAGCATTAATAAGGTGCCTGAAGCTCACAGGAGCATAGTCGCAGGTAAAGCTGCAAGCAGAGATAGATTTCATGGATGGGTATATTCAAACTTCAGGGACTGCAGTACAGTCTGTGGCTTCTTGGCCTCATGAAGCGGACAAGAAAAGACCCACCTTATGTGACGTGCTGAATGTGCGTGTTCAATGGATGCAAAGCTGGAGGTGCCTCAGGTTGCATCAAGGAGATCTGATCGTGCCTATTGTTGCTGCCATGTGTGGTGTCTTACTCAGTGTTTACGAAGTAAACAGGGCGAGGAGATGCTGCTGACAAGGTTGTCTGCTCACCCCGAGCACCCAGGCCCAGGGTGGCTGCAGACGTACCCAGCGGTGCAGCACAACCCCAGGACCCAGGAGCAAGCTTCGACCTGGGCACAATCCAAACAGGCCATGGTTATCCTGTAAGGAAAAAAAAAAAAGTGATTTTTATATAAGCTAATTGTATTGAGCAATAATAAACCAAAAGTCTTATACATGCTTCTTCCACATACTGAAGTCCTGAGTCTCGTCTTACTGGTGTGAGTCACAGGTCAGACTGTACGTATGCAGAATAAATCTTGCCGAGCACCATATGGGTGGTGAGTGCTGTCTGGTACACCAGGAGGGTGCTCTGTCTCCTGTGGCGTGTGATCAGTGGGAACACAGTCCGAGACGGGCAACAGCTCCTGAGCACGTCTGTGGCTGCTCTGCTCCTTGCTGCCTTGTAACGTGCCAGTCTGCAGCCCCTGGAGCCCTTCCTGGTACTGGGAAGTCTTTTCTCTGACCTGTGTTTTACCACGAGTGTTTGCAGGTCCTTATTTGAGGTGCTGAGAAGATCAGAGACCGTGTCTTCCCACGTTCAATTTTTATTTCTCTTGAAAAATCTAGTTTTCTGAAGGTATTTGTCTGCAAGCATACATTCCTGGTAAGCAGAAAGACAGACTACAAACAATTTTAGGTTTTACTGTCTGCTGACCTTATGAGTCTAAGTGAGAAAATTCCTGTTGAAATTCCTGTGCAAATTCCTGGCCATTCCCATGGCCACCTGCCTTTGGAAAGTTTATCAGCTCACTGTCTGGTTGATATATGGGGCACTGTATAAAACCTACAGCTTTGAGGGATGTGGAACGAATGGCCAGAAGCCCTGAGTAAGTGCAGTTAAGTATTGCTGAACTGGAGGCACTGGTGGCCTTGGCTGTTGGCTTTCTCGTCAGAATGAGAGAAGCCCAGGGCAAATGTCTCTTTTGCTCACAGAGCAGTTCCAGGGATTTTTTCCCTCTAGCTACAGCATTAGCTGGGGGCTTCTTGATTCCTGTCATCTCCCAAAGGTGGGTTTGTGGTGGTGTGCTAGCGGGAAGAAAGGCACCATTAAAGCACGGTAGGGATTTGAGAGGGGTGTGTTACCTGCGATCCTGGTAGCCCCTGGGCCGTGGGGCTGCTGTGAGCAGGCTGTTGGCACTGTTGTGGTGTCCATCCCACAGGTAAAGCAGCACAGTGGAGGGCTGAGCCTATTTGACCAGCCACAGCTTGTGGCGTCCCTGAGGAGGCTGAAATCTGAGCCAGATCCTGGCATTTCCATCTGTAGACAACTGAGCTTTAAAAAAAAAAAAAAAAGGAAGAGTATGTTATTTATATTTGTGTGTTTATATAAACATATAAACATTTATATTTTTTATCTTATATATGTATATGTTATTGCACTCCTTGTGCAAACAGTAGCCTTTCTTCTACGCTACTATCAGTGATCACTGACTTCAGTGAAGTCAGTAGAAGTGCTCTGTATGTCTATAAGTGCAGAGAACAAGGCTTTGGTAAGTTTAACTTTGCAGCTGTTTGGGGAATACCTTGCTGCTTCTCAACAGATGTAGGCTTCTCTGTATATGCATAGCAGGTATCAACACAAATCAGTCTCAGTGCTGGATTTTTAATCCCCAAAGCACTGTCAGTCAGCTGTCAGTGTTTAGTTACCGTCTTTGTCTCTGGTTTAGGGGGATGATCTTGACGGGATGGGATCATTTTCCCTCACTGTGCAATAGCTTCCCCACCGATAGAGAGGAAATACATATTTTTTTCCTCCCCTCTTGTGAAACAGGAGGAATGCACTCCTGAGGAGTGCCGTAGGAGACAGGCTGTTAAAGAACATACTGCGTATATACAGGAGGTGGTAGGGAAGCACCTGCTTCTAGCATGAAGCATCTCTCCCCCTTTATATTTTCCAACAGACACAACATTGTTTTTTCTAAATAAATGAGTTGTGTAAAAAATACAGGGTCTCTAAAGAAAATGAAAGCAAAACTGCTGACAGTGCAATCTACTTACCTATGGCCAGTGTAATAAACTTAGTTTTATGAAAAATGCCATGTATTCGTAAGCCTAGAAGGTTAGATTTGCAATAAAGCTTAACACTGGTAATAGTGGAACACAGTTAAAGACCTCAGCTCTCTGTGAATGCTGCAGGTAGCCAAGGCACAGACTGCACAGGGGAGCTGTAAACCGGGGTGTAAGTTTATAGTATCTTTGGACACACCTTCATGTTTTTAATATGTAGGGAACTGTATGTTCTTTTTTTCTTGTACTGCAAAGTAATCAGAAAGGATCCTGCTGCAGTTTGGGAGCTGTAATCATGCTACCACAGAGCGGATATGAGGCTATCTGTCCCCATGCATGTAGTCGTGCCCTAGGAATACCCACAAATGGGTTGGACAAATCCTCTCCAGAGCTAAGGCTGGTGCAAAGAGGATTAGATAAGCTTGCTAGTCGTTGTTGTGCAAGTTTCTTTCTGAGTTCTGAATTCAAAGCAAAACTCTGCCAAAACCATAGGATTGAAACCCCTCAGTGGCTGAACTCCATCCATCCATCCGGTGTGATACAGCAGTCAGCACGCAGCGCCTACTGCTGACTCACTGCTTCCCCATCCTACCATGCCTGCCTTCACCTTCCGGCTCGGGTGCCAGTTTCTGGGGCCTCCACGCTCTCTGCTTGCTCTGCCTGTGTCCATCAGCACGGCTGGGGCCGTGGCCGGGGATTCTGGAGCGGGATGCGTGTTTGGAAGGATGCGAAGTGAGGGGTTGCTGAGCAAGGGGTCTGTGGAGCGCCAGGGCATACACAAGCCAGTTCAGAGCACTAGATAGCTGGATGCAGAGATGCTGGTGCCATGGAAAAGCACAAGGGACGAACCCCTTTCCTGCCAACGTCAGGAGCTCTGAATGACAGGCAAGGTGAAGGAATCAGGCTTTCATTTTCACAGCGTTTCTACATTCTTCAAATCTGGGTTCCAGCCATGATGCCAAAATGCAGGAAAGGCTCACCTGCTGCCTTACCTCTGACAAGGGGACGCTGCTCTGTGGCTCCCAAAACAAGTACTGTAACATGAATGATGGGAGATGAGCAGCATTTTATGGCTCCTTCTATAGATCCAAACCATTTCTACACATTTCCTCTTTGTCTAATCATATCTGTTTGTGTGTTGCAATCCTTGCTGTGCTTCCCTATTTCCAAATCAAAGCACAATCTTTCTGAAAAAAAAACAACCCAAAAGCTGTCTCCATTTTGAAATGCAGCCTGTTTTAAACAAAGAACAGCAGTTGGTTGCTAACTCATCGGTTTGTTAATCCTTACCTGGAAAGTAACTGATGCCAAAATCATTGCATTCTTAAAGCTCTTGCAAATGTCAGTCACTATTAAATAAAGGTTTCTTCTGAGTTCACACATACTATTGTAAAGTATATGTGCAATAGGGTGTAGAACAAGCCAGACAAGAAGCAAAAAGTATACAAATGACTGGTTTTGCAGGAAAGGCACCAGTATACAGCTTAGGAAACCTGGATTCGTGTCCCTGCCTTGCCATAGAAAATGGCACGGACGAGTTAACGACGGGACGGTCAAGTTGTTTCTGGTTGCCGTGGATATCTGTTCTGTGGTTACTGGTCTCTGCCGGTATAGCTGAACCTCCCATCGGGTTGTGAGGTCTTGCAACAGGATCTGCTATGGCTGATCTTTGGGGAGCTACAGCAAATCTCAGGGTTTTTTCTGTGTGTTTGGTTTATGCCTCCGTCTTGATAGGGTTGGGCAGTTGTGCATGGGCAGTTGTGCTGGCAAAGCCCCGTGGAGGGCTGAGGGGAGGTGCCGATCGGCTGGACACCTAACCCAAACCTCCGCCAGCCCCTGGGTTCCTTGCCTCAGCTCCCCTTCCTACGCTGTCCTCAGCAGCCCCGCAGCCCTGGGGCGAGGGGGCCTTTGGGAAGCGCTGCTGGTGCTACGTCAGGTCTTTGTAATCACCACTGGTGCCAGCCATGGAGGGAGGGTGGGGAACTGGCCAGCAGGTTGCGTTTCATGCTCCAGCTGTGTCCCTGTGAAGGGAGAGCGAAGTCCGGCTGCCAGAGCGGGTGAGTGGCGCTTGCTGTGCGTCCCCAGGGCTGGGGGAGAGCCGGCAGTCCCCAGGGGGCTGGGTGGGACAAGTCACGGGTTTCTGCTTCGCATCGTTGCTTTTGGAAAAGCAGTTAGAAATGCACTGCTAAAGGGCCTGTAGCTTTGGTAGTAATAAATACACGTAACTGTTGTAGCCCACTCTGGAAAAAAACTCTGCACGCACTATAACCTACAGAGATCTGCTTCAAGGACATGAAAATTTGCATCCAAATGTTCCCATTGTACAAGCAGATGTAAAAGGAAGAAGGCAGAGCCGCGCTGGTTAACAAGGATGCCATGCACTTTCTTGTAGGAGACTATTTTCGTTTGCCTGTAATTTTGCAAAGCTTTAAGTCCCTGGGTTGAAACATTGCATGGCAAAATGTCTGCCTGAGGCATGTGAATTGTTCCGCCTTTGGCTGGATAGAAGCCCAAGAGTCACTTAACCTAAAATGATAAGACCGTTTCTGAAAATCAAAGTTTGAGAGTTTGCTCTTTTCAAATTTTTGCACCGTCTTCCCAGGGCAGAGACCGGACCTTTAGCAGGGAAGTGGGTCTTGTGCAGAGGTACCCAGGGGTAAGCAGGACACAAACCTTTGAAAATCACAGTTTCTGTACACTTAGTGGAGACTTCAGCTTTTAACATCCAAGTCCCAGAAACCACTGCATACCTGCAGTCTGAGCAAGACTTTAGTTGCAGGGCTGGTAGGAGGCTGGTAGGCTGTCTGCCCCTGAGTTCAAGAGCAGGGTATAGGGCATCGATAGGTAAAGGAAGCAAAGGAACGGGTACTGGGGCTTGGGGCTGTGAAAAGCAGGTTGGATCTAGGAGCAAGGGAAGAGAAGAAGAGAAGAGAAGAGAAGAGAAGA
>VZSZ01008379.1:285833-399714 GCA_013398815.1 Ibidorhyncha struthersii
ATGAAAGGGACTGAGAGGTGGTGGCTGGGCAGCACGTTTGGGAGCAGGGTCTGACATGGGGGGCCTGCAGACGGAGCCAGCCAGGCAGGGGAACGTGGGGTGAGGGGTAACAACCGGGGGGAAGTAATGGTGTGACCCCGGGGCACTGGTGTCGGACAAGGGCAGGAAGGGGGAGATGGGGCAGGTTATCCAAGGAGCCTGGATGGATCCTGAGCTGGAGGGCTTGGGGATGTGAATCCCGGGCTATTCCCAGTAACACCTTTCCCTCAGGAGGCTGGAAGGAGCCCCAGGCTCCTGCCTCTTCCCTTTCCTGCTGCTGCTGCCAGCAAATGCCAGGCTGGGCTGCTGCCCTGCCTCTGTGATTTGCTCAGTTACTCCATGGAGCAGACGTCTGTGTGGTAAAGCTCATGTGCTACTCCTCTGAGTGACGCACACGTCAGTAGGATGCCACATGATGGAATTTGGGGGCGGGTTTCAGTTTGCGTCCACAGAAAAAAAAATATATATATAAGCTTAGAAAACAGTGCACAGACTCGGAAAATCATGAAGTCTGTAATTCAGATAGTGCCAGATTTATAGCCTGCACAGTCATAATTGGCCTTCTGGTCTGTATTATTACAGTATGATCGTGGGGTTTTGACACATTTGGTACTGTTGATTTTTTTTGTAGGATCCTTCCCTTGTACCATGTATGAAAAGGAGAGTGGTCAGTGAGCAATTTACTTTAGGTATCTATTTTTTTTTCTCCTGCTGTTCAGGATGTAAATGGTTCATGTTCTTGATTTTTTTTGCTTTGAAGAGAGATTTACTACTCGTTGGCTTTTTAATGGTGTTCATCTATAGTATTTAAATACTCCACGAGCAATAATGAGATAATCTGCACAAGAAGTATTTGATATTTATTTACTAAAAAAATAGGGATGCAGAATGTAAATTTAGAAGTTTACCATAGTTTTGAGTGTACAATTTAGGATGTTGGGGCCAGGCACGGGTGAACTTTTTTAGTTAAAGGTCATCTTCACTGAAAAATGTGCTTTAGGATTAACAAGCTCTAGTTATAGATTTACATCAAGCTTAGCAGGCTGTTTCGGGTGAACAGAAATAAACATTCAAACAAAAAGTGTTATTTCCACCTTTTCCAAATAATGCAACCACATTTTTTTTTGCTTTAGAATGACATTTCGTTTAAAAAATTGTCCAAATTTAATAATAAAAATGGGATCGAGAATCCAGAAAGGAAATGTTTGTGTTGGGGCAAAATAAATTGTCTCCTTTTTTTTTTGGTTTTGACACTTCAGCTAGCTGTGTGAGTCAGTCACACTGCTTGCCTTATGACTGAATTTTCCAGAAAACTGAATTTCGCGTAAGATCCACATTTTCAAAGTGCATTTCCCAGCGAGATCACTTGCAGCTCTAAGTGCTCTTTGCTTCTGCAAGCAAATTGCAGATCAGAAAATGTTCTCACCCCAAAAGAAGGAACGTGCAGTTGGTGACCATCTGCACAAAGCTTGGTTTAAATGACTTGGCCAGTGATACACAGGATCCATGTGCAGAGTGAGGACAAAAAGCAGTAATCAAGAGTCTGTTTATCTGTCTTAGCTACAAGTTCCTCTTTCTTTCAGTGCATCAGGCACCACATTCCCTCTGATGTCTCTGGGAGAGTGGTGGGGACAGCTGCCACCGTCAATGCCCAAACCCAGCTTCTCTGCTGGAGCAGGGCCACCCTCTGTGCTGCACGGTGAGCGAAGGAGGCCGCTGTCACCCGTAAGGGTCTGGAGCGGTGCACAATCCAATTTGCAGCACCCAGCTTCCAAATACTGGGTGCTCCAGGGGACCTCTGACCCTTCTCAGGAGGGAGCAGCACATTGCAGCACTTGCTTTCCTGAGCACGGGTCTGCAGCATTCTTCCAGACCCTGGCTGGCACCTTCACCTAGTGAAACACAGGGTTTAGGGCAGTGGTACTTCTTGTCAGGATGGAGGGTACCCAGGGAAAGCAGCACAATGCTTCAGTCACTTTTGGACCGGAGAGCCTAGGTTGGGGTACGTGCCCCAGGGTCAAGCGGCTGGGGTGGGGTGGCACCAGCCCCCTGCTGCGACATGGCTGGGGAGCTGCGGGGCTGGGAAGAGAAACCACAAGAAAAGGCATCCTCACTGCCAGCGGCTGATTAGGTTTTGGGCTGGGAGGGGGAATCCCAGGATGTCATGTCTGTGCCATGACCTGTTTCTGTGTTTTATCCACATCCCTGCACGTTCATTGGGTAAAAGAGTTAGGAGTGAACAGTAGCTTCTCATGGGTGGGAGGCACCCATGCTCTGAATTGAGCTCGTTTAGGGGCTGGTTTCAGGATGGTTCTGGATGCAATGGTCCCACAAGCATCCCTGCTGGCAGGCTGGAGAGCTGGTGACCCTGACCCAGCAGGGCAGGTGACCAGCATCTTGCAGGGCTAGCCTCTTTCACTGCCGTTGTTAGAGCTGGAAAAAAAGCCTGTGGAAATCATCAATGAGGCTGGTGTCCTTAGCACAATAAGAAAAGATGGGAGGACAAAGAAGGAAGATATGCAGAGTCTAGTTGGAGGTCAGTAACAAGTGGTGTCCCTCAAGGGTCAGTACTGGGTCCAGTCCTGTTCAATATATTCATTGATGATCTGGACGAACAGATAGAGTGTACCATCAGCAAGTTTGCTGATGACACTAAACTGGGAGGAGTGGCTGATATGCCAGAAGGCTGTGCTGCTTTACAGTGTGACCTGGATAGGCTGGAGTGTTGGGCAGAGAGGAACTTAATGAAATTCAACAAGGGTAAATGTAGGGTACTGCATCTGGGGAGGAATAACCCCATGCATCAGTACAGGTTGGGGGCCGACCTCCTGGAGAGCAGCTCTGTGGAAAGGGACCTGGGAGTCCTGGTGGACAACAGGATGACCATGAGCCAGCAATGTGCCCTGGCGGCCAAGAGGGCCAATGGCATCCTGGGGTGCATCAAAAGGAGTGTGGCCAGCAGGTCGAGGGAGGTCATCCTCCCCCTCTACTCTGCCCTGGTGAGGCCGCATCTGGAATACTGCGTCCAGTTCTGGGCTCCCCAGTTCAAGAAGGACAGGGATCTGCTGGAGAGGGTCCAGCAAAGGGCTACAAAGATGATTAGGGGATTGGAACATCTTTCATATGAGGAAAGGCTGAGGGATTTGGGTCTCTTTAGTCTAGAGAAGAGAAGATTGAGGGGGGATCTTATTAATGCTTTCAAATACTTGAAGGGAGGATGCCAGGGGGATGGGAGCAGTCTTTTTTCGGTGGTGCCCATTGATAGGACGAGGGGTAATGGGCACAAGCTCGAGTATAGGAAGTTCCATCTTAACATGAGGAGGAACTTCTTTACTTTGAGGGTAGTGGAGCACTGGAACAGGCTGCCCAGAGAGGTGGTGGAGTCCCCCACTCTGGAGACATTCAAAACCCGCCTGGACACTGTCCTGTGCAACCTGTTGTAGGTGACCCTGCTCTGGCGGGGGGGTTGGACTAGATGATCTCCAGAGGTCCCTTCCAACCCTGACTATTCTGTGATTCTGTGATTATGGAAGGCAAATAACGAGGAGAGTGCTGAGGACTAGGATATTGTCCTTGCTAGGTCTCCTAGCATTAGACATTTCCTCGCTTAGGGAATACGTCCAGCACGGCTGTGACCACCACATCACACCTCTTCTAGAGATCTGCTTAATGAAAGTGGTTTGTAAAAGCAGGAGTCCAGTGTAGCAGTCCACCCTGTACTGCTAGGCTGTTTGGCTCTCCTTTTCCTGGTGGATGACAATTGCAAGCGATAGTTACCTGAAGTTAAGCTGTTTTCAGGTGCGGAACAGGAGATTGGTAGGAGACTGAGATGAGGGGACTGTGGGCTCGGAGCAGCCCCACCGCACAGTGCTGTCTCTCTGCTTTGCACTTTGCCTTCAGACAGGCTGGGGCTGAGGCTCAGCCACGCAAGGGGGCTGCTTCCCCTCCATCCCAGAGCTGTCCCAAAAGCCTCTGTGACTTGAAAGGTGCAGGATCAGAGCCTGAATGCATTAAATGTCCCAGCGAACATGAACTGGCAAAGATTCAGCTCTTTTAATGCATTGTTCTGAAGCAGAAGTGGATGAATGAAATATGCCCGTTGCACTGGGTATTGCAGATGCCAGAGGGAAAGGCAGCCCCTGGTCAACCAGTTTGAAATCCAGAGTTAGAAACGAGGCACGCAGAGGAATCTCCCTCATATGTAGCAAATGGCTGAAGATAAGGATGAAACTTCCTGTCCCAAGTGGGCTGAAGCATGGCAGATCATGCTGCAGCCTTCATTGAGCAAGCTCAAGTTGTGAAGATGCTTGTGAAAACTAGCGGGTGGGTGATTCACAAACAGAGAAAACGACCAAAAAGAAAAAGCAGAAGAAGAGTTTGCACCCCTCTGATAGGGGACACAGCATTTAAATTCTCTCCTAAACCGGTGTGGTAGCGGTATGTTCCCTTTCACGCACCTGCGCCCAAGCTCATCAGTATTTTCTCTGTTCTTCTGCAAGGTCACTGGCTTTGAGGAGGAACTGCAACGCATGACGATGGCTTTATAACACATGACGGTATCTTTTCAAAAAGTGCAGGACTGACATTATCATTTCATGTCTGCCCATTCTTCTGTTCATTTAATGGGATGATCATAGAGAATGCAAGCTGCCCTCTTTTCATCTTCAAAGCTTTGGTGAGGTCTGCAGTGCAAGTGTTGGCTGGCCCAGCTGTGTTGGCCAGGTCATATTTAATTCCTTCTTCTCCCTGTGCTTCCCCCCTGCTTTCCCACACTGACAAAACGAGGGGTCATACCCACTCACCTTACCAGGAAAAACTCCTCATCTGTTGGCCAGATTTTGCCTATATAGGCTGTATGTACAGTGTCCTGGTACTACATATAGGGAAAACACAGGCTGAATTTTGTGTGAGCCACAGCAGCTTGCAGTAGTGACCATCCAGCAGCAGTTCACAGCCACCTTGGCTGTCTAATGGTGGCAAGGAGAGCCTGTGTCTGCTCTGGTTATGCCTAATTACCTGAAAGTGGTGAAAATCAGCACATGGTTTTCTGTTTTTCAAAGCTGAATTTGTGTCAACCCCCTCGGAGATAACATGCATTATTATTATTGTACTTGAGCAGTTTTTTTTCCTTTGTATTCTCTCTCTGTACAGACTTTGATTTAATATTCCTTCTCTCCCTCTGTTTTGGTTACTCTGTGTCTTAGTGCTTAGAGATTTCCTGCCCGTATATTGAAAGTTTTTAATGAAGAATTTCAGCAACACTTGGAGTTACCAGTAAAAGCCCTCTGCAGATTTTGACAGAAGAAGGAGTTATATGAAATTACTTCTAATCTCTTTATCCTTGTCACACCACTCTGCTATGCAGTAATACACCAAAGAATTTCCAGAAAGCAAAGGCTGGCATCTTACAATACCTACCGACTTGGTTGAAAAAATAAATAATAAAGGAGTAGGGAGTTGAATTCAATCTGCTGCTGTGGTAGCTGGGGGACAAAGGAGGGGGAAAGTGGAGAGAGAAGGCTGGAAAAAGTAAATGCTTTCTCAGTTTAATTTTTCTTTAAAAAATAAAACCTTGAGGCCAAGCAAGCCATTTCCCTCAAAAGTTTAGATCATGTTCTGAAAGTTAAAAAATGAGGCGTTTTGGTTGACTATATCATGGCAGTTATCAATGGCACATTGTTAATCCCTGTTAGAGTGGCAAGCTGAAAAACAAATAATATGTCCTTGAGTGCACCAGTTCTGCGCCTGACAGGTTTTCATTTTTCACCCCGTTGCATAATGCTGGCATGCACATATGACACGTAGCGTACAAAACTTTCTGGGCAGGGCTTGATCCTGCCTCCATTCAAGTCAAGGGCAATACTCTTCCAGTTCTCAAAAGAGGTAAGGTCATGGCGTGCACTGGAACCGACCGCAGCCCGATTGGGAAGTCAGGGAGCAGTATTTCAGACTAAATCAGCTGTCTCCCACTCCAGTCCAATCCCACGTGCGCTTGTGCAAGGACTTACCTTTTGAAATCCCATGGCAACTAATGGCTATCACCACTTGCCTGTTGTTTTCTCAGATTTATTTCCTTAAAAGAAGGAGAGAAAAAAAAAAAAAGGAAAAAGAAACCCCAGCTATTATTTCATCCTGAGGCACACACACACAGAAAACAATATATTGATTTTCTTGTACTCTGCGGTTGTCAGTCTTAGCCAAGCATTGTGTGTAGGTGTTATATGATTTAAAAAAATAAGATGAAATGTGGGTGGGACTGAAAATGCAGTTGCTATTATTCATCTATTTATGCCATCATACACGTGTGATCAGGCTGTGATCTTGTGCAGCAGCCTAGGAACCTACGGATTGCTTGAATCATCCTTCTGTAAAAAGGCCAGAAGATGTGTTATTTAATCCTTCTACTAGATCAGCAAGATCTGTATATACTAAATTTGTATTTCATACCTACAGCCAGCATCAGCCCACACATGTGATGAAACATCAGCATAGAAATCCATACCTGTACTTTTTTTCCTTATAATATGCAAGTTCATCAGGATTCCAGCTGGGGAAAAAAAACTGTGTAAACAACACACCAAAAAGTGAAGATTTTGTAAAACTAAAAATATTTGTAAGCTTGAGTCAAGTTTGCAAAACAATCTTATCTATGTAAAAATAAAAATTCCAAGGAAAATATTTCTTCTTTTCAATTTGGAGCACCTTATGTGGAAATTGTAGGAGATTTTAAAGAAACACTATAGGAAAAAAACCCAAACAAATTGATTTTTTTGTTTTGTTGAGAAAAGCAAGGAAAAAGAATCTTTGTTATTGTTTCCACGGTCAGCTTGTGATAGAAAGAAAAAAGGTTGTTTACACACCTCTAATTTTGATACTTTCACCTTCTGAGAGGGAGTAAAGATGTGGCGCTGGCACTCAATGGCCAAGCCGCCCTCAGCTGGTTTGAGTATGGAGTTTTTACATGGGAGTTCTATGCTGAATGCTCTTTCAGCTCCGTGGAAACTTACCTGTGACACACGCAGACCATCCAAAAATATTAGGTATAGATCCCTTATCACGTTTTTGCAGGCTCAACCACATTCCTGCTTCCATAGAGAGCGGTTCTTCTAGCTGCAGGCGGTACAAACTTGTTGCAGTGCTAATTATTTGATCATCTGCCTCAATATTTCCAGATGTAAAAGATTTCTTTGTTTTGGATGTTAAAGAAGGGGTTTGGTTTTCTGTCTCTGCTCCCCATTAGCTACATCTCTGCTTGTAAACTAAACATGCCCAGAATCGCTCCCTGGCACGGAGGCTGATTGCCTCCAGAGGAGGATGCTGTCTTGCCCGCCAAAACCCAATGGCTGCACCCAAACTGCGTGCTACGAACAACCCAGAGTTCATCCTAACCCCCGGCTTGTGCCTGGGAGAGCGGTATCTGCCCTCTGGTTTGGGAGACTGGTATTTAAATCACATGAGCCAAAAAGTGTGTCAGGGGCTGTTGTGGCCCTAAAGAGTGCAATTGGTTTCCAGCGCCCAGGAGCGCTCGCTGACGTGATTTAACTTCATTTACTTCTGTAGAGGTAGTTCTTACATCTCCCCCTTCCTTCTTGGCCCCTATCAGCACAACAGCTTTCTTTCAGAGGCTCCAAAATCAGGTGTACACTTATTATGTCCCCAAGCAAAATATTTACATTCAAATAAAAGTATAATTAGCGCTACCAGCATTAGCAAGTGTTCTAGAACGAGGCTGGTAGGGGAGAATGGAACCATCAAGATAAAACCCTGGGATCTGTGGGATGTCTGCCCAGGAAGAAGCAGTAAAACAAGGCAAAATGACAGGTAGCAGCAGATGTTGGTGGTGAGAGTGGCTGGCTGCTGCTGAACCAGAGAGTCTCGCTGGAAATGAAGTCAAGAATTTCTGAGCAGGCATAAGACAAGAGTGTGTGTTCAGAGGGGCAGGAGGAGTCTGGAAGCTCTAATGGCCTTTTTTTTGTGGGGTTTTTGGTAGAGAGGAAACATTTGCTCAGCACAAATATGCTGTGGATCTAAATTCCGTTTTTCCTAATCTATCCTTACTGGCGATGCTATTGCAAGCAATCCCTCATCGGTGGAAGAAAACGGCTGACTTCTGAATCCCATGGAAACACAAAAGAAGCTAATTCTTTATAACCGAGACCCCCTGGAAGGACAGGGCGGAAAGTCATTGAGAGCCACTGACTTCCCAGTTGGTCAGTACAACAGGAATGAGACTCAGCCACTTTCTCAGTCTAGTAGCTGACAATGCTTCTAATGAGAGTTTGGAGGTATGTTGTCCTTAGCCATCTTATGGCACTATTTGTGTATACCTGTATGGGCTATGGTAATCAACCTACAGAATAAGAGAAAATACCTACGTTTCCTTTACAAGAGGAACACTGGAGATCAAACAATTTTAATTAAAGCCAGTTTTGCCTTCTGTATGTAGAACAAAGCCTTCCCCTGTTACAATGCAATATTGAATTCAAGGGAGACACATTTTTCTACAGAATATACCTGATTTAACTGTTATCTGAGACTTTTGTTTCACAGATTAATTTTGTTATCCACTCCTTTCACCCGCACGCACTAGGGTAGCATTTTTAAGAATTAACAGCAACAACTTTGTTTCTCAGTTATGTCTAGTTTAACTAACATCTAATCCTCTTAGCTTTTATACCTTCACAAACAGGGATTTGTTTGGCTAAAAACTTTTAATTAGCCCAATCACATGGAGCAGGTATTTAACAACCCCAAGGCAAACCCGTTTCAGACATCAGAGGTGTCTCACCACCAGATTGGGAGAGCTAATTCTGAGAGCCCTTTGCTGCAAGCTGCAGAACTTGAATAACAGGGTTGGTGAGTGGCTGGCACCCAGTTTTTCTGCATAAGTGGGCAGCATTCTTTAATGGTAACTTGCCGGCTCCAAACATGGTTTTGTGATCCTTTGCTAACCCCCAGTCTCTGCTGTCCCTCCAAAGCAGCCCCTCCGTTTGTGCTTGCACAAGTCCGTCCAGCTCTGAAGAGAGCCGAGGGTCTTCTCATGGGTTTGGTAGGACTGCTGAAGACCTGGCAGGTCACTGGAACAAATAAATACGTTAGCAGACCGAGCAAGGGTTGAACCTGCTGAACTTCTGATCTGAGTAATTTGAATCCAGAAGGAAGGCTGCTGGAGCAGCATAGGGGTCCTAACCCAGGAAGCACGGGGTCACTGCCGCGGGGCAGGCGAGGCTGGGGAGGGAACGCTGATGCCCATGGGACCTGCGCTTCTGCAGCGCATGAAATCAAATGAGGACAGGAGTGGCAAACACAAAGCAGAAGAATGGACACCGGTGAAAAAGCAGGAGGGAATGCTTGTGTAATATGCTAAATGTGTAATTATTAACTTGAGACTAGCTCCGCTGCATGACCAGGGCCACGGCTGTGCAAAGCCCACAGGTGAGTGTACATAAGTGATTCTCTGGTCCAGGCTGTTTCTCCAGCAGTGTCTCTCAGCAGGGATTCTGTGGAGCTATGTGAAGCATTTAGCACTGCCCCTCAGGCAGGTCTTGGGGGGAAACAAGAGCAATATTGTTGTCAGCTGAGACTGGAGGGGAAGGCTATGAATGGTGGCTAGCAGGGGTATCGCTGCGTTGCAGTTTTCCAGCTGTGAAATCTTCCTCTGCTGTGTATGTCACTACAGAGGTTTCAAAACACTCATGCCGGTAGGAGTGACACTGAGCAGAAAATCACAGAATATGACAGAATGGTTGGTGTTGGAAGGGACCTTTAAAGGTCATCTAGTCCAACCCCCCTGCCATGAACTGGGACATCTTCAACTAGATCAGATTGCTCCAGGAGCAAGGCACCCCAGTCCAAGGGTGCTGCCATGGAGTTATTTTTCACTTCTATTCTCATCTTAAACTTGCTTTGGAACATCTCAAAACATAGTAGAAATAAATAAGTAAATAATTGAGAAATAGTATCAGCATCTTCTCTTTAAAGTTGGAGAGAGGTGAGCCCTCAGCATCTACTACTTTCAGCCCTGACTGCATCATCCAGAGAGCGTGCCTAGACATCCACTTTAACTGATTGCCAATTAACCTGAGTTATTTGGCACATTTGTCCCCACATTCTCCATGTATTGGTTTCTGGCTCCAGCTGCTCCTCTTTAGGATGCCGACGCTGATTCTCAGAGCTGGGTGGCCCTGCCTCAGCAGGGGAGCAGATGCCTGGAAGATCTGCCTAGTGAGCAGGGCACAACGTGGTCATGGGATGCCTTAGCACACACAGACCTGCGAGGAATACAGCTGGCCAAGCTGTTTTTTACAGATGTGGTTATGATGAGCTGTAAACAATTGCTGTAAACAATTAAAAATGCCCTCTCATTCCAGTACGGGAGGAAAACCAGGTAGTCATATGGTTCACGTGCAAATGCAGGGTACCTGGTTTAAACATATTTGGTCATGTTCTAGCTAGATGTAAGATCAGTTTTTAAAGCAAATCATTCTGATAAATGGATGTAAAATCAATTGAAAGTGTGTTGCCTGAACAAGACCTGCATGATCAGGCAGAATTTCCGTTACAGACCACTTACTGAGAGAAGTTAAAATAGCAAAACTATGAAGTATTACAAGTTGTTCCTCAGGAAGCCAGCTTTTTAAAAAAATCCACTCTCTGAGCTCATCCTGAACTTTCAGCTTTCAGGGGGCAACCGAAAAGCTCACAAAGTCCAGTCCAAATGAAAATCTGGCAGAATGATGTGATGGAAGGGAGACATGATGTCAGGTGGTATAGTTAAAAGCTAGTGAGTGCATCTAAATAATGAGAGAATCTTAGCTTTAATAGCCCAAGTTTAGTATATTGAGTAAAGTAAAATCTTTGCTACTTCACCGAGTGCCAAGATGACAGCAATTGTGGGAATTCAGTGCTCCCACACTGGTGATTACATATTTGGGATCTTTGGCCTACACTGAGCTTTGCGTGACTGTTACATTCAGTATGTTCAGTGTCCAGCTGGTGAGCGTGGGGTGAAGTTTTGCAGCGAGGATGCGCGGGGATCCGGGGCAACAAGAACATTTCAGCTAATTCCCTAGGCCTTTGGAAACAAGCAGCCAAAAGATTCATGCGATACTCAGCTTCTGGCTGAGTAGGCTCAGGCTCAAGCAAAGAGATCGGCGTAAGGGTCTCCTACATTAAGGTCTATAAAATCCCGGGTGGCGGGGAGAGGGTGGGTGGGGGTGGGCTGCTCACTGTCTCTTCCAGTGTAAGAGGCAGCAACTGTTAAACAAAGCTATAGAAGCCATTTTCAGAACAAAAGGAGATATTTCTTCATCCAGCAAATACCAGGTCTGTGAAACTCTTTGCCAAAGGTTGTGATAACGGCAGAAGTTTTTACAGGCATTCAAGGGAAGTCTGGGCAAGTCTTTGAAAAGAAGTCTACCACTGGGCAAACTACAGGAGGCTCAAGGGGTCCCCTGAGCTGAAGGTTGTTGGAGGCTGGAAGAGGACTTGCAGGAAAGATCACATATGCAGGAAAGATCACATATGTTTGTCCTGCTCTTGCTCTTCTGTAGGGGTTAGTTTGTGGTCACTGCTGCAGACGGGTTACTGTGCAACATGGGCCCCAAAAATCTGAAATAACAACATTGTTCTTGGTATTTTTATTTGGATGGTGAACAAATTTTGTGCTGATTTTCTGATGTGCAGGAGAACTCAAGGTGCTCTGTCTTCCCATCCGTGCCCGAGCTGGAGGGGAGAGCACTGCAGGGAGCAGGGGTCCCACAGTACCTGTGGGGAAGTAGGTCGCTCCCTCAGCTATACCATGGCTATAGGTACCAGAGGCAGAGGAAGACAGTAGGGTGCAGTGGCAGAAGCATTGCATGATGGTGTATGTTGGCTGAGCATCCAGTATGATGCAGGCTAAGCTCTCTGAAGCCATGCTAGGAAGGTTTTTTTAACCCTGTTAAACTGTCCTGGCAAGATTGACTGAGCCAAGAGCACCTTCTTCTCTGTGTCCCCTACCCCCTTTTGTCCCTCTTCCCATGCATAGGAAGACTCAGAATTGAGTTCTGTGCTTTCTTTTGTGGAACTAAAATAATTTTTGCAAAGTTTCTGGGTTAACAAATGTCCCCAAGTTCTTCCTTTATCCTCTAAATAAGTAAAACATCCATCACAGCAATACAGCAAAACTTGGCTTGCCCTTGTGCTTGAGAACATATAGCAGGAAACATTATACTCAGTAGTTTAAATTAACTTGCTTATCTTCAGACCACCAGAAAAAAAGGGCATTATTTGTCCCCCTGTTTTATACTGCAGCAATGATGAGCACTTTGTTAGAGCATATTACATCAGTGCAATTCCACTGCCTTAAAGTCTGAAGCTGTGAGGAGGGGAGACCGACCAGCTGATTCTGGCCCACTGTGTTTTGTGGGTTTATAATCTGAGTGCCAATGCGGCACAGTACAAGCAATATATGTTATGGAATCAGGAATAAAATCACTCTGATTTGCCTGTTGCTTACGATTTAAAAGAAAAAATAATTAAATATTTTAATGTATTTTTAAAAATAATAAATAATGTTTAAAATTATTTTAAAATATTTTTTTAAAAACAAAAAAAAACCCTGCAGATTTTGTGGACACGTACATGCACAAAAGCATGAGAATTGTGTCAAATATGTGCACAAATGCATGTCATCATAAGCTGTGAGTTTCTTTTCTGTGGCTGCAGGGAGTTAGGGTATGTTTTCATACGCGCTTTTTTTGAGATCTGTACATACCTGTACTGCCTGGGATACAGACTTTCATAAAAGGTTTTATAAATGGTATCTGCATAAGTTGTATTAACTACTATAGCATTTTTAGGTTTTGTCTCAGAGGGGATAAAGCAACTTATTAGTCACATTGCTTAAAGCTCTGCTGTAAAGCCCTCAGATTATAAGCATGTTATAAGAACGTACCTGAAATGGTGTAGCTACCTTAACTGTAGCAGAATTGTGCTAATTTGCTTTAATGAAGAATGTAGACTCATTAGGTTAAAAGAAGTTGTCTCAAATAATAATCTGATATCCCAGACTACTCGGTGGATTCTGACTGATACGTTAATTTGCATGACTGAGCACTGTATCGTTTTTCTTTAGGTTAGAAATGTGGGCATTTAAATTGGATATTGCTTCTGCATCTTAGTCACAAGGCAAAAAAGACCTTGGAGTCCACAGCTTTCTAAAAGAATGTGACCAATAATATGAAAGGGGTGAAACCTCTTTTTGAGCAACTGCTGTAGTCCCACCATTTCCTTCTTCACTCAACCGGAATGAAATCAGTAGAAAATTTGATTTCTAGAAATCTATTTCCCAGGGATATGTGGTTTTAACAAGGACATGCAGAATTCATTTCACCTTCTCAGGAACACCATTTATCTTCTTTTCTTCCTTGCATATGGGCCTTCAGATGGCAAGGGAGGGATTTTAGCAGAATTAAGGCAATACAACCCCCTTGCCTCCATTTCCAGTTACATTGTGGAAGGAACAGAGCCTCCAGGACTAAACAGACATGTTGGCTTGTCCCGGGTGGGACCCAAGGGGTGCTAACCTATGGCAGGGGACACGTTAGACTATTTGCTCACTAGAAATAAATTCCCTCACAGTACCCCCCAGCAGCTCTGCTGGCTGCAGAAGCCCTGAAGCTTGCAGAGCTCCTGACAACCAGCAGCAGCACGAGCATCACAGGGATGGAGGGTTCTTCGTTTAAACAGTGGCAATTCCTTGGTACAGCTCTGGGATTTTAAATCTGTCTCTCCTTCATCTCTCCCCCTCAAAGATATAATACCATGGGTGGGAGATCTGCATTCCAAAGGAGATGCGAGCTACCACTTTCTTCTCTGTTCCTTAACAAAGAATGCAATCAGCAAGATGCTAACACCCAAAACATTGACTAACATGGGGATGAAAAGGAAGTTCTGGCAAGTGTTAATCCATGCGCCAGTTTTTGCAAAAGATCGCGGCAAGCTTTGCCACACGGTCCGCAGACTGATTCATAGCCTGGAATTTCAGGCTCATACACGGTGTGATCTCACAGGCTTATATTTGTCACCACTCTGCCCGCTGCACATTTTTTGTGGGCTTAGCACCTTAAGAAAATGTTGAGTGACACTGATGATTTAATTAACCCCAAGCAAATGAAATTGTATTCAACCTGTCCATAAAGTGGCATTAGCCAGTGCGTTCAGTGATTGGGATTTAATCAATAAGTGAACTGTAGCATCTGTCGTAATAGCATCTAAGTGTCACATGCACACATGAAGACTAGCAGCAAATCCAAAAGGTGCAATTTTTCTTCTCTCTATGCTTCTGTTTGTTTATTTGTACTGGCTGAGTTGCCCTCACTTGTTTGTATCTAGGACTGACATTGTTCCAACACGCCATTGCCTTCGTTCCTGAGGGAAGCCTGGTGTGAAGAAACACCTTACCTTTCCCCTAAACGTGCTGGGGTTACGGCTCAGCCTGGCCGGCCGGGGTGGTGGAGCACTCCTGGCATCCTCCCAGCCACGCTGGAAGCAAACACCAGGGCAGGGGGAGGACCACAGGAGATCCGCCCTGGTGGCAGGCTCTCAAGTCCGGCTCTTGAACCGGTGCGCCTACCCAGAAATGAGCTTGCAGAGAGGAATGAGGCTGGTCGGAGGTGGTGCTGGCTCGTAGGGCAGGCTCTCACCGGCTGCGTGCCGTAGCTCTGCAAAAGACACTGCAATAGCACTTCTCACCTCAGCTCAGACAGACCTGGTGTCTAGCAGGAGATAATTTATTATCTTTAGTGAAGTAAATGTAAGTGGCAAATAGGAAATTTGCAGACGCAGCCTTGGCTGGCCCCAAACCAAACAGAGTTGTTGCTCTTTGTTATGTTGGACCTGTTCTCATCCACCACAGTTCTTCACTTTCAGACAGTCATGTGTCCCTGCTTCCTGCCTGAGCCATGGGTGAAGGTATGGAAACACTATTTGTGATCTAGATCCTTTTTTTAGAATCATAGAATCATAGAATGGGTTGAGGTGGAAGGGACCTTGAAGATCACCTAATTCCAACCCCCCTGCCATGGGCAGGGACACCATCCACTAGACCAGGTTGCTCAAAGCCACATCCAACCTGACCTTTTTATTTTAATAATGAAATAGATGAGAGATTTCTGACTTTTCCTAGGATGAATGGTGCTTGCTGCCGGTACTCTTGGAGACAGTGCTGTACTTCAGTAAAAGAAAATCTTTAGAAGTGGCCAAGACGCTCGGTTTCCCAAGCATAGCCATCCCTACGTTTTTAACAAGTAGCTGGCTAATGCGTGAGGTCGGATAAATGTGTTCTCTCTCTCAAAATGCTCCCAGTAACCTTAGTGAAACCAAGTGTTTTTTTTAATGTCTAACTTTAGTCATTTCACACTGTGTTCTATGTGAGGGCTGACAGCATATCAAAGGAGGTGAAAACACTATGTGAAATTACTTCAGCAAGTGAGCTGGGATTCCTTCAAGGGAAAGGCCGTGCAAGTGTAAGCCATTAACAGCATTTAAAAACCCACAGTTATGTAACTGTAATATGAAATACTGTCTATCACTGCACAATACTTCAGGGTTATTCCAAAATACCAATCAAGTTTGGGTTTAGATTCAGGCGGTGAGTTGCAAAAGGAAAAGGAGAATACAATCCATCATGAAAAAATCCGGTTTGGGGGTTTGCAATACTATTCTCATGCTTCTCGATATTGCCAGACTGCTAATGCTTGCTTTGGTTTCAGAATCTGCTATTTTATTAGTGTTGGGTAACTCTTAGACAGCCACCTAGCAATCTTTCCTAAGGCACCTTCTAAGATCTTTCTCGTAATCCGATGATGCTTATAGTGTTGGTAATCATTAAAATATGATTTTTCATCTCTCTTCACAATGTTCTGTAACATCCGGATAGTTCTCTGAATGTATGTTGTTTCAGAACACTGGTTTCCATACATCTATTCCCCCAGGTTTACAAAACAAAAAAATCTAGCTGTCTGTGACTGATGTGCAGTACCATAAAAACGACCCAACTGTGTTCACAACACAGGCAAAACTTCAATACTCTTCAATATCCATATGGAATAAACAGAGCTGTGTTGAATCGAATGCATACCTTCATTTCAGCTGTTTAAATCCTCACTGGTTGGGGAACCATTTTGAATCTACTAAGCCAAAGATCTGGCTCTAGAACACATGGGGCTCAACTGAAATGCAAACTGTTGTCCTCAGAGAGGGCTTGTTCTAAGCAGGAGTCTTGCAAGAACAAGCTGGTCCTGAGAGTCCTTCTGTCTTGTGGAAAGGTTAGTGACAGCAAACTGCGTAATTCCAGTTTTAACATAAATCAAGTCCAAGCCTCAAATCTGAATTGTAGCCTGCAGGCAAGCTGGACTGAGACACAGCCAACCACAAATAGCTGCACCTGTGCTTAAAAATAGGCAGCACTTTTTTTCACTGAAACACATGTAGCCAACAGCTCCCGATTTCATAGTAGTGAGCAAAGCAGGGTTCTGTATGTCAGCTCTCAAAATACAGTGTCTGCCAAAGCTGAAAGGTTGCAATGTGAATTTTGCAGAATTTGGCGAAAGGTTTTTGAACTATAAAAACATGTGTAGGAGCAAGACGGATTTTATGGCTTGGGAGTTTGAATCGGGATTTTCCCACTAGCCATGCTGCGAGCCTCAGGACAGCCGGATTGCAGATCAGTTTGCCACCAATCTCAGAAAATGCATCAATGTGCTTGCCAGAGTAGGCATTACAGATTTTCTCTTAAATCATCCCTTTGCATGGAAAAACAAATCTACTTTGAGCGTTAATGGAAGATCTAAAAAATAGAAATATCATAAAACTACTCTGGGAAACTGATACACTGGCTAAATGCTGTAGTTTTCTGGTACAGAACATTGCGTTACTCATTTCTCCAGCTTTCATACAATGGATGGGAGCACTACAAGCATAAAGTATTACAGGTTGTGAGTACATGGGAGTAAATTATATCTGGTTTTAGTCCTTACATAGGAAAAAAAAAAAACCAAGTTTAGCAACATATTTTATATGCACGTGATGTAGCTACTGTAGAGGGTATTGCTGGTTCTCCCAGGCTCCTTTTATGTGAAGATTTTTAATAAGTATGAAAAACTGCTTGGGGCTATTTTTATCATAAACAGGAAGAAGGTTCATTGTTTCATTTTTCTTTCTGAACCGTTAGCCCTCCAGTTCCTGCTCCTCCTTTCACCCCTACCCTGGGACCAGCTCCACCACACAAGTAATTTTGGCCCTAACCTCCCTCTTGTTCTGTAGTCGTGTGATCTTGCGCTGTCACCTCTTGCTCTTTTCCTCTTCTCTCTCTAGGTGGACTCCATCTCTTTCACCTTTGTGCCAGTGTGACTTCCAGCACCCAGTACAGGGCTGACAAATGCCTGGGTTGAAAGCAGATGGCCCACCAATTCTTCCTTCACCGAGGGACTAGCTGTCCTGGTTATATTCTTTCGGTACACTGTTATTTTACCTGATTCATTTGCATTTCTTTAGAATTCTGTAAATTCTGTATTTACTGCTTCCTTTTTCCAATTCAACCCTCATTTTCTCCTTGCAGATCATACATTTTCTCCCATCTCACAAGCATTACTGTGTCTCATCACTTCTCCCTCCAAAACATCTTACCTCACCCCAGCAGCTGGGTTGCCCTATCCTATTTTTTCTTTCCCTTCAGAAATTATGGATTTCCTCTCATCTCTTCTGCACGCAAGATGCCTTCCAGCTCTGCCTCACCTTCCTTTCCAGCTCTCACCCACCCTATAAGCAGTTCACAACTCCTGTTCCTCCTCAACCACACCTGTTAATCTCTGTGATTCGCTATTAACTTGATTCCAAGACAATTACCAAGTCCCTGACTCCATCCTAAGCACTGTCAATATTCCTCGCATTTTTGTGGCTGACCATCTACCTCCAGCCATGTCTTAGCCACGCTGCTACCTCTAGGCACCCTCCTCCCTTCGAGCTGTTTGTTTCAGGAAGCCTCCCTCCACCTTGGGGTTGCCCCAGAAGAGAGGAGTGAGAGGCAGCCGGACACCTCTCATGGGCAGACAACAGGAAAACCACAAAGCAAGAGGCCCACTATGTGGATCAGCCCTTCAGCTCTTCATCCCACTCATCTACAAATGTCATTTCCTTGTGCCTTAAATCTGTTGATGAGGCGGACGTGCTGTAAAAGGCATCTGTGTACTGAAGCTGAGGGATGATTTTGGTTGCATGGGGATAATTAAGCAGTAAATGATAGTTTCCAAATATTTAAGTAGAGTCCTCCGTAGCTGGCCTCGCAAACATCTGTATCAATATCTCCTCTGAGATTCTCAGCAAGGCAAATAAGAACAAAAAATATTTCATTCATCTGCTTGGCAGTATCTGCTGGAAAGGCTGATTCGGTCCCAGCTTTTCCATTCAGCTAAGATCTCTGTATGCACTATCTTCTTAAGCATTATTTTAAAATAGAAATGTTACTTATCTCCTAGGGTTCTTTCAAAGCAACTAGCTGCACTTTCAGAGTCTGATGAAGATGCTTCATGTCGCCAAATGTTAAGCACTGAATTAGATGGCAAATATTCGTCCAAATTTAACATAAGGCGCTGAGGACGGTGCTAAGGTGACTGCTCATTGCTAAAATGGCTACAGACTAGTTTCAGATCCAATGTTAAAGCCCAAGAAAGTGAAACCATGGCATTGTTAGCAACACATTTATTCTCTTTTATTAGAAATTCTTACTTTTTACAGCTCCACGTACCCAGCTGGATCTCCCAAAGCATTTTAAAACCTAGTGTGTCTTGATGGAGAGCTAATAGATAAATACATATAGAGACAGGCAGACAGCCCATAGATTTTGATACAAGTACTCTCCTGTATAAAATAAACAATTTTATTCTTATCTTAAAGGAACTACGGGGGGGGAGGAAGTTGTGTACCAAGCTGTAGCTTATAACTATTCAATTCATATGCATAATATGTGTGTTTAACCAAGTAATTAAAACCGTCTTAACTGAAACATAAGTGGAAGAAATTTCTCTTCCTAGTAGTACCCCTTTAAAGGAGAAAATTAGTAAAAACACTATACTGATAATGGGGTTTTTCAAACTTTTAAATTTTGTAAGCAACAGAGAAACCTATGAATACTTTAGCCCTGAAACACATTTTTCTACCTGTCCTTTGTGTCTGATAGGATATTTGTGTGGCAAATGGCACCCACTGTGAGGAACTCCCTGTGGACCCTGCCCAGCTGCAGCAGGTCACTTGGCGCTTGGGAAGCCTGATGCCCTGCATTGGTGTTTGCAGTGCTTGGGCACGGTCTGAGAGGTGTGAGCTGCCATGCCAACCTCCCTGGGAAGGGGTCTGATTTATAAAATTGCTCCGCTTTTTGCAACTCCTCTTGTGACACCTGTGCCCAGATAATCTATGGGGACCCGTTTTTGGCTCAGGCTTATTTTGGTACCTAAGTGAGAGGCAGGTTCTTCTAAAAATGTGGTCGACACACTGGAGGGAAGGGATGACATCCAGAGGGACCTGGACAGGCTTGAGAAGTTGGGCCCATGTGAACCTCATGAAGCTCAACAAGGCCAAGTGCAAGGTCCTACATCTGGGTCGAGGCAATCTCAAGCACAAATACAGGCTGGGTAGAGAATGGATTGAGAGCAGCCCTGAGGAGAAGGACGTGGGGGTGTTGGCTGATGAGAAGCTCAACATGAGCCAGCAATGTGTGCTTGCAGCCCAGAAAGCCAACTGTATTCTGGGCTGCATCAAAAGCAGCGTGGCCAGAAGGTGGAGGGAGGTGATTCTGCCCCTCTACTCTGCTCTGGTGAGACCCCAACTGGAGTACTGCCTCCAGCTCTGGAGCCCCCAACATAAGAAAGACATGGACCTGTTGGACTGGGTCCAGAGGAGGGCCACAAAGATGACCATGGGGCTGGAGTACCTCTCCTATCGGGACAGGCTGAGGCAGTTCCAGCTCTTCAGCCTGGAGAAGAGAAGGCTCCAGGGAGACCTTATAACGGCCTTCCAGTACCCAAAGGGGGCCTACAAGAAAGTTGGAGAAGGACTCTTTATCAGGGAGTGTAGTGATAGGACAAGGGGTAATGGTTTTAAACTGAAAGAGGGTAGATTTAGATTAGGTATTAGGAAGAAATTCTTTCCTCTGAGGCTTGTGAGACACTGGCACAGGTTGCCCAGAGAAGTTGTGGCTGCCCCATCCCTGGAAGTGTTCAAGGCCAGGCTGGATGGGGCTTTGAGCAACCTGATTTAGTGGTAGGTGTCCCTGCTCATGGCAGGGGGGTTGGAACTAGGTGTTCTTTAAGGTGCCTTCCACCCCAAACCATTCTATGATTCCATAAAAAATGTAGTTCAATCTGCTCTGTTTTTCTCCGTGAAGTAGTAATTATCGTCAGCTGCAGCTGAAAAGCTCTCCAGCTTTGCTGGGGTACCTTTCTGTCTCACTCCTGGATGCACTATGGACACTGTTAGGTCACCCAGTGCCATCCTGACAGTGGGTCAGGGCAGATGTGCCTGCCAGGCACTCCTGGTGCCATGGGTGTTCCTGAGGGTATCTCCCTCCAGACCACTGCCAACCTGCCCATTTCCTCCTCTGCTCCCACTCTACACAGGTGGACACAGGGGACCAGCAATGTGGTGGGGACATTGCTTAAGCACCCAAACCACACAGACCCCCTGACTGCCCAGTGAGGTTCCTGACTAAACCAGCACCATCAAAGCCCGAACCTGAGATTCTCCCTGTTCGGTAATTGTCACATCAGGGAAAGCCCAGAAGCAGCTTAGCTGAGGGACTTTTGCACTAAAATCAAACCCATAGGGAATGCACATCTGTGATTTTAAACCATCGTGTTTCCAACACAATCCTTTCCTAAGCGCGACTGTGGGTGGCATCATGCAATGCAGCAATACGTGTAAAAGCGGTTGAACAGCTAAGAAGAAGGGAATATTTTGAAATATTTGTCTGCAGTGTGAAGTTGCTAAATCACCAGCATAGTGTGGTCGTACAAAGCACAAATGAAGTCAAAATAGGCAGTTCTCAATAAAGCTTTTGATGATAAGGTTTTGAAATACTATTTTTGAAAAAAAGAAAAAAGCTGCAAATAAGGGAGTGAACAAGAAAGGTGGGACGGGGTTGTTTGTTTTTTGAATAAAACCTCTTCTTTTAGGGAGTTTATAGCCTGGCACAATATGATTTTCTACCAGCGTTGCCCATTCTTTGCTAGCCAGATGTTTAACAAATCAGCTTTACAGAAACTGCTTGCAGATATTCTTTCCCATCAACATTCAGTTCCTCTGTGAAACGTGAACAAGTTTTCTTACATATCTCATATATTTTGCAAGGCCCGTTCCCTCCAAGGGAATAGTGATGACTGAAACTCTATCCAGAGAAACCACCAGCAAAAGAGCTCTGGGATCAGCTAGTAGACACGTTTTGTAAATAATTCCCTTGCTATCTCTTTCCTCATATCAGCCAGAGGAGCACTTTGTCTGTCCAGTGCTGAGGCCTAATTCTGCAATAGATGAAGATCTACAGGGCATTTTGCTCTGAAATCTCAGAACAAGGTGCTAAATTATGCACCAAAGGGAAGAATAGGTATGGCAAGGCTGTAGGTCTTGTATTGCTGGCATGGCCAGGTACAATTTCCAAGAGCCCAGACACCCAGCCAAAGCCACAGCTGGAGAGGTGTCCTCTTGTGTGCCACCTTCAGGCAACTGAAGAGCCTCTCAGTTCACGCTCCACGTCTGCTATTTTCCTGTACGATACGATAACAATCTTCCACGGCTCACAGCAATTATTTTTCCCCTCCCACCTGTTTCTGTTGCAGCAGGTAGTTGCTAGTCCTTCTGCTCCAGAGGAGGGGACGTGGCTTCTGTCGGAGGCAATCAGTGCTGTACCAGTATTTCCTGGGGAGGTGGTTTCGACACGCTGCTTAGGGATGGGTCTGAACATGGTCCTGACAGCACCGCGTGCTTAGATGCAGTAGGTTCTTTACTGGGAATGTAAAGTTTTCAAAGCCTCACCAGTAGCCCCTCTAGATCTACCTGTACTGTTTTCCAAAGTGAACGTTGCCATGCAGGATGAAATACAAATTCAGCCGTTGAAAGAGAACTGGAACAAAATTAAACCCCACTTAAGAGTCACAGAAAATTCCCCTTCTGTTACCTGATACCCACGTTTTACTTTTGTTGTTTGATCTAAGTGTTGTTAAGGCTGCTAACACGCAGTAAATTGGTGTTTCATTGAAAGTCCTTTGCCCAAAAGCCTGTGAATTTTAGGTGCTTTTTCACTTCTAATATCCATATCTTTACTTGCTCCCAAGCCAGCCTGAGGTTATACGGTGTCTGTACTAAATTAATGTTTGACTTTAGCCTGTGTGCTGTACAACCCAGCACCTCCTCCATTTGCAGTAAGTAAATATGCAAGTGTTACGTTGCCCTTGAAACCTGTGCTCTGTGACAAAGGTTGCGCGCTGAGAAGAGACTGAAACACCAAGTTTCTGTGGGTCACAGCCTCTCCTGTCAGCGGTGCATTAATCAGAAACTCACCCCTGGTTATCTGCGAAAGCCTGGCGTGGGGAACTTTGGACAGGGTGACACAGGGGCAGACTTGACATCCTGAGAAGCAGCCACCTCTCTCTGAGCCCTCGGTTGTGAAAAACTCATCTCGGAGAGCGGAAAATAAGGAGAAGCATGTGAAACTCAGGTTGGCCAGAAGTCGACCGCACTCGTTTCAGGAACATGGGTTATGATACCTGCAGAGCTGACTGCAGGCATGGTACAGTCTTGCTGCATGACCTTTGGGAAATTACTTTATCTCAGCCTACCTCAGCCTGTTGAAGAGCTTCAGAGAAATGCTTCACAATGGTACTTAATCCAGTTGTTAATATCTGCAACTTGCTTTCAGCTGTAACACCCTATAAAAAATACTACTGCTATCACTTTCTTACAAAGAAAGGTAAAACTCACTGGTTTGCATGATTTCCATTTAGAGGTTAATCTCTGAAAAACAGATAAAAAGTTGCACAAGCTTGTGTGAATGAAAGACTGAGTTTTCATAAGGTGGTAGCCATACAGAGGTATGTAGGGAAGATATATTTTTTTCTTATTGCTTGTGCAATAATGAAAGAAATGTTTGGTTTCTGTTGCATTATATCAGCTTATCTACGAGGGCAGATTTAGTGGGAGGACCCATCAAATTGTCCACTGTTCCATTTGTCCAGGGAGACAACTTCAGCTGTACCATAGGAGAGCCATAATTTTTCTGCGGCAGCTACACCTGGCAGCTGTGACTGATAACTGAGTTTCTCTGAAGTCCTTTGGCCTCAGTGGGTCAATATACAATTTGACTCTCTGAGGCCTGTACCAGGCTAACGTGCTTTGCAGAAGTATTTAGCACCACGGAAAAGCGAGTATTTGTACAACCTTCTCATAACAGGCAGTGACCTTGCCTGTGCTGCCAGGCAGACTAAATTTGAGCCGGCTCCATAACCCGAGTACCAACATGCCGCTTTTCCACTTCCAAATCTCACCACTGCAGCCTCAGTTTCCAACCACGCCAAAGACCAGACTGGCAGTGTTGTGACGTGAAACGCGACAGTGATATAATCTAGATCTGATCCAGACGAGCAGGCAGAGTCTTCTGCTGAAGTGCTTTTGCAACCAGGAAACATCAAGCCGCCAAAAGCAGACCGTTTCACGGTAACGTGGTCTCTTCCCCCCAGGTTTTATTGGGAAGGTCTGAGAGATGTTGAGTGGAGTACTTATCCAAGCAGGAGAGAGAAACAACATGGCTGGACCTCTCCCCTTACCCACCTAGTGCACCTCTCTGGGAGCAGCTGAAGACCAGGTGAAGCAAGACTGCTATGAGCAGTTCCTGCCCCCCAGAGCTGGTTAGGCAGGGTCTTAAGTGCAGATAAGCTCTTTCAGATAAGACCCCTCTTTCTGCCTGGGGATCCCCGAGGTGATAGCCACAGCTGAGACTCCAAGCAGCTCTGTGGAATAGCAGGTTGTTATTATTTCCACTTACAGCTGAGGGATCAGCGAGGCACTGAGAGGCTAACACGATGTGGCAAGTGTCCTGTTGCAAGCCGGAGAAGCTGGCAGAAGAAGATGGGTCTCTCCCTCCCCTGTGTGTTTGTCACAGTGCTCTTCCTCACAGTGCTCTTCCTCACAGGTCTGGGAGCAGATGCTCTAAAGCAGCTGTGAGGGCTTTTTTATCTAGTGGGAATACAAGTTGACGGTTGGGAATTAATAAGGCTCATGCAAAAGACATTGCCAGGTCTTGCACGTTGTCCTACAGCAGGAGGATTTTGTCTAGCAGCTGTAGGGAAGTCCATATGCCTTCTCTGCTCGTGCCAACAGCCTGTCCTACCAGGCAGTCACAGGCTGCCACCGTGGTGGCCTTAAATACCAAATTTGTGAGAGATTCACCTTTCTGCCTCGCCTTTTCCAGGCAAAAGGGAGGTGAGGTGAGTGCGGACCAGCAGGAGGGAACACCACACCTGAAAGCACTCACAGCAAATGGTGGCACCTCGGAGAGCTGAGCAGGCTCATGTGTGTTGGGCACACTTGGGCATGCAGCACGGGCTGCAGCCACAGGGCTCACCTTGCTGCAGTGGTTGGCCACGCATCATCCTCTGCGGGCTTGCCCTGGGCTCTGAGGAATCCACCTCAGGAGCCCAGGCTCAGGGAAGGAACTCCTGCTGTCAGTGACACGTCTGCTCCAGTCCAGCCACAGCCCGTTGCTGCACAGACAGTGTCACACATGCGTGCCAGCTGGTGAGCTGGCTGCAGCTGTGCCCCTGGCCACCCGTCAGTACACTGCAGTGTGCCCAGCAGGTAGAGAAAGCTTCTCCATCCAACCTGACCAGACTCGGCTGGTGTCCCTTAGCCCAGCATCACTGAGCATGGATAACCCCATCCCTGTGCGAGGCCATACAAGATCCAGATCAACAGCAAACCCAGCACATGGACATGCTCCTTGTTGCAATATATGGCAGGTTTTAGTAGCTAATCTGACTAGCTAGAGCAACCAGTGATGTAGATTTTCTCCTTAAACATGTGCATTAAAATACATACTGCTCAAGTCAGGGATCCTAGATTAAACAAAATGAATCACTCCTCCCCAAACCAGGACTGAAAGGCAGGACAGATGAGGCAGTATCACAAAACCAGGGCACACAATGTAGCCCAGATTTTCCCATTGCTTCTCCATGAGCACGCATTTGTGTACCAGGCCTGGAAAAGGTCTCCCAGGTTATGAGCAGCCACCAAGTCCCAGCCTCCGAGTCCTTCCCAAGCTCAGCAGCGGTCCTCTCCTCTCTGGGGAGCGGCAGCGGCACCTTGTCAGCGCCGCGCTCGGTTGCCAGCCCGTTTCGGCTGCCCTCTGCTTGTAATTGTTAACTTGCTGGGAATGGGAAAGCTCTGGCTAGCGCGGGTAGAGCTGTAACTGAGGCACTCCCGAGAAGTCGAGA
This sequence comes from Ibidorhyncha struthersii, assembly GCA_013398815.1. Lineage (NCBI taxonomy): Eukaryota > Metazoa > Chordata > Aves > Charadriiformes > Charadriidae > Ibidorhyncha > Ibidorhyncha struthersii. Next base: position 311,390 of record VZSZ01008379.1, read on the forward strand.
CACAGGAGCAGAGCCTCTACCTGCAAGGTAAACTGTCCCAGGGTACCTCGGCCATTTCTTTCCCCCGTCTTTGTGTTTAGGCTCCCTTTGCCTTATTTCATCATGCCGTTTCAGGCCTTTTTGTTGTCATTTTGGTTTTTGAAATTTTAGCTGTCTTTTGAATGACTGCTCTCTTATGCCGAAGATTTGTTTGGAAATTTATGTACTCCCATACATTAAGCGTTCCCTCTCAGCTTTCAGCCAGGCACGCCTAAGCTTGCATGCATCCTTAGAACAATATGGAGAAAGGTTATCATGACTTACCTGCCACAAATTATCTATTAATAGCACCATTTATGTACCCCCCCCCCTCCTTTGTGGCATGCTTTCCCTACGTCCCCCTCTTAGTAGGTTTCCCTGGTTTTGTGTGTTTTGTTCGCCCTGTGGAGGACAGGGCGAGTAGAAGAGGGGTGACCTTTTCGGCACTGGCTCTGCCCCCATGGCCCCGGCGCTGCCTTCCCCACAGGGTGTTTGCAGGGAGGGTGGGACAGTGAGCTGCTCACAGCCTGGTAAAACATTGACCCGCGCAGGCAGCCGTGGCCACGGAGGTGCTGGGCTGCCCGGGGAGGGAGGCAGAAGGAGCCTGGCGGCAGCCAGCACCCACAGGAGCACACCGGCTTCTCCCCAGGTACTGTTTCCCGCTTCCATTTTCCTCGCTTTGAGAGGCAGAAGGGCAATGGCGCTTGGTTATGAGGTTTGCCAAAGGCTCGCTCCCTATAATTCAAAAGAGGAGTTAGCGTTGTTATTTTGCAGTTTGCTTGCGTCAACAGTAGTTGACTGCATGGTGTCATCTAAAGCACGGGTTGATTAACCCATGCTTGATTAGGCAGTTGTTTTGATTTTGGCGTATCTTCAGTTAAAATAGCAAACAAACAAAATTAATACACAGTTGCATTTGTAAACTTCATGGTTTTCTAATAAAACTCAAAACAGCTGGCTTGTGCTCATCTTCTAAGTGAAGAGTAGGACCAGGAGTCAGAGTTTCTAATGAAAATGTGCAGTCTAATTATTGCAATAGGGATGTGGGTAGTGACTCATGCTGAAAAATACTTGCTGATTTTTGAACGAGCTTTGCAAAAATAGGCAAAGTGACTAATTTTTTTTGAGATTATTTCCATGTTCCAAGACAGTAGACACAGAAAAAATACCAGGATTTAAGTTCCTAGTATTCATACGCCATTGAGAGAGGTGAAGCTGAATAGATTCAAGTAATTGTTCTAAGTTTGCTCAGTGACTGAAAGTTTCTACCACACCGTGGAAGCTGACTTGTTCATGCAAGAACCATCCTCTGCATATGCTTTGCTGGTCTGGATGTGTCTTTATATAAGTACATACGATGACTACCCAAAAATCACCTTTTACATCCCAGGTAACTGTCAAGTAATCCTCAAAGGGGAGTTTTCAGAAAGAGGGCTCAGTGTAAAGTGACTGAAGCGTAGTCAGTATTCACAGTTTATTTACAGTGTGATTTGTGTGCAAAGCAAAATGCAAGAAAAAGAACTTTTTTAAAAAAATTGTTGCTTCCAGTTTATCAGTGTCGGGCCCTAGCTGTGCTTGCTGCTTGCTTCAATCCTCCCTGATGTGACAGATTTTCTTGATGTGTTTGCTAACTGTGTTTGCACATGACATGCTATTTATGTTTAGTAAATGCTCAGTGGTGTTAGGCAGTACTGAAGTGTGGTAGCACATTTACTTTATTAAAAGTAGTCTAAGTGTGGCTTCAGTTCTTAGCAGTATTAAAACTCCTAGAGCAAAGTGCAGGAAAAAATTACTGGAGAACAAAGCAACTGGATTCCCACAAGTATCTGCTTTAAAGGACTGAAATATGACTCAAGAAAAATTTTGGTAAAGGCTGCACTGCAGTTTCAGTCTGTTGGTGAACTTGTAGATGTAAAGCATGACCATGATTAAAGCGTGTGATTTTCTTGTGTGTCATAGCTGATGTGTGATTCTTGCCCTCTCCTCCCAGGAATGGTGGTTCCAGTATTTGATGCTAAATCGGACTGATGTAGGAGTTTCCTTTGCAGTAACTAAAGAAAGAGTTCAAATCTTATCACAGAGCTCACAGAGACTGATTTAAAAAAAATAAATATCTAAAACAAAAGACAGTGATGACAATGTTATCTTGTCTGTTTTCATACAAAGCTAGGGTTCTAGCTGGTGACTATGAGGGAGATTATGTGGCTTAAATGGAAGGAATAGGACTGTTGACAAAATCTGTTCAGTCTTCGAGTCCTGTTTGCACTACAGAGGACTTCTTTCAGAGCAACTCCAACCCCTTTCCATCTCTGAATCAAGGAGTCAAGGAAAAACGTTATCAGATAGACAGGTTCCAGGACAAGGGGATCATAACTATCTGTAAATTATGAGAAACTTAAATCGTGTCAGTAAATAATAACATATTGTTATGCACTAAAACAAAGCGAGGAGATTTCATTTCATGTGCTGCATTTTCAGCACAGCTGTTTACCAAGTTTCAGTAGGTTAAACCTGTGTACATATGCACAGGGATCATGAGGACAGCCTGGTCTACAAAATCTTTTTTCGGATATATGAGGTGAAGATAGAGAATAATGCTTCGCCTGGGCTGGTTGCAGAGTCGCTAGTTAAAAAGTGTGTCGTCACCCTTAAAGGCAGTTCCTGTGACACAAGTGTTACTGCTAGCCCATGCAAAGTAAAATATGATGGATTGCACAGAGATCTCACAGTGACACTTCATGGGAAAGAAGAAAGATTTATATTTGAACCAGAAATACCCATAGCAAAGGCATATATTAAAATGGGAATAATCTCTACAGACACTTTGGAAAGGAGTGATACTCGGTCAGTAGAGATGCTGATTATTCAGATGGAAAAAAAAAGGAAGCACTGCTAAACAAAAAAACCCAATGCAACCAGAAATACAGAGGATTAGCAGGAACATGGCAAAAATCTACCGTCTCCTCCCCAGACAGTGCTGGGGATGCCCACTTGCCTGCGTGTGCCGGGGCCCCACGTGCTGAGCAGTGCCCTTGCAGAGGCAGCAGTCCCTGCTCTCCACAGGCGGGTGACAGGGCTGTCACCGGGAGGGTGCCACGAAGAGCATCCAGGCTGTGCCTCAGCGACCTGCCGCACTCGAGCGCTTGTTCCAGCAGCTTTCATTTGTTTATTGTGCCTGTTTGCGTAGCAGCCATCACACCACTGACGAGATGTTGCAATCGCTTTCCTTGATTCCTCATTACAAAGATGCTGACAACAAATTACCTGTATCAAACAGGTTACTTGGGGTTTGCTGGGCTGGACCTCTTTGTTTAAGGACATACCCCAAGTGGAGATCTTCATAGCCATTATTTTTTTCCCCTGACACTGCAGCCACATGGGACCCGGGTAAGGCCACTGCAGATGCTTTGGGCTTGAGGCAGAAGAGCAAGTGGTCTGCAGTCTCTGGCAGGAGTCTTGATCCTTCCACGATGATGCACCTCCCTGCTTTTCTCTCTCTGAATACTGGAAAATCTTTTCTATAGCTGTACACTTTACCACACCCACGTGGCCAGAATATTTCCTTCGTGTGACTTTGGGAGCAATTTAAAACATTAGTGATTAATTACTTTATTATCTTAAGGCAGAAGTGTGACTTTACTGGCTTTTATAGGAGTACGAGTTTCCCAGTTTTCCGAGGGAAAAGGTCTACCTTTTCAGAGCCAGTTGCAGGAGCATATTTTTGTGACAATAAGCTATTTTTCCTCCTTCTGTTGTGGTGAATGAAATGATCAGGTAAAATGCAAACCTTAAAGGACAGTGAATAGAGACAAGCAAACTTAGCCTTGCTCATTTCCAGCTGAGCATAAGTACTAGCGATGCATCGAAACCCCAGCTCTTCAGTTTTGCTAAAATAACACAAAGTGTTAACCCATGAATTGCAGCTGAACGTGAAATATAATTTCTGCAAAGTGAAGTAACTTTAATTATTTTAATTACCAAAATTATTTTGAGCTGGATGCATGTATATGCAGTTCCCAATGATGTCAATGAGAAATGAATGCTTAAATCTTGATTTAGTTTTTTCTTCTTTGCAGTGTGTGCTTTCAATGAGAATATTTCTTTATGCAATTTGTTGCTTTCAGTAATAACTTTCAGAATTTTTGTTCTCATCAGAAATCAGATGTCACACAGATGAGAGTGCAGTGTATTGTTGATGATTAAACATATCTATCCAAACGAACGGCAGCCCTGCCCTCCCCTCCCTGGTCCTGGGTCACAATGTTTCCCTTTACTTCCAATATTTGACAACAGCTGTCAATATCAAACAGTATTTGCTTACATACTGGAAGGCAAAAGTAGAAATAATAACCAATAATTTTAGCAGAAATATTTTTTTTAATGGCTGAACTAAAAGAAGGCTTACTTCTCATACTGCAGTATCCTGACCTATGCAGATTTACTGGTCTTCCCTGCATCTCCCAGGCTACGAGAAACAAAAGGCACTGAGCAAAAGCTGTGGCTCCATTTAACCTTCATATTTGGAAGGAATCAAGTTTGAGAGGTTGTCAGATTGCGTCTCTTGTATCTAATGAGTATTTGGCTTAAAAATGAAAACGCATTGTTCAAATCAAACCCTTTTGGTTGTTGAGTGAAGGAACTCATGTTTTGCAGATGTGAAGCCTCTACTGACTTTTCATCCTTTCTGAAGAGCTGCAGAGAACAGTCATTATTCCAGTCTTTCCTACCTCCTACAAAGATATTATCAGACAAATGCTGTGGCACTATAGCAGTGATGTATTTTTTTAATGGTCTCCAGAAAAAATGCACATCCTGCTTGGATCTTCTTTCCTCTGGGCAGTTTTTATAATTGTAAGTGAAAGCAGCCCCAGCAGTAGCCCTTAGACAGATTGTCAGATGGGATCATGCTAAGCTTTACTGAACTGAATGCTTTCACCTGAAAAATTGGGGAAGCTTTGAAGGGAAAATTGCTATGTAAACATTCTGCAATGCACAGAAACAGGTTTTTCTAATCTGGTTTATGGCACTTTTGTTAATGCTTCTCCAAGCAATAGTCAGGGCAGCCACGCTATCACGAAGCTCTTCCACTTGAATGGCTTCCAGAGATGCTCAAACCACACCTGTGGTTAGCTCTGTGTGGGCAGACAACTTTATAAATAAAGCTGAAAGTAAGGCTTTGACAATATAAAATTCATGGATAGGCAGCTACAGGTTGAGTTTAATGGAATTACTCACTCTGCTGGTGTCAGTCGGTGGGCTAAAATCTTGATTCTGCAAACCCTTCTCTACCTGGTATAGTGTTTATCCCTGCTGACGTTATCCTTGGGAACACCTTTGCCATTACGTACTGCATACCGAAGGGGCTTCATCAGGCTATGCTTATGAGTAAATGCTGTATCTGATAGGGCTATGCCTCCCTGGGTCGTTAAATTGACATAACAGCAAGGATAGCTCTGAATGGAGTTCCCGGGTAAAACTGCAGTACTAAAAATTTGTAGGATGTGCCTATGGACCTCTACAAGTCTCTTCAGGCATCACATTTGCATGAAAATGTAGGAAGAGTGCCTGGGATTACTGCAGGGAAATCTTGTTTGGCTTTGTGGTGGGTACCATCAGCACAGATGGCGGGGATTAGGTGTAGTGGAAGCTACTGTGGAAGCAGAATTACCACTAATTAATTTGTGCTTAAATCTTCTTGTCAATCAGTCTTGAAGCACAAAGCTTAGCTCTGCGTTGGCACTCAGGTGGGAATCCCTTAGCAAGGAGGACGTTGTTTGAAACTGCAATGCTGTAAGTACAGGTGTGATCACAGTGGCTGCGAAAACAGTATCATGGAGCATGAGATGATCAAGCACATGTACCCAAATGACGAGCACCACCGATCTCAGAGCTGTCTGTGGAGAGGGCATGGAATGGGGGTGGGCATGGGGGAGCCCTGCTGCATTCTGCTGAGGGAAAGGCTGGAAGGCAGGGAAGGACCTCTGGGCACCCAGCGTCTCAAGACAACACTGTGAAAAAATCCCACGGAGAGGAGCAATATCACAGAAACAGGGAGAGCGGTGGGTGAAGGGAGTGGGGGAGCAGCAACACCAGCTGATGTCCAGACATCTGGACATTGAAGGAGCTGCCTGTCTTGGAGGCTTATCACATGCTGCAGCAGAGTGTGGTCATCCAGGTGGAAATCTGAGACAACAGTGCTGAGGAGCAATAAAAAGGGCCTAAATGAGCCTGTTGTCTTAATTTGTCCCTTTTCTTCATCTTTCTACTTCTGAAAGGCTTATGCCTTGGTGTCCTGTGATATCCTCTGTACACCAAAATACCAGATACACCCCACCTGAGGGGGAAGGATTTTCAGAGGCTTACAGGCAATACGCTCCCTCCTTTCCACAATCTGGAGATAAGGAGAATAGTCAGTAAACCAACAGAAACATACTTTGACAGTCTCAACAGGCTACAGTCCTCTTCTGCAAAGCCTTAGTGGGGTTTCACCCTTGACTAAAGTCAACAAAGACCTTCCTGGTCCATTTTGTCCTGTGCAGTTGCTCCAGTGACACTGAAGAGGAGAGTTTCTTTCTGATCAGCCAGGGTGAAAACCATCATTGTGATTCCGTACTAGCACCATAATTACAGATAGCCCACATTAAAACTAGAGTCAGGCACAGCTGTTTAATACGGTGCTGTTCTATATGCTAAATTTTTTCGCTCTAGGTAGTAATCTATTTTCTGCTGTAGAATATTTTGATGTAAATGGCTGGTGAGTTAATGCTGATGTGGGATACAAATAGTATGACTCACTAGCTGGAGTAATGTACATGTCTGCAACTGAGCGTTTTTCAAAGTGACTGCTTTCTGCACAGACATAAAGGACGTTTTTTCGATGAAGAATGTGTTTATTTTTAGTTAGTTTTTAAAAAGGCAAATAAAAAGGTGAGCAGCCTTTTGCAAACAGAAGCAGGGTATGTAGAGAGCTTTCTTTTAAATTTCATGATGACACATCCCCCCTATGGAAGAAGAGAGGGAAGGCATGGAAATGAAATCTGGTTAAGGGGTTTCAATTTATGCTCATTCAACACTGTAGGCTCAGCTTTGCTCTTCATTTGCATTTAAACAAGGAAGTTTCAATAAAGAAATTGTTGAATTACTTGGGAGTGTCTTCAAGGCAGCGTGAAAACACAGTGAAAGCTCTTCTGTGCATTAAGTGCAGCGGTAGGGAGGTTACTGAGACCTCTGGCAACATTTTGGGAGAGGCAGGTAGAGTCCACCCCAGCCAACACGTGTCATTTGAAATACATCGTAATTGTGTTAATGTAGATGAAGTTTAAACTGGTTTTACTTACTTAGATACTTTGCTGCATTGGGAATCTAATTAGAGATTTGTTTTTTGGAAACCTCAAGAACTAGGCTAAAAAGAAATCAAGAAGAAATAATCTCAAAAACATGCATAATAATCATTCTTAGTCAAATCTTACAATTTCTGAGGGTCACTAGCAGACCTGATGAACTCATGCTTTCATGAGTTCTTCCCTTATGGAAGCAAGCTGCCTACTTAAACTCCCACCTGATGTTAGCAGCCCATAACAGCACTTCATGGTGCAGATCTCCATTAGCCCTGGGTATGTAGCTCTCTCCAACAACCTCACTAGACTTTGTGTCCAGAGTCCACGACTGCTCTGCTAGGTGAGTTACTAACTGGCACTTAAATTTATCATGGTGCTGAACTTTGAGGCCTGATGGTTTTGTTCTTGAATATATGGGAGATGTCTTAAAAAAAAAAAAAAAGGAAGAAGTTGTTTTGACGAGGTCAAATTTTGCAGTGGTTTAGGAAGTCAAATTTTGACAGTGTTTTGGGAATAGAGTTGTGCTAACATGCCAGGCTATGTGAGATAGGATCTGTGTCTTCTCTTTTGTTTTTCTACTTGTCCAATCCAGTTCTAGGGAGTTTGCTGTTTTGTTTAAACTCAGGTTTTCCAGAGTTGTAATTATGTAAATTACTTATAGTTAATGTTATGTTTTTGTGAGTGAAGTCCAAGTAATTTAAAAAAGGCTTATTCTAACTTATAGAGTAGTTCTGTGTTAAGACAGCAGGCACATCTTTCTTAAGGGAAGTGAAAAACTGAAAATATCTGATTTGTGTCCTTCAGACTGTTAGCATGCAAGATCTGTGAGTTTGGGGGGCAGGGGGCATCTGCAAGGATCTGACAAACAGATTTGCAAGCAAGCCATTGAGTACAACCTCCCTTTGCTTCTCCTCTCTAATCTGGGTGACCACCTTAACTCTGGAAGAGAGTTAATGCTCAATACTTCAGTATGTGCTGGTGGAGTTTTGATATTAAAGATGATGGTAGCTCCTGGCAGAGGAGCCATTGCACATAACTCAGCAACTGGCATTTGGCCATTCCAGATCTAACTTTCACCTGATTAATAAATAAAAAAAACCCAAACAACAACAAAAACACACAAAAAAACACCCCAACCCCCCAAAACCACTACTGTTTTAATTAAGCAACTTTATAAATGTTAAATATTTTTAGCTGTGAGGGTAGCTTTTGGAGACCTCAGATGAGCATGTTACATTGGTGGTATTTTTATGTGCAATAGATTTTTTTGTTTGCTTATAAAAATATTTGGGAGTAGCAGTTTTTAGTCATATAGCTAATTTATAGTGTGTATGGGTCTCCTGTCAGCTCTGTCTGTAAGAGATGGATAGGGTCAAATATTTTGGGTTTTTTTAGAAAATTAATGTGGGGTTGAGTAAAGAGGCTGGGAGGGTTTGTTTGGTTTTTTTAAGAAAACTATCACCAGAACAAATGTACCCGTCTGGATCATCTGTTCAAGTCAGCTTTCAAGCAGGATTTCTGATTCATGAGCATGCTCTATTTCTCATTTATTCCTCTCGCTGCTCATATGAAAAAGAACAGACACAAATATCGGGAAGATGTGACCTCTTCCCCAGGCCTCAAAGGAAGGAGAATGCACAGCAAAGGGCAGGAGAGCTGCAGGCCAGCTCACAGTCCCAGCCATCCAGAGGGCACGTTCACGGTGGCTCCATACCCAGATCCAGCACCAGATAGGTCCGGTGGAGAGACAGCAATTTTGCCTTGCTGTGATGGGGACATCACGCAAAAAACATGACTGGTGTTGACTGGGCTGGCCCTGAAGGGGGAAGCATTCAGCCCTTTGCAGCTTCTCGGATTATAATACGGCAAGTAAAATAGCTCCCACCATGTGAAAACGCGCCACTAGATTAACAGGACACTCTGACTCATTAAATATAGCCTTGCCAAAATCGTTTCTCGGGTGTTCCAGTTTCTTGCTTGGGTCAGGATGTTAAATAATTACTTGCACTCAAAATCTACGAGCCAGCTACACACTGGTTGAATAGACCCATAAATACAGCTGTGCTGGCGGCTACTTTTTAAAAGGTTTTCATCAAGCATTCGACTTGACTTTTAAAAATAGCCTGTTTCTTTAGCGCAGCCTCTCATCTCCAAAGCATGACCCCCATATTGGAATCTGATTGTGAAATACAACTTTCCCATTCGCCTGCTAGCAGCGGGAAGCTTTCTGTACGAGCTGGGTGTAATAGCACGGTATTTCATTCGTGTTGTTCGGAGATTGGACCCTATCAGCGGTGGGCTGTACCGTGAGGTGTCTCTGTCTCCTCTGCTTGCCTGTCTCATCCCGGGGGAAGGCTCCATTTTCATTTTCTTAGGGGTTTTTTTTTGGCCACTTGCGCTGCAAATGCCCATGTGAGGGGGGCAGGCGTGGGGGATGTGTATATTAATGCTTACACCTCCCTCAAAATGCTCCAATGCTAGATGCGGGTTTCTTCACACTTATAAATGAAATAACCTTTTAGCTGTAGGCCTACATTTCATATAACTGCTCCACTTCCAAGGAACCAGAAGGAAAGCAAGTTTTGCCTCACCTGAGCCCAGGGTAGTTTTTTCCTGGCAGGTTTCAGTAGAATCACACAAAATCTTTTGGAGGTATGACACCAAACATTTGCAGCTTGCGCCTCAGATTTCCAAGTTTATTTAGCCTACTGGACACTGGTTTTGTTCAGAGTAACTTCTGTAACCAACAGTTTTCACTTACATTTACTCACTACGCTGTGTTGCCTAGGGGAAAACAAAAAGTAGGTAGCAGACAATTTATTCATTTAAATTAATATAAACCTATTATTTATGTCAGAAGCTGTGGTTCTCTGCTAAGCCCTCCAGAGCAGGTTGGTTCATCCACACAACGTGTGTCCCCAGTCTTCTCTAGTGCCAGTGATGACCCCACTAGCCCTAAGGCATAATTATCATTTCTCATATGCTTTCTGTTAGCTGTGAGCTCCTGAAGTGTAGCAGAGGGGTGTGATGAAACTGAGGGTGTGCATTTGGCCACAGCACAGTCACACAGGGACACCTGTGGCTGCAGGGATCCTCTTGGAAGACTGTGCTGCATCAGCCCAGGCAACCACATCTGGCACGGGTTGGTCCATTTTGCCTGTCCCTGGAGCCACATCTGGTCTTTGTTCAGGAACAGCTGGTTGGTTCTGTCCAGAAGAGGACTCAAGAGCAAGGACTGGTGCGGTGTGGATGCTCAGCAGACCAGAACAGAGGATGACCTGGAGAACTGAGCTATCGCATGGTGCAGATGAGCAGAGTGCATGGGACTGCCCTGAGCTGCTCCAGAGATCAAAGCGGGCAGAAGGTTTTACCAGCTGAGGCAACGGAAAGGACTCATGTGCCCTCCTCTGCTCTCTCACAGGCCAAATGGAAGTGCAGCGCAGGCAGTGGTCCAGCTCCTCCTGCACCGGGAATCTCCTCTGCCTTCCCCTTGTAGGAATAAATGGGATCCTCCTTCAGAAGGGAGTGTCTGCAGCTCCTCCATGAGAAACAAGCGCTAAGTAGGGATTTATGTGCTTATGCGATGGGTTTTTGAGATTTTTTTTTAAACACAGCATAGTTTTGGTGGAGGGCATGCATGATTAGAACCAAAAGCGTTCAGAAGATCTCACAGATTCAGTTAAACTTTCACATCCAGGATGTGATTTCTGGGCCAAACCAAGAGAAAGAACCGCTCCAAAGAAGCCAGGAGGGCAGAGAACCCACCTGAGATGTAAGACCCCCAGCAGCAGCCTGTGCCCTGGCTACATCGGCTGGGGCTTTTGCATGCCGCTCTGCCACCTAACTGCAACACTCTCATTTTCCCCAAGCCACATCTCAGCTGTCGGTTCCTCTTTCTGAGCTAAGAACTGACACCAGTGTTTGCAAAACTTTGTGCTCCCAGTTTGCCAGGCGCTTAGAGAAACTCCTGACAGGTAGCGATGTGTTCCCTTTGCTCCTGTTATAAACTTTCCCTGCTTTTGTGCTGTTCCTTATTTTCTTTGATAAGCTCAGTCTGAAGGCATAGTTATATTCCTTCTGGCTGTGCAGTTGAGCAAGACTTGATTTCCCCATTCTGATGAGAAATAAGAGCATTGTTTGATATTAAACAACACATTGTTTTGGTCTTTTTGCTGCTTTTGAGACTAAGAGCATCAGAAACAAAGCCCTATAATGGGATAATAAATAAACTGGCTTTTCCCTTTGCTGAAATAAATGTGTGATAGTACGCAGTACATTAGCTGTCAGGGGTTTCCAAACCACCAGGCAGACAACTAGTGGGATTGTTCCCTTATACTTCCTTATTAAAGGGCATCATCAGGTCTTCAGATTTCTGCCTGTCCTAGGTGTTTCTTGCTTGTTTTATCAGGTCAGCTTTTTCTGAATATGCCTCCTTTGTTAATATTGCCTTAAAATGAAGCACTGTTATAAAGAGCAACTGAAAGATGGAAAAAGATAAGAGAAAAACAATTTCTCCTTCAAACTATTATGCTCCTTCTGTGCATTGTCCTCTTTCTAGAGAAGGGGGGAAGGAAGGAAAGCAGCTCTCTCTGGAGACAACGCTTCTACTAATGAACTGAAAATAGCAAAACCAGCAGCCAGGATTTTCCACACGTGTCTCCCCATTCCATGACTGCAAATATCCATTTTTTTTCTCTCTCTGCTGTAAGCCACACTTTTAGACATTTTCATTACTTCTTCTGTGACATTCCAGTAGCTTTACATTTATATCTGTAGTGTACTTAAGGAAGCCTAAATTTAGTGTTTTTGAAGACAGAAGGACTGGTTTAGAGTCTAGGTTAATTAAAAGGTGTTATATGCTTAATGAAATGAAAGTGTAGTCTCAGAACATTTGATTTTTACTCAGAATGTTAGAATGTACCTGTGTACTTCTTGCATAATTTTGTTGATAAGGTTTCTGTGAGTTGGGCAATATAATGATTAAAGTTTGTGGCTGAAAGACAGAATTCTTTTTTTTTAATATGTTGTCATTTTAAGACAGGGGCATTTAAAGTCAGACCTCCCCAGGCCAATATTGAGGCACTTCTACAGTATTCAAAGGCTCTTGAGCATGCTTAGATCCTACTTATCTCAGTGTGAATTCGACAGACAAGGACTGGAGGATTTAACATTATTATAACCGGCTGATCTATGAGTAGCAGAACTTATTAAGTCTGGTTTTCTATAGCGCTGCCGTAGGAATGCAGAGCGATTCCAGCTCCATCCCATGTCGCCAGCTCCTCCCGTCCTCTCACCCTTTGCATTCCTCCCTTGCTCATCTCTATACCCCCTTCCTGCAGGCCGGGGGGCCGCTGGGGGCCACGGGTGCCCTCACCCGCAGGTCACACAGCCCTGCTGGCCACTGCTTTTCAGGGAGGGGGAACAGCTCGGCTCTAACTGCCTCTCCCTCAGTCACGTACAAATTTCGTCTCTCTGAGTTAGCCTAAAGCTGCGTGAGCTCCAAGCCCTCTCTCCCTCCGCATGCTGCTCGGCTGCAGCTGGCCAGCAGGTCCAGAAGTGGTGACTGGGGAGAACCGGGCTGGAAGACACGGAGCAAGTTCAGATGCCTGGGGTGGGGCGTGGGGCGGTTTTTAGGAAACCAGGCCGGGAACACAGCGCATTCAGCAAAACCAGGAAGAAAGAGCGTGCAAGTGCTAGGATGTGCAAACAGGGAAATTAACTCCCGGGCAAAGACAACGAGTCTATTTATTGCCTGTTTGCTCAGTTACAGTGGCAAATGCTGTTTGTCTTCTGTGCCAAAATGCACTCCCTCTCCCTCCAAATTTTACAGTAGTTTATTCCTGTGAGCTTTGAATGTCACAGCAGCTTTACTTCTGGAGCACCTGCGGTAAGCTGGAGTGGCTTTAGCCATTTAACCATGAGCTACTGCTGAACTTTGTTCACTTTGACGTGCTGACCTTTGGCCAGAGGAGGTAGGCGAGAAGCGGGTTGCTCTTGGCAAAACACGAACACAGTGTACCCAGGGAGGAACCTTTTGTAAAGTGCCCTTTAACCGGCTCCGGTCATCGTTAGGGGTTGGAATGATTTAGGTTCCCTTGATAGTTTCAGTAAAAGAGCATCTGAAAGCACGAGGTCTATCCTGCTGTTTCTCTGTGACCTACGAAGTCCCCGGCTGAGGTCTCGAAGCAGCAGGTGGCTGGGTGCTGGGGACCCGACGGTGACAGTGGCACCAGGCACGCGACGGCTTCGCAGGGAACAAGCCTACTGTTGCCAGCCGGCTGAGGAACCACCTGTAGGTTAGTAAATGTACCCTGCGGCGGTTTTATGATTGTGGTTGTATTTCCTATGGTATTTAGCAGGGATGCAGGCTGTGTCAGAGGGAGCTTGGTCAGTGAGGCACCTGCTTCAGCCTCCTAGGCAGTAGAGGATGCCCTAAAACACAGTGTAAGCGTTCACAGAGGAGGTCGTGATGAAAAATCCTTGTTTCAGAGAAATCTGTCTTCCTATTCACTAAACGCAAGAGGCTGTCTTATGCCTTAGATGTGAAGATTGTCTCTTTCGTGATGCTGACTAGGCTCTGAGTACAACCGAGTATCTCTGCTAGAAACGGGCAGTCATTGTGGAGGTCACAAGTGTCCTCCTATGCCGTGGAGGTGTACGCGGCATGCACAGCAACCATCATGCTGTACTCCGCAATTGCTCTTTTAACATTATGTTTAATTTTCTAAGGCGATCAATAACAGACCAAAAGTAACCTTTTCACAGGTATAAAATCGTCTTTTCAGTAGTAAATGCACAAACTGAAAATAGTAATTTTCTTCCTCTCTGAAACGACATAGCTCAGTGACTGCATAAGGAAACAACTTTTCCTTTGTTGGTATCATCAATATACTTAGGAAATTACATGCAAGGCAATTTTAATCGGTTTAGGTTTCATTTTTAACAATAATCATTCCCAAAAGAATTGAGAGTTTCTAAAGAAAAGCAGTCTAAAGCCTCAGGATAACCTTACTACTCTTCATTGGTCTTGCAGCACATCTTCAGAAAAAGATTTTCTTCATTTACAAAGGCCAAAGATCAAAACAAGGGAACCCTCACCACCCGATGGCTTTATTTGTATTTTCTAGGATGCGCTGCCTTGTACATACCAGAAGTTTCATACCGTGAAACATATGAGAAGTCAAATTAAATCCCTGATACAACATTGTTCATGTCAAACATGATGATGTGGCACCAAGAGTGAATTAACTTCATTCAGATAAACTTACACAGAAACAAAATTTCCACCATCTCTTCACATACGCCCCTAAATATAAACAGAGCAAATAATTCCTTCTACAGATAAAAAATTCAGAACTCAGCGTTGCTGTGGAAGTCTTAAGTATTTGGACAGCAGAAGGACAGGTGACGACGTGGCTGTTACCACATTGATCTGCGTCCTAGACAGCAATATATTACATTTTCATATTCAGAGATTCTCTGCTAAATCATGTAACAGTGAATCAAACGGGGTAAGGCTGGGACAGACTGCATGAAATTTTCTTCCTTTTTCTTGTGGAATAATCTGCAGCAATGTAGCAGGAAGGGCAACATCCTCAAACGTAGGTCTCTGCGTACCTCCAGTGGTGCTCTGAAGACAGCGCACAACCCTAGAAAAGTCATATTTCAACCGTTTTAGCTGCAGGGAGGCTGTAGCAGCTCATTCTCTGGGTGTTTGATTACATACTTATCTTTAAAATGCAACCTATGTGTATCCCCACCAATTAAATGTGCTTCCTTTAGGAGTTTACCTCTCATGGTTTTGAGAAGGGTAAAGCCACTGACCTTTCAGAGTTCCTGAGAACATTGTAACTGTTTTTACAAAAAAGGGAGTATTTCTGCAGGATTATGGTCATTTGTCACCTGGTCAACTCGCTGACAAGCTGCAGTTCCCTGTTTAATTGGAGATGCCTTCTTGCAAACAGCTAACATCTCGGGTGCATGGTGAGCATTATTTATGCACAACAGTTGAGGACAGTAGTCCCCGTCGGTTACATCTCTGCTAATAAATAAAACATGCTGAGGTCTCTTCCCTGGACCCAAAGACAGTGCAGCAGACAATCTTTTAGCTGAATTCTTCTCCTTCCTCCCAAAACAAGGTGGACTTGCCCACAGTGCCTGCGTTGAGCAGTCCCGGGGTCTATGTGCATCCACCCTGCAGAAGAGAAGAAATATGAGAGATAAATAGGGCAGAGCTAGGAGTGCGGATACTGCACAGAAGAGCTCATCCCGTGCCTCCAGCCCCTCTGTTAGCCAAAATAAAGGGATCTTCCTGTCTCAGGACCTTTTCATGTGGCTTCTGGGTCTGAACTCAAGGGTATGGTTATTGCCAGTTTGGAAATGTCCTCTTGAAAATACAAACCCTCCCTTAGAAATAGGAAGTTTGGGGCTTAGGTGTGTCCTGAATGAGGGATACCTCCCGCTTAGGCTTTGTGAGTGGCTCAAGGGTGGCACATCCTAGGTCACTGCAGAAACATTTTCTTTCCAGAGGAAGGGAAAGAGCAATTTAACTAATGGATTTAATAATTACAGCCATTCAGACCATTCTTCTCATTCCTAAACATTTCAGTTATAATGGTCCTTGAAATCACAGACACTTTGTCTGGTTTATCTTGTCAGATATCTATAGAGGTAAGTTATGTCAACAAGGCTCTGAGGTCTGTCTTTGAGAGAGAAGTGTTTTATAGCAGAAGTGTAGTCCTGTAAAAAAATCACCTTCCTGTGATTACTGAGAGCTGCCCATTAACCCAGCCCTTGAGCACTTTCAAGTTTAATTAGGCCGGCTCTACCCCACAGAGTGACCTGGGACAGCTCTGGCAGTCGGGGGGAAGATGCCCCAGAACCCTCCACTGGCGGTGGGCCCCAGCCCAGGTGCAGCCGTGGAGGTGAAAGTGCCCTTTTACTATTTAAGCGTGTTTGGTTACGGTGGGTGGTTTAACCACAGGGTTGCAAAGTTCATACCAAGAGCAGCTTATGTTACACTTTGGGTTTCTGCACCATGCAAGCGTAGAGACGTAGCCCTAGGGCTTGCCTGTGCTGTAGGTAACATGTTTGGTGGAATAAGAAGCAAATCCATCCTGTTGCCCCTGCTGTAGAAGCACATCTTAAGACTGGCAGCGTAGCTTAAAACAGCCCCAAACCAGAGCAAGCCACAGCAGCTGGGGAGCAGCGCGCCTGGTACAATGCTGGCGGCTGAGAAGCAAGCTCGGCGGAAGGCAGGTTTGCAGCCCAAATCCTGCCTGCCCATAGTGAAGGTCAGCAGCGGAGAGGAGCAGACAGGATGCAAACACTGGTGGAGGAGGAGCCGGGGCGCCGGGCTGAGGTTAGGTAAGGCGAGAGCATGTGACGGCACAGGTGAATCCGCTCTGGGCCGCAGGGACCAAGTGCGCCGTGCCGAGGCAGGGCGATGGGCCAAGAGGTGTGACCCTGCTCCCGACTCAGGGCAGCACGCACCACCATTGGGTGACTCGCTCACGGCAGCTTTTTACCAGGTAAAGTCCCATCCCAGGTATTCTGGCTGCATAGGACTGGTATAAAGCTTCATCTGCTTAACACAGGCTTCTGTGGTAATGATGCCTTCTGTGTGTGTGGCAGGTCAGACTTTGCTGACACCATCAGAAGCTGCTTTTTCTAATCCTGACAATAAATCAGTGTTCTGAGACATGGAAGTTGTGAACGTGTAATAAAACATAATATAAGAGACACTGGAGTTAATGGATATAGTAGACTCCCCTGCAGCTCATTCAGTCTCCTCTAGTCTAAATTTTTCCTTCATGTTACTGGGAGGCAGAAAAATAAATTTGTCTCCTGAAGGAAACTGTGTCAGTTCCCTTAACTGACAGCCTCTTTTTACAAAAAATTTCCAAGTGGTGCTTATTGTCTTATTTTCAATAAGACATTAAGAATGAAAATAGAAAATCTTATGCCCTAACCTGAGATGATGCCTGTTGGCTGGAGGAAAATCTTTTTCACTTAATATTCTTATGTTCTTCTGCAACCTGTAAAAGAGCAGAGCAATTGCTGAAAGAGAGGAAATGAGGGTTAGGTGCTCTGATCATGCTCAGTTTCATACCCCAATTCTGGAAGCCTCCTGTACATCTAAGATTGAAGGTCTTTATCCTCCTTGTGAGCATGTATCACAAGACCCTGTGATGCTCTCCTTTGCAAAAAGGCCCCAGAGGGGACCAGAGAGAATGCAATTTGCTGGGAACCTTTTAATTACCAAAATTGGTTGGTACATGGTTGGCTTGTGCTGGCTGGGTATCCCTGCTAGCCACAGGCGGTGGTCACCAGGTGCCTTTCAGTGACCCATGGAGCTCGCACTACCGCACTGCGCCTCCCTCCTTGATTCCTCCAGTACCTTCAGCCTCTCAGTACCTGCGGCACTAAAATTCACTGGCTGCAGCCAAACTTACGAAGAGTAACAGTTTGCTGTTCTACCCTCCGATCTCTCTGGATGGTTCAGTGACCTCTTTGGTGTTACAAAAAGGCTCTCATCTACCCCACTGTGAAATCTCATCAGCTTCTCCGGACCGGGAGCTGTGCTGTGAAACTAGATTCAGCAGGCTTCAAAAGAAATCTTTCCCCTGTTTTCCCGTGAATTTGCTCAATGCCGGCGATTCAACAAATGCTTTCAGCCAGCAATGCTGGCAGCAGGACTGGTCCCACCTTTTTCTTCCCCTCTGCCAGCCCAGGCGTTCGGGTAGCATGTGCGCAGGGTGCAGCCGCACAAAGGCTTGTGGCAGCACAAGCGGAGGCTGCCCGGGGTGGCTGTGGGAAGGACAGAGAAGGACCTTATGTTGGCAGCACCAGTTTAACACATTTGTGAGACTGTGGTGTGAAACGCTGGTCTTGAGCAGCCACATCAGGCTAGCGAGGGCTAAACGTTTTTCCCATAGAGTGTTTTATTTACCCAGGGACTGAAAAGCAATCATCGTATTAACCTCCCTTGTAGATATGTCTATCCAGAACCCACCCTGTATTTATTTTAATAGAAAGCAAACATGCCACAGAAATGTAATGGTTGTGGCTATATAAAAAAACCTTTGGGTTTTGCCGGTTTCCTTCTTTTTTTCTTATGTGCTAATTAAAGTCTATTGCACTCCATGGATTTATTCAGTATCTGTGTTCTTACATTTTGGAACCTAAAGCCTGCTTTCAGGTTTAAATGAAAGCACAAAATTGCACATGGCGAGACTGAGCCTACTCTCCAGGATGATCCTCTGTGCTGACTTTCATTGCAGAATGACAAAGTGTTTGCTAAAAATAAAACAAAAACTTTGTCTTGTGAGCATTAAGGTTATCAGGGCAACTCTCGCTGCCCATTAACCAGGGAAGCCTAAGATTAAAAAAAAAAAAGGGGAAAGCCCAAGGTGTCCTTGGCCAAATTTCTCCCTGGTGGGACTCCACCTTCAGGGCTGTGACTTTGTCCTCTCCGTGCTGGGGTGGGAGATGTGGCTGGGGCTGGCAGAGAAGGGGAGTCTACCCTTGCAAGGGCGTTTACCGGGAATCCTCTGTCAAAGCACTGACATAGGTTAAGCATGGAAAAGCCTTCAGTGTGAGAGAACTTGGAAAGCTGTTGTCTCCAAGCGTCTACCTGGGTGTCTGAATACCTCTGAAAAATCTCTTGAGACTATATGGTAAAGCTGCTTTGAGATATATAGTTATATGTGTGTTTGTTGTATAGTATCCACCCATAAAGAAACAAGAGTGTTGTGGTACAGACCGTATGTTCTCTGAAGGATCTCTCCAGTTTTTGGTCTGCAATAACTTATGAAAGTCAGGAAATGAGGAATTGTGCTGTATGAACTCACATTGTGTAAGAACAGGTGTAAAATAACATGTTATTCATTTAAATATAGTGCTGTTGTCTCTTTAAACATTCAAATAGGCAATAAAATGGTTCTACAAACATGTGGGAACCTGTTCCACGAAACACAAAGTGGTTTTGTTAAAAAGGAAAGGAAAGAAAAGGAAAAAAGGTCTGTCTGTTACACTAGAAGATCCTAATTTTTGTGGTGGTATTGCGTCTGATGACAGGCTTATGTGTGAATATACTGATAAACTGTAAAGACTTTCTGAGATTAAGATCAGAGCCCTTGGAGGTCACTCTTAGATTCATGTGTTCTTTTGGTAAAATATTTTACTTGACACATTCCCTTCTTATTACACTACAGTGTCTCAGTAGTTTTTGAAGACCAAATATAACAGTAAATGCCAACCTACCTCTCACCCCTTACTCTCCCTTCTCCTTTCACTTGCTCACATGTCTGCACTGTCACAAGATGCCAAGGTGCCACCCTGAAATCCCTCCTGGAAGCCAGTTTCCTACCGTGATCTTCAAAAATACTCTCATCCAGAGAACAACCCCACCCCAATAAAATGATGAGCCTGTGATCAGCCTCTGGATCTCCCAGAACATTTGGGTTCGATCTTTGTAAAAATCTCAGAGAGCAGAACCAACGCTTTATTAGTGCTTGTCATCATGTGGAGGAGCCCAGTGCACCCGGTCAGCAGAGGCCAGGTTGTGTGTCCGTGTGTAGGAGAGAACACACTGCCTCCTTGGACACCTTTGCTGTGTCTTGGAGCATGTCCTCATCCAGTAGGCATTAGCACATTCCAGTGAATCTCAGGATTGTTCTTCAAATGTCCAGCCTTTTCTATCACTGTATTCAGGAGAACACTTATTTAGGAAAAACGTTACATGTGTAATCCCACTGCAGGAAAGAATAAAAGGAAATGGAAGGTCTATGGGAAACATAGGCATAGACTGGTCTGGATGGACCCTTCTCTGCACTGTTTTCTTTCACATCTCTTAGGATCTGGCCCCTGCCTAGCTGACAATCATCAAAAAGAAAAAACAACAAAATATTCGTGGTAATATTGTAATGGACACCTCATTGTTGCAGTCAAGCTGTACATTAGGAAAGATGTGTTTATAGCCTTACACCAGCAGAGCGGATGCTGCGTGAGGGGAGTGTGTGTGTGCGTGTACAGAACCCATCCTCTCTGCTGCTTGGGTGGCTCTGCCCTTAACACTTTTCCACTCTGCCTTAGGTGTATCGCTCTCACGATGCCAGAGTCATCATAAAGAGGCAAATAAAAAGAAGTCGCGTAATTGTTATGAACGCACTGTGCTTGAAGCTGAAGGGAAGTAGGTGCCTAGCGCCAGGGAAGGCTGGGGGACACACTTGCAGTATTCTGCCCGACTTTCTGAGGTTCCCTCTAAAAGCACAGCCTGCAGGACAAATTAATATGTTTTCAAATTCTGCCATTGGGGATGCTAACACCTCAGAATACCCTGCAACACCTTGATCTGCTGGTGTTCATTGCTTTAAACAATAATGAGGGCATAACTTGGAAACCAACAACAAGCTGGAGCTAAAAGTGAAAGTATAAAATGAAAGTAAAGGGTTTGAGCACACACACCCCCTACATGACCCTAATTGACATGGTATATTGAAGATCCTTCTAAAAATGAGCCCACTGGCTCACTAGCATTGGTGCATTTTCATTCTACTTACACCAGAATAGTCTTCCCTCTGCATTCAAGTACATACACAATTGTAGCTGATAGGATTCGCTTCACAATGCTTATGGTTAAAAGTTTAGTTTGTTTTCCACCAGAAAAATACAAAGTAAAGAGAAGGTTACTGATTAAAACCGTTAATTAATCTGGTGGAGGGGAGTTTTGCGAGCTTATACCAGCTAAATATTTTATACTCACTTCCCTATGTAGATCAGTGGGACTGAAGCATGGATCTGATTTTGGCAGAATCTCCTAGATTTTATCGCCAGATTTGAGACTGATTCCTTCCATAGACTTGGGCAAACCCCACTTAATTTTCATGCTGCAGCTTTCTTGCCAGCAGAGCAGTACCTGCTTCTCTGCATGAGTTAACATTTGCAGAGAGGAATGCTGAAGATGAAAGCCTGGCACAGCAGACAGGCTGCAGGCATTTTGGGACCAGGATCCGGGCTGCAGGTGTGTTTGTACAGTGCCCAACACACCACGGCCACAGTACTGTGGATAAACATGTATAAAAACCAGAACAGAGTGATTGCAATCACCCTTTGGGTTTGCGGTATAAGTAGAACAGCTATCCTTCCCGTTTGCTCTCAGAAACCGCCACAAAAATGTTTCTTTTGCCTGTCTTTGCCATCCTCCACATTTCTCTCTCTATCTTGGAGCCTTCTAATTTTAGACCTCTTATCTCTAAACACGTTGACTCCCCTACCCCTACTCTCTATTGACCAGCCTCTGACTCTGCGGCACAAGGATGTCTCTAAGCTTTGCATGCCCAGCCTGAACCACTCAAGAGGGCAAGAACAAATGATTATGTAGGACTATCTGATACAAATTGACAGTGCTTCCTCTGCAGAATCCACCCCTCTGCACAGTTTCTCATTGAGAGGTGAAGACACTTCTCCTTCCACACTAGGATGCTCTGAAGTTGCTGCCTGTGTCCTGCTTGGCTGGAGATTTGGACCAAGCTTTAGTTTTTGGAAAAAAAGAGAAACAAGAAAGGAATGGCTACACCAGTAAAAAAAAACTGAGGAAGGACTGAAAGCTGCAGTTGTTTAGCTTCTGCAATATGCTGTTTGCTTTTCACCTTCTCCGGGCAGTGTCCTTTCCCAGAAATTAGTTGTCTCCCAAGGCATGCCCTGCTCCCTCTTCTCTCGCCGGCTGGTTGTGCGCACCACTTGCCGACCGGGAAATCCGTCATCCAAAGAGTTTTTTGGTGTGGTTCCTCCTCTTGGCTGCTCGAGAAGGTGTGTTGTTTGCTTTGCCTAAGTGCTCCCGGGGCCTAATGCTCCGTTGTTATGTACAGACCATTTCTGCTGTCATGAATCATGTTTTACCACCCCTCTGCTTTTACTGCTGCACCAGCCTCTTTTTTTTTTTTTTTTTTTTTTTNCCGTGTTTGCTGCTGAAATGGTGCACGTCGGGTACGCGGCACAGGCTGAGTTATTCCTACTGTCCTGCTGCTGCCGAGATCAGTAAACCCACCTCTCCCGCTCCAGGAGCCACAGACCATTTTTCTTCGTACAACCAAAGGTAAATTGATTCAGCACAGCCTGAAATAATTTTGCCAGACACATATAAAGGAAAGAAAAAAAAAAAGATTTCACTGAAAAAAACTCATGCCGTCAAGCAAAATATGCCCTTTTCTTATCTTATCTGTTGTGAGTAACTCAAGCTATTTGCACAACGCCTTGTGCTAGGAAGGAGTTGTTTGTACATGTTTCACTCCCTTTTTTCCAAGTTTTGAATTTTGAATGAAATCTTTCTCTTCAAATTCCTCCTCCCTGCGAAAATGTCCCGGTTTCTCTTTCCTATGCTTTCCTGAAGGTTGGACCCAGCCCTCCCTCCAAAGATCCCTTCATTGCAGATGGTTTTCTATTAATCTTCAAACCGCTTTGGAGAGCCCTCTGCGTCTGGCAGCGCCAACATCCCCTCTCCCTCCCGTCCCACCCACTTAGCCTCAGCCTAAGAGCCCTTAACAAATGACTCCCAAGGAATTTAAATGGCTAACGCTCGCTGGCCAATAAAGAGATGCATAAACTGTATAACCAGGTTACACGGCTCTTGCCATTAGGAAGAAAGGTTGCTCGGGCAAAGGCGCGAGTCCTCTTAACCTGTCGCACTTCGATCGCGGGATCGGAGAGGTAAGGGAAATCTTGTTTGCTCTGTAGGGCTTTTTATCTGCTTTTCATTTATCAGGGAGTTGAGACCGAAAGTATGTCATTGTCAAGGTATCGGGTTTGGGTTTTGCCTTCCTTTAAAGTGTTGTTTGAAAAGGAAGCAACTATTTCTTAGCTTGAACTACGAGCTCAACATGTGAATATCTAAAAGAATTTGCGTAGCAAATAACAAAGAGAATGTCAGAACAATGAAAACTAAACCACTGATATTTTAGAGGAAAACAAATAAAATTGTGTCTCAGAGATATTTTTTCTACTATCTTAAATTAATGAAGTGAAAAGCAGCCTTTTACAACTGCCTTATGTTGTGTTTTCAATTGGGCTGTCTCTGCCGTTGTCTGTGCTGCCTGGTATTTTGTTCTGCTTTTTCATGAGAAGATTGACATAAAAATCAAGCTTTAGAAAGTGGGTTATCATCTTTAGGTACAGAACTTGGGGTTTGTAGATTGAAGGTGGCTAGGAAGGTTGAGAAAGCAAGGTATATATGCATTTATTATTAATACAAATGAATCTATATGACTTGTTCTGCATACTGAATATTTGATAGCATTTTAAGACAATCAAGTTCTGGTGTTCTGATTCACATTTTTCTTCAGTAGCATGTGAAACATTTAAGGCTTGTATATGACAGAGGACACGTGACATTAATCTTTTCACCCTTATTTATTTATTTATTCATTTATTGCTTTATTGGGGTCAATGCTGATAACAATAATGAAGTTTGAACTTAAGTCCGGAAAAAATCAGTTGAATCTAAAACCTTTTAAAAAAAAAGGAAATGTAGTTGTTGTAAGCAAAGTTTGATTAAAACCAGTGACAAAATTGTCCATTCACATGTTGGACCAGATGCAGCAGTTTTGTATAGTGTCCTGTCCTGAGCTAGGTGGGATTGAAGCTGTGCTTCAAAATGTGTGTGTAAAGCGTTCCTTTACCCTTTGTCCACCCAAGCTTGCCATGGATCACAGCCCGTCCTCGAAGCGCGTGAGGGATGTCGCAGAACAAGGTTACTGCCATCCCTTGCAATGCCCCATGGCCTGACAGGCTGGGTTGCAGGAAGGGCGTCTTTTTCAATCGTATTGTTGCAACTGATCTCTGAAGGCCTTCACACCCAACACAGTCCATGGCGGCACGTGTTGGTGTTAGCTGATGATGTTGTACCAAAGACCTTGCCAGTGCCTGAAAAAGTTGAAAGAGCTTTTTAGTTAAATCAACACAATTAATCTAACAGAACTGCAAAACATGTCTTTTTTGCTCGTCAAGACAAGGTCACATGACTGTCTATCAAGACCTGGTTGTAATGTTGTTGGTTTGATTACTTTTCCATGGGTTTCTCATATAGCTCTACACTGTATAACTGAGATTAGATAATGTGTTGGATAAAAATGAATAAAGTTAACAAAGGAGGAGCCACTTTGCTACTCCTTTTAATCATTTCTATTCAATTCTGCATTTCAGCTCTGTTCTCTGCTGAAGAAATGATACTGAATCAAATGCTGCTTGTCTTCTTTCTTCAGCTCTTAATTTAAAAAAAAAAAAATCCCGGTTAAGGTCAGCAAAAGGTGAATTTCAAATGACATCTGTCTGAAATCCCACTCCTTTTCTAAAGCGCACAGAAATTTCATTTCCAAACCATAGGTATTTCCAACTGAGCTGTAATTTCAGTAGACTTAAATTGTCTTGAATTATCCCAGGACAGGAATGGTGCCTCCTGAGAGAGTCCCTGCCTTGGTTAAACTTTTTTTTTTTAATTTATAATATTAAACCTGGGCACAGGTAACGAGTGCTGGAAATCTCTTCCTTGTACTTGTAAACCTTGTTTCTCAATTTCAATCCAAGGTTCATAGGTTTGTACAAACTTCTTAGATCAGAGGTCAGGTACAAATTGCTGCACTTTGCAGCTCCTTTCTGCCGATATGACAGAATTTCACAGCAAAGACGATTGCCTTTCATCCCCCTCTCCTCTGCACACAGGCAACTCCAGGCAGTTAAAAGCATGATATGTACAAGTCAGCCATTGGTACCTGAGTTTAATAAATAACTAGCTGGGTTTCAGTGGTGCAAGGTGCATATTATAAAAGGGGTCAAATGTCAGTGCACAAAGAAAAAAAAAAAAAACAACACCCAGCCACTGACTAAGCCAAATGCTTTGAGTTTAATGTACTTTCAGCAGCGAACATTCACATCCCAGCTGCGGTTTGCTTTATGCTGATTTTCATTTCTGTGACCTGAGGGGGAGGGAACACGTTGGGCCACTTTCAGGTTTCCCTGAAATCTCTGCCTCCCGCTGAAAGCAGGGTTGCAGGTTGGGCCCCCCCGTTGGTGCGGCATTCACGTGGCGAACAGAAAACTGAGCATGTTGCAATAAAAATAGTGCATAAGATTAGGGTTAACTGAAAAGTCTGAAGCTATTTTTATTGTTATAAAATTAACTAAGCGAGCAGACTTTGTATGAACAGGCAGGACGTGTTATGTTTCACTCTGGGATCTCCAGAAGAGTTAGCTGAAAATGTTAGATCAGAAAGGCTGTAAAGGGAACTGTAGTTTATGAACTTTTTTAGATACTCTTGGTTGCACCGTAGAGTGGAACATGTTGCTGTAATGTTTACGTAGACAGACAGACAGATAGGTAGAGTGCTCTGTATTATAATAACAAAGAAAAATCACAAGCACATGCACGCATATCCCTACTCCACAGAGTTCAGCAAAGCCTTTCACAGACATTTTCAATGATCAAATTAAATCACCGTGTTCATATATAAGGTTTTTGTTCGAAGAGGCAAGTGAAATAGGTGAATGTCTGATCTTTCTTGTGTAATAATGAGTCTAGTTGTGGTTTTGTTTTCCAGTTGCAGAAGGTAGTTTTTCCTGTCTTTCTTATGGCAAAAGCTTGCAAGCTCCTAGTCCACACTGAATGAAACACTTCTTCCTTTCCTAGAAAGAATGCTTTTTAAAGCAGATGATAGTTAATGAGGAGGACACACTTATCATGACCAGCATATCTGCAGAAAACACTGTTTAATTGCATTTGTGGTAAACAAACGCGGCAAAAAGTTTCCCGTCAAGTACAGCTCATCCAGAATAGGAAAGACTTGTTACGTACCGAGTGACTACATTGCACTTTGTTTATATGTCACACATTTTCCTGTCTGACTGTGGTAATAATAGATTTTGTTGACTAGATTGAAATATGGGAATTTGGGGAGAAGGGAAGAGTTGTGTTTTTTCCTGATTCAGAAGGCTGATAAGAATGATTACACAACCCATCTCTCGTCTTCTCAGCTTTCCTCAACATGTGGCTTAAATATCTTGCAGAATAATAACTTCAGCCTCAGCCAGCAACCAGTTTTATCGAAATAGCTCAGAGTTATAGAATTACTTTGAGTTGGACTGGGTAAAAGATGGAGCTGGGGCAAACAGTACAACACATGGGTTACACAACTTGTTGGGACAAAGTTCTGAATGACTTGCAACAAAGTGCATTATAAAATAAGGGAGGAGACTGAGTTTCACTTACCCAAACTTCTTTCAGAAGTGGTTTAAGCCGAGGTGGCTGGTTTGGCACTGCAGTAGCATAAAAACACTCAAGAAACACAGATTTCATTGACAGAATTCACATTGCAGAATCAGGGAAAATAATAGCCATGTTGGTAGGATGCTCTAGATGTTGGTGATGCTTTGGCACACCAATAACTTTTTCATCAGCATCACTTCATTCTCGCCATGGGAGGACCATATATGCATGAACAGAATTTTCACTTGTAATCATCAAAAAGCCACGGCAAGAAGTAAACTGCCAGGCTCAGGGAAGTTTTGTCACTTTATTATTTGAGATATCATCATCGATATCTCACTGAATACTATTTCTGCAGTTTCTAGTCCAGGAGGTCCCTGACAGTACTTATGGATAACACTTTGACAGCCTTTGCAGAATCACATTTCAAATTAAATATGCCTCAGAAGGATGCAGAGAGGGTTGATAACAGAATAGGCAGGAATTTTGCACAATACAAGGTGACTTTATTTTGTAGGGGAATCATAATTTCAGCTCCATTTTTAAAATTGTATATAAAATTGCTGTGAGGTAAGATTAGTATGGCAAAGGGAACTGGTATAATATAGCTAAGAGAATTAGATCTGTGGTTGTTATTGTTCTTAATGATAGTGATGAAAATAAGAAGTTTAACCTTCAAATCTTAGTCTGAAGTTGTAGCCAATTGTTGACTGTACAAATTTGGTGTTCAATTATCTCATTAGCATTCAAGTTTTAACCTGGGAAATTCCAGGATGTTAATTTACAGAATAATTTCAGGTGTTTTCCTCCTAAAAAGGAGCAAGAAGTAAAAGAACAGATTTATAGTAATTTTGTTATGTTTTTTTAAGCCAAATACATGACTTTTGATTGGTGCCCGGAGGAGGTAACCAGTCCCTGCAAGACTTTTAGGGCAGGATTTTCAGTAGTACTCATTACTGTTTTAAATATATCCCTACAGAAGCTATTAGAGTCTTATGACTGATGTCAGGGGTAGTGGTGCTAGATGCCAAGTACTGTTGGAAATATCACCCTTAATTTTCCTGTTTCTTTATCTTTCTTCTTTGAAGAGAACACCATCAAAAGACGAAGCCAATGTTTTTTGGTGTGTTTTAAATGGAACCAACAATTTTTAACATGCTTAGGCCACTTAGGATGAATTTAAGCAGCTGAGAAACATGCGTGGACCCCCTCTGCAGCAGCTCCACCCTGAAAACTGCTTTTCAGGCCCAGAACAGTAATTTGTCCCATACAAGGGGAATATGACTAACTGACCAGAATAAAATTGAAGTGCAAGCTTGAAATATGAACTCTCCCACTGAAATCAGTGGCCAGAACCCTGACGATAGGCCCTAGGTTAAGATGTGGAGTGTCACCGTTAGGAGAAGTGGGAATTTCAGCAGCTAGCCTGAGGATTTAGTAGGCCAGTCTTATCCTACCTCTTAGGTACTTTACACTGTTTCTCTCTACATTTAAGTATAGTACTTCTAGTGGGCAGAGAGCCACTTCTGTACATGTTCATGCCTAAACATACATGGGAAATGATGTGATGCAGCAAATGCTGCTGCATGTGCAGCTTCTTGGGTCCCATGCAGCACCTGGGCCAAAAGGTTTCTCCCAGGTGACCCTGACTGGAGATGGGCAAGTTTGATTGCCATAATTCAGGCACGCGCATGATGATGAGAATATGCAGTGCTTTGGGGGCGCTGGCAGCGGGGTAACTTGCACAGCAGACAGACATGCTGTTGTCAATAACTAGCGCTGATCTGATCCACGAGATTACTCTCCCGAGCTGCTCATCACCAGCTAGTGATCAAGTCTCTTGCCAGCTGACGGTCCTGCCTCTTTAGGTCTGCTGACGCAGTTCACCACTTTCTCCACAGAGTTTTGCCAAAACTGATCCAGATTAAGAAAATCCACCTTTTCAAAGCATTTAACCTAGCCTGGGGCAACTTCTTCACCCAGTTCAGCTGCGAGTAAAGCAGTATGTCTGACACACTGCAGACATTCACATGGCCTGTTGGCCTCAAGTATTGCTTTTTTTGTTGTAAGTCTGAAGGCGCCATCCATCCCTAGTAACCTTCCCTTTCATCTATCAAAGACTTTGAGAAAAGGTCCCTAGCCAAAAAGCTGCGCTGAAACGCTGCACTCTCTCTTGCACTGACTCACCACAAGATTCAACCTGAGACATTTGCATTTCATTAGCGACAGCAGGTAGGGAACCAAGCTGTGGTCCAACTCCTGCTGAAAACCACATCGAGGACTAACCTTTGACACCTGAAATATAAATTAATTTGGAGTCAGGCAAAGTCTTTGCGTGGATTTTTCCCCAAAGATCAGACCTTTTTTTCACCGCACCTGCTGCCTGCCTGGCCCCTGTCTGCGCTGTGCATGGAGAGGAGCCAAGGATGCCGGTTCCAGCAGGATGTCCCCTGAGCTAACTGCAAACAGAGGGCAAAGCCTTCTGCCGGGAAGCACATGGGATGGCAGCGAGAGCTTGTGGGGCCGGTGGCTGCTTGAGGCACGCTCGTAAAAGAGGTGGGACTTTCTGTTCCGCCATTAGTTTGGGAAGGAGGACTTTGCAGGCCAGCTCCTTGCAGTGACTGCGGCAGTCGGGCACGCCACAGCTCGGCTTCGGTAAACAGCCCCAAAGACACCGGCTTTGCTCAGCTCATTTATGGAAATAAATCTTAAGAAAGCCATGACAGTCCTGCCAAGAAAAAGAAAACTGATGTGTAGTGACACCGTAGTTATCTTTAAAACAGGAGGTAACTTGCACATGACACTTGAAGCAATGCTCGAGCCACTACCTTATTTCGAATTGACGTGGCCACTGCGTTTTTCTGTTCAGCTGATAAATCTGTAAACAGGCAAACTGGGTTTTCAGCAGAAGCATTTCTGTGGATATCTGATGCTTGTGATAAAGTTATACAGTTGTTATTATTACATTGTTGTTGTTATATTCATTTTATGTATCTAAAGTTGTCATGAGAAAAGAGTCAGCTTTTAAAAATAAAGACCTTTAACGTCAGCTGTGCTTCCAGAGCTGCTGCTTGACGTCAGCAGGAGGATTACCATTTGCCCTTATTATTTTAACCAAAAAACTAGGAAGGTCACATTTAAACCAGTAGCTGTTATTTCCCTCCATCAACAGGGTGTATTAGTTAAAATTTTAGCAACCGACCTTCCCTCTGCGGCAGCTGTGGCTTAAAATGCAAAACTGTGGTGGCTTCTTGAAGCAAGCAGGCGGCCGTGCCGTGTCATGGGGGCACACCGTGCCAGCTCAGCAGGATTTTGTACAGTCCAGGGTCCGCAGCTGGGGCACAGGTGTCCCCGTCCCCTCCTCCCTCCGCTTATCACAGAGCCAGCAGGTCTCCCTGGGCTCTCCTGCTGCCTGCCGTGGTGTCGGCACCTGTCCCTGTGCTATGTGACTGACGGTGGCTGTGTCACCTGCAGAAGGACACATGATGTCACTAAGTCTATGTAACGCAAAACTGGAGGGATGAATTAAGTGCAAACATAAACAAACCCATTTTATAGGAGCACGTGAGTGAAGTGGACACGCGGTTGCCAGCACAAGGACACCGGCTGTGTCCCTGTGTTTGTGAAAGCCTGTGTTCCGCACCGGGATCAACAGAGGTGCAGGTGGCTGCATAACTTCACAGAGCACTGCCCAGTGCTGGACAAGCCCAGGGATAAGATGCTATACGGACTGCGGGCATCGCTTTGTCGCTGGGGCCCTGAGCTGCCTTGCCCTGGCACAAGGGACATCAGTATTTGGCCCTGTATTGTTGTTAATTAAGGCGTGATATTTCTGTGTAATAAAAGATCTGCCTCGGTTAATCAGCCTGCTCACAGTATGCTTTAAGTCAATCACTGCCAACATAGTAAGTTTCCCATTTAATATTCTGAGCTGCAATGCAAGAAAAGATACATTAAAAAGAAAGTAAATAATGTTTAGGGCAAGAACTATTTACACCCACCCAACTGGCAGTGCGGAAGGAGTTTCGTAAGCAAGGGGAAGTGAGATTTGAATGGTTTCAGTGAAATGTGCACATCTGAGAGTTCACCGGCGCCAGGGAGAGTCCTTGGAGCAGAGATGCTGAATCGAAGGGCTCGCAAGCCTGGCTCCTGGTTGGGCTGGCGGCAGTTAGCATCCATCTAACATGGTGCTGAAAAATCAAGCAAACTTTACCTTTTTCTGAGAAGAAAAGAAGCCGGTCTTGTTTCAGTCATTTAAAATGTAGTTGTCTCCAAAGCACAGTGTTTCTTATTAGGAATTAATACTTTTCTCTGTCTCTCCTTTTATGAATCTTTGTCATCGAGATCAGGTGTACCTTCCTCCTCAGAGACTAGAAATCAAGCACTATATTTTTATGTAGCTTAAACTTCTGCCTCTTCTAGCATTAATCACACTTAGTGGATGTATTGAAATCAGTCAGGCTTTATTAAGCCCACCAAACCTGCAGTATTAGCTTATGCCCTGTGTACACCTACAACACATGGTAGGAAGTTTTCACGACCAGTTTATTGTGGGATAAAAAAATTCACCAGTAGGACTGAACACTTTAGAAAGGGGTAATTTTGAAAACAGTTTTCTTGATAGTGATTTCTTTTTGCCATGAATAGGTTAGGTTGTGCTGGCAGCCCATTTTGTAAGGCAGTAACAACAGGAGGAGGGAGCTCTCAGACCAGACATGCCTGCGTTTTTTTTCTCATCAAGGTAGATGGTATCTGAACTTGGTGAAGGTGTTGATTGTGTCATGTGGCAATGAATGCTGTTAAGTGTGCATTTAACTGCATCAAGTAGGACTACATGGGCTCTATAATTGTCTTAGGTAGTATATACTTATGAAACCCAGCTCTATGGAGCTGCACGGAAAAAAATAAACACATTTGATCATGAATCTTGCTTCCCAATAAATCACAGAAGGATAAAACGCATTTTATGTTCACAAAGAATTTTTAATTATTCTCTGTCACAGACCACGTGTGGTAGTGGTTGGAGTAAAGGTGGCCATCAGCACTTAGCACCACCTTCAAGTACAACTTCCAATACCAGAAATCGTCCTGCTGGTGCAATGAAAAGTGCTGGAGAACATGCCAGTTCCTGGATGGCCACCAGAATACCTGCTGGTTTCTGGTGGGCAGGGGAGGGTTTGCTCCACCTCTCCCCTCTCCACAGTCCCGGTGCCTGTCTGTAGCTTTCTAAACTATAGCCTCATTGGCTGAGCCCTGCAGCTAACAGAATACAGACACTTTTATTTTGTAAGAAGTTGACCCAAAACTGATGGTAGTGACTGATTTCTAAACTTACCCAAACCTGGGGCGTAATTCACTTGCCAACAGGTGGCCCACGTGGTAAAGTGTTTGTTTAACAAGTTTTGCTTCATTCAGGTGAAGGTGAAATCACATTTTTAGGAACAAATTGTCAAGTGAAAAATGAAAATGTTTTTCTCTGCCTTAATTTTTTAAATTATGTCAAATAATTCCCATGAGTAAAATGAAAATGTCTGACTGTGACACATTAAAAAGGGGGAACATTTGAATATGAGAGAAACAAGTTTATAAACAACATTTTAAAGCAAGAAGATATCAAAACTGGTGCACTTCCACAAAAAAAAAAAAAAATGGCTTCAAAGAAATTATGTTTTCTAAATTATTGCCTGGGCATCAGCATGACTATTGCTGCCCTCCATCTTCTCTGCCTCCCCCTCTGCTCTCCATATTTTTGAATGAAAATGGCTTACAAGCAGCAGCCTGTAACACCCGTGGCCTAAACACACCTGCAGGATCAGGTCCTACCACAGACTGAGGCTCAGAGGTCTGGTTTCCCAGTCCCCAAAGTATTTAGGAGCTGAACCAGACACAGTGGTGTTTGCCCTTGCTGGTGCTGAGGCATCTTTAGATACAGCCCAGCACAATTCTGGGCAGCTCAGGAGCTTTACTGAAAAAAATCCAAGGTGGTAAGGTTACTAGGATTTAAATGGGTTTCATGGACCGTACAAATTAGACTTGGGTGCCTAAATTTTGCACCCATACTTCTGTGGACTTGGGCCTGCTGTACTAGTGAAAGACCTGCCTGCAAGATAACCAGAGCACTGAAAATGGCCAGATTGTCCTAACAAAGGGTAGAGTTCTCAGAGTTCTTGTGGGACAGAGAGAAACCTGTGTCCCACTGAATAACACGACTACAGAGAGTGAATAAATCTGGCTGAAGCCTTGTCCTTTTTTTGGAAAATAAGCCTGTCAAACCCAGACTGGGAGCCTTTCTTATGGTGGTTTTCAGAGTTTCCTCCAGGGGCCAGTTCCATTAACAAAGTGGTCATGAACGCAAATCATGGCAAATAAACCTGTGAATGATGCAAAGGCTGATGGAGTTGTAAAAAACACTGAGGAGAAGCCAATGGTGTAGCACTTAGTAGGTGGGATCTGCTCAAAAGGCAGTTAGGACAGGGTTGAATGCAAGGTTGTGGCATTTAGGAGTAACAAACACCAGGCATGCCTGCAGCGTGGGACATAACCCCAGTGGTGCTGGAATCCCAGTGGTGGTCCTGGAAGGGATTTGGGGTTAGGAATGACAAAAAAACTCCGCATGGTTTGCTAGTGAGAAGGTGTGGAGAAACAGGCCTTGGTGATACAGAGATGTGGAGAGAAGAAAGAGGGATGATCTTCATCCCTGTATATAGCAAGAATGAAAAAGACTGAAAGCCTAGAGAACTGTTGGAAAAGCCATAAAATCAACTTTAGGTGAAAAAATGACTGATTGTGAAGGAATTCAGGAGTTCAGCCTGCAAGTTTTATTAAGAAGATAGAGCTGTGGCTTGATTGCACAACTTAAATATCATCATAAGGCAGAAGCAGAGGTCTTGAAAGACTCTTTAGTCTATCAGACAAAGGTTTAACAGGTAATCCTAGCTGGAAGCAAAAGCCAGACAAATTCTCATGAGAAATACAGCACGCTTGCTTCTCTGAGGGACTGACTAGCACACAAGCCATAAAGGGAAGTGGTGGGGTCTACAGCTCTTTGATTCCTTGAAACCAAAGTCCTCCTGGAAGATACGATTTACTCAGATAAATGTTATAGGACTCAAAGTGCAAATAACAATAAAATGTAATGGTCCATGGCATAGACAATCACTCGTATTAAATGGTCTGATGGACATTTCCAGCTTTAAAAGTCAATGAATTAACTACTCTCAGAGTCTCAAAGTGTCTTATTTAATTGTGCTTAGAGAAGAAGATCACTGTCTTGCAGTTGTGGCCACTAGCATGGGCATCTCCTCCTGTATGTCCTGCATTTTCCGCTCTCTGCCTGTGTTCAAATACAGAATGAGGTTTCTAAGATTTGCCTTCCTCTTGCTGGCTTGCAGGGCTGTGCTGGCCAGTTGCTCTAAAGAAAGTTGCCTGTCATAAGGGAGTGATTCTCCTCAGCTTTTTGCAGTCCTGTTGTAATAACGGAAGAGACAAACAAGTCAGACATTGTATCACAAGCAGCAGGCAACTCAGAAGCTTGCCAGAGCACCCTTTGCATGGGAGAACAAGAGTTGGTCCCCCAATGCTAAAGCGCATTTATTATTTCCTACTCAACTGTTATTGTGAAGGCCTAGAGGCGCGAGGGGGTGTTATCAAATGGGAGCCATGCCTGTCGCTTCTCATGCATGTGCTGTCTTTCACTGTGAATTATGGCACCTGTCACTTGAGCTGTTCAGGAGTAGATGGATTAACTAAGTAATGACTGAGAGGTAGGACAGGGCTCTGGAGGTGGGAAACACTCACTTCATAGCAGTATCTTCCCTTTCCCAATCCCATGCCAGCTCCTTCTTACCCGTTCAAAGAGGAGACAAGCCTCCATAGGGTCTCGAGGTTTTGAGGTGCTTGGTGTCACCCCTCCATGTGACTTCAGCCTTTTGTGGCAGCAGCTCTTGGTGGTGGTACAGGCAGGTCATCCTCTCAACCCCGTCAGAGAGGGGCTGTGCCTATATCCAGGATGCGCTCCCCCTGCAATATAAATGCTCAGGCTGGTGTGGTTGGTTCACCCACTTTTCTGCAGCCTTAGGCTCAGTTTGAAAAACAAACTTGCAGAACAACTGCAGGAAGACAAAAGAGAGGGGTGGGATTCTGGTGGTAGCTAACAGCTTCTAATGAGTGTCCTCCTTCTTCCTTTGCCCAGGTTTTATCAGGCTGTGAATGAGTTTGACACCATGACCGCTGAGGACTCCACTGCAAGGATGAGCAACGATTCCTCCAATGTGGCTACCACAAAAGTCCCTGAAGGTGTTGCCGGTGCACCCAATGAGGCGGCTCTGCTGGCCCTCATGGAGCGCACTGGATATAGCATGATCCAGGAGAATGGGCAACGCAAGTACGGCGGCCCTCCTCCCGGCTGGGAGGGCCTGCACCCTCCTCGCGGCTGTGAAGTCTTTGTGGGCAAAATCCCCCGCGACGTCTATGAAGATGAGCTTGTCCCCGTGTTCGAATCCGTCGGCCGCATCTATGAAATGCGCCTTATGATGGACTTTGATGGGAAGAACCGTGGCTATGCCTTTGTGATGTACACACAGAAGCATGAGGCAAAGCGTGCCGTCAGGGAGCTGAACAACTATGAAATCCGCCCTGGCAGGCTGCTGGGTGTGTGCTGCAGCGTGGATAACTGCCGGCTCTTCATTGGAGGCATTCCCAAGATGAAGAAGAGGGAGGAGATCCTGGAAGAGATCGCCAAGGTGACAGAAGGTGTGCTGGATGTCATCGTGTATGCCAGCGCTGCAGACAAGATGAAGAACAGAGGCTTTGCCTTTGTGGAGTATGAGAGCCACCGAGCAGCAGCAATGGCCAGGAGGAAACTCATGCCAGGAAGGATCCAGCTGTGGGGACACCAAATTGCTGTTGACTGGGCGGAACCAGAGATAGATGTGGATGAAGACGTCATGGAGACTGTTAAAATCCTCTATGTGAGGAATTTAATGATTGAGACCACAGAGGACACCATTAAAAAGGTCTTTGGGCAGTTTAACCCTGGCTGTGTAGAGCGGGTGAAAAAAATACGTGATTATGCCTTTGTGCACTTTACAACCAGGGAAGATGCCATTCACGCCATGAACAACCTTAACGGTGTTGAACTGGAAGGCTCCTGCCTGGAGGTTACCTTGGCCAAGCCAGTAGACAAGGAGCAATACACTCGCTACCAGAAAGCAGCAAAAGGAGGGGCTGCAGCAACACCTGAAGTAACTCAGCAACCTAATTATGTTTACTCTTGTGATCCGTACACGCTAGCATATTATGGATATCCATACAATGCCTTGATCGGGCCCAACAGAGATTACTTTGTGAAAGGTTAGTAAGCACAATTAGGGGATGTGATGAGCAGGTTTGGTCTCAGACTGGTGTGACCCCAGGTCTGCCCAAGCCAAAGGACAGCTGGTGCTGTGCACTTCTTTCTGAAACACTCCTTTGAAGGTCTTTTTGCCATATTTCTGTTCAGTTTCAATTTCATTTATGACTGTGCAGAGTGTATTTATATATAAATAATTGCTAATGTAAAGGCTAGTATGAGGGAGGCATCAAATCTGTGATTACGAATGAGCTAACGGGCCAAGCACGGGATGGGGAAGAGACGGACCTGGGTTTTATAAGTGTTGTACTAAGTCTGAACAAGCCCAAGGACTCCAGCTTCTGATGCCTCCTTCCAAAGAGATGGTTCCTAAGTATTAGAGATCATGACAGAATTCTCCCTTTGCCTTCTCCTGGAGGTGTGGGTACGGTAATCTGATCATCCAAAGGGAGGGATGCCAGAGAAAGCCTCTGTTGGGAGTTCTCGAGGTGTCATTTGCCCTCTGCACTAAAATGACAGTAGTGCTGTGTCCTTCATAAAGTTGTTTGAGAACTATGAGCAGAAGGAATCACATGAGTGCAAAATAATTTTTTTATTATTTATACTTTAATTAGTTATCAGTTAGTCATTAAAAATTAACCAAAAATCAGTTATTCATAAAGAATCCTAGCAGCTATAGTTATTCTGTACTTACAGGAATTATAGTTTCCTGAAATTTAATGTGTCTTTCTGTCTAACAGGCAGTTTAGCATGAATATATTCTTAGAGCACCCATGTAAACCAAGAAATATTCTTAACCCTAGTTGATCAAGAATTTCAGCCTCTTCTCAATTTCCAGATTTGTACTTGCAATGAACTACAAAGGAGTTAACTGACACTCTAAATATTCAGTTAGGCCATCATAGAGTGCATTAATACTGTAGTGCCAGTGCCCAAAGTACTGTCGTAACGTGCATGGAGTTGCTAAAATAAATGAAGGCCATGTTTTTGGAGATGGGGTATATTCATATCACTAATAAGATAGAAGGGAAAACAAGCAAACTAGTAGAAATATACGCAATGGTGGGACAAATTTGGTTAAAGGCCAGGTACAACTTTGGGCCATCTCTGCAGAGCCCCGTCATGGCCAGCTGAGAGACTGGGTCTCCTCTGGAGGACAGCTGAGAGCAGAAACTGTTCTTACTGCATAGAAATCACCCTGGAGGAGCCCCTCTCTCTCTGCTGAGTGCATTATACCCATAACACTGGCCACGAGAGTTTCATCAGTACAAATAAGCAGTTAATATATGGTCAGAAACATCAAGAGCAGAACTTGCATAGGCTTACTGGGTGCTTCTAAGGTGAAACTCTTCTGTTTTCCTAAGCGAGGTCACTAAGACTCAGATCAAACTAACTTCAGGAGCCTCATTTCTAAGCACCCCGATCTCAGCCTGGGGCCGTCCGTGCTCCCCATGGGGCTGTTGCTCTCCGTTACTCATCACGCTCTTCTGTGTTGTTATCATAAGCAGGCAGCATACGAGGCAGAGGGCGAGGTGCAGCTGGCAACAGAGCCCCGGGCCCCAGGGGCTCCTACCTGGGGGGATACTCCGCTGGCCGTGGCATCTACAGCAGGTACCACGAAGGCAAAGGAAAACAGCAAGAGAAAGGATACGAGCTGGTACCCAACTTGGAGTTACCTGCGGTCAATCCGGTGGCCATTAAGCCCGGTGCAGGTTAGTATGTGCAATGAGGGGAGGCAAGCAGAGGTGGCAGGTGAGACCCTGCTCCAAGCCCCGTGTCAGGCATACAAGGACCCCTCCAGGGCCAGCCCATGGCTGCGGTAGTGGGCACAGCTCTGGGGCTGGGACTCAGCGCTCCCCTGTGCCAGATCCCTCCCACCCCTGGCTGGGCTTTCTGCAAACAAGAGGCACACAGGCGCCATGAACATCTGGGAGCTCTTCAGGCCAAAGAAAAAAAGGCTGAAGCTGTGCCCACCTGTCCTGTCCCCTTTTGCACCTCCTCAGGAAGAAGCGAACTTTCCTCTCCACCTAGTCATGAACACTACAGCAGGGTGACCAAGAGCAATCTTCCTCTCTTTTAATTTCTTCAATGCTAATTTCGGTCTGGGAGATTCCCACTCCAGATTTCAAGCCAGGCCAGAGCTCTCCCCTGCTTAGTTCATATTTCTCTGGTGCTACGAGGCTGGGAAGAGGACCTGGCACTTCCCCATTGCAGGAAAGTACCTGGCTGAGGCAAGCTCCTCTGTCATCTTCAGTGTCATGGGGAAGGAGCAATGCAGGGAGCTCTTGGGGTCCAGCTTGCAGCGATGCAGCACCTACAAGAGAGCTGTCAGCTCTGCTGGCATGCGGGGAGCCAGCCCAAGGGCCAGGGCGGGGATTGTCCTCCTCCGCTACATCCTCAGCTGAGTATCCAGCCCTTCCCCTTCCCAAGTGAACGGGATGAAGGCTGAAGTCCTGCAATCCCTCAAGATCCTGTTTGGACAGACTGTTATTTGGAAAAGCAGCCTGAGGAAGAAGGCCCTTGCAGGTGATGGGGTTAAGCCCTCTTGCAGAAGTCCTCAAGTCTTACCCCCACTCCCTTCTCCGAGTAAATTGTAACTGCAGCACCCAAGCGGTGTTTAACAATAGAGCTGCTGCAGTTTCTCAAAACACGGTCCATACTGTCAGTGGAAACTACAGTTTGTGTCTAATGAAGGCTGTGAAGAGTTCTCCATAACAGGTGGATGAGACAATGGTCTAGAGACAAAGGAAGGCTGTTAAGATTAGAGCCATTTCCAAAGGAAGATCAGACTTCCTGAGGAAACTACCCGCTCACCATCAGAAAACATTAGCGCTATGTGTGTTTGTAAAGATACCTCAGGAATTCCAGGTATTACGAAAGGATGCTTGAAAAGTGGGCTTTGAAATGCACACCTATTAGTGGTGTCTTTAATTCATTTGACTGCAAAACAAAAGCCTGAGGTTCAAGTCTGAATGTTTCTACAGTTGAAGCATGTTGAGATTCAGATTTCTTTATCAGGTCTTCCCCTCTTGTATTATTTCAGCACTGCCTCTGATCACAGAAGCACCTGGTCTGTTTTCCCCAACCAGATCAGATGATCTAGTAAGAGGTACCACATGCAAGACTTACCTCTGTTATTAAAAGAGTATGAGTCTGAAAGCACATTACCAGAATGAAGGAGTAGAGATGTACCGACTCTGGAAAATTTCCTACCATTTAGAAGAAAATTTCCTACCATTTCTTTGCAAATGGTTAGAAAACTCCTGAGAGGTCACCCCCATACCCCAGCTGCCAATTACTGCTTTTCTGCCAGAAGTTACTGCAGACCGGAGCATGTGAGCTCTCCGCCTTTGCTTCGGTGAGAAATTATCCAGGTTATTTAAACTAGTGATAAAACTGGTTTGAGCTGACTGGGTGGACTTGGTGTAGAAGGAGAACTGGAAAAGCTCATGGGGGAGTTCTCTGCTTGAGAGAGCAGTGGTAGTCCACTGGTGGTGGAAACATCTCTGGCTGAAAGATATCGGATCAGATCCCTTGTTGCAGTCTCCAGGATGAAAACAAGAGTACTGCTTGCTGGCACCTGTCCTTCCCATGGGCAGAATTGCACACTTCCACATTGCAAAGTTTCATCCCAATGAAAGAAACCTGTGTGCATACTTGGCTTCACTTCTGCCTTCTGGGCTGCACCTCCCACAGATGTCAACGTCACCTCTTAGTCCATCGTTTATTGATTAGTCTGTTTTCCTGGTGAATAACCTTACTGCTGAAAGGCTCGCAAGCTGAATGCTGAAGTGTGCACTATGAGGCAACAATGGAAATCATAGCATCATAGAACATTTTGGGTTGGAAGGGACCTTTAAAGATCATCTAGTCCAATCCCCCTGTCATGGGCGGGGACATCTTTCACTAGGTCTGTTGCTCAAAGCCCCATCCAACCTGAACTTGAACACTTTCAGGGATGGGACATCCACAACTTCTCTGGGCAACCTGTGCCAGTGTCTCATCACCCTCATCACAGAGTATTCCTTATAGCCGATCTAAATCTACCTTCTTTCAGTTTAAAACTATTACCCCTTGTCCTGTTGCAACAGACCCTACTAAAAAGTCTGTCTCCATCTTTCTTATAAGCCCCCTTTAAGTACTGAAAGGCTGCAATGAGGTTTCCCTGGAGCCTTCTCTTCTCCAGGCTGAACAATCCCAACTCTCAGCCTGTCCTCATAGGAGAGGTGTTCCAGCCCTCTGGTCATTTTTGTGGCCTTCCTCTGGACTTGCTCTAACAGGTCCATGTCTGTCTTTTGCTGGGGACCCCAGAGCCTGAGGCAGTATTCCAGGTGGGGTCTCACCAGAGCAGAGTAGAGTAGAGGGGCAGAATCGCCTCCCTCAACCTGCTGGCCACGCTTCATTTGATGCAGCCCAGGATGAGATTGGCTTTCTGGGCTGCAAGCGCACATTGCTGGCTCATATCCAATTTTTGTGACTATTGGTAATGTTCAGCAAAGCACATTTCTTCCCTAAGCAGCACCACAAAGCTCCATTTTGGACCACACACAAGCTCACCATCGCTGAATACCCTCATTCTGACCAGAGCGTTTTCCCTTTGTCTGAAAGACCATAGCTTTAATTATTTTGGGTTGTCCAGTTTTGGCATGAGGGAGAATTTTCTTAAGAGCAATTTCTTTTTTAGTGTCATTAAACAGATTGATTGTAGCCGAAAGATGGGATAAAACATATTCAGCCAAGCTCATCCTGGGAAATTTGTAATAGTACCTAAGCTGATATTTCGCAGGGATGGCCAAAGGATAGCATATAGACTGGACCAGTCGCTGCCTGCAACTTCTGCAATACAAACCCCACTTTTCTTTCCTGGAGCAGCTCTGCCTATGGCAACTACATGTCCCTTGATATCAACGGGTGGAGCGGGGCAGTATGGGACAGTATGCACTCACACCCATCCCTGTGCTCAGGCCATGGTTTTGGCCAGGGTGGGGGGAAAGCAGTGGTCAGAAGGGGCAGTGTAAAGCCAGGTCACAGCTCCCCAACCCCAGCAGGGCTCTGGCCCTGGGACATCCATGCCGGGAGCATGAGGAGAAATGCTGGGCAGATCAGGCCACACCAAGCCCATCACTGTGCATCAGCCACAGTGCTCCCACCCATGAGGAGGGCAGAGGTGCCCCAGGTCCCCTGCCGGCACATGGGGCTACCTACCCTGGTGACAGCAGCACAGGACTGCAGTGGGAGAGCCAGCACAGCCAGGAGGGAGGGCTCTTTGAGATGAGGTCCTGGAAACCCTCTCTCAACACACCTGATGTGCCTGGTCTCTCCTAGTGGCCATCCCTGCCATCGGTGCCCAGTACTCCATGTTTCAGGCTGCTCCGCCGGCCAAGATGATGGAAGATGGCAAAATCCACACTGTCGAGCACATCATCAACCCTATAGCCGTCCAGCAGGACCCAGCTAGTGCAGCAGCCGCCGCGGCAGCTGCGGCCACAGCTGTAATACCAGCCGTCTCAACACCTCCCCCCTTCCAGGTGAGTTCAGCACATAAGTCGTACCTCCCATACATCCCACTTCCCATACATCCTATTTCTCATACATCCTGCTTCCCATATGTCCTGCTCTGCATATCTGGGTTAGGCAGAAAGCCTGGCCTCTTGCCCTGCTCCCATCCAGAGGGTGCTGTCAAGGATGTTACGATGCCCAACAGCCCTGCAGTTCATCTGACTTATCTTAGACATCTGCATTTTGGACAGTTGCTCTCCCCCTGTGGGTGACACAAATCTGAGAGGGAAGGAGCATCCCCCATGATGGCATAACTCTCATACCCTCCTGTCATCCCCTCCCCTTGTAGGGGGTTTGCAATTCAGGGGGTGGAAGCGGGATATTACAGCAATTTAAGCACGTTTTTTTGAGGTCTGAACCCAATGCTTCCTGTCCAGGGCCGCCCCATCACGCCGGTGTACACCATGGCTCCCAATGTGCAGCGAATCCCTGCCGCCGGAATTTACGGGACAAGTTACGTGCCGTTTGCGGCACCCACTGCGGCAACAGCAACGATAGCCACGCTACAGAAGAATGCCGCTGCAGCTGCTGCTGCTGCCGCTGCCTATGGGGGATACGCCGGCTACATCCCTCCAGCATTCCCAGCTGCAACCATCCAGGTCCCCATCCACGACATCTACCAGACGTACTGAGACTGTCGGCAGAGGAGGGCAGCGGAGAAACACACACTGAAGGAACACTTTACTATTTATGAAGAAAGAACCGGCTGCGAAAGAGTAAACGTGTGGGCTCAGTAAACTGATGCAGAAAGTGAAGAATGTCATAGAAAAACGTGTTTGAAATATTTTCTACGCTTGAAGTTTTCACTAACTTTTTTTAGGCTATTTTTAAAATTTAACATACCTGTATTCATACATTTCTAAAGGACCTCGATGCATCCAGCCCACCGCTGACATGCATTTATACGCATCCTAGTGGGGTTGCATAGGGTCTTTTTTTTTTTAGTGGTTATATTTTCAATATATTTGTGGTATGAAGGTTATTTTTTAGTAACTTCTGCACTCCAGAGATGTCTATTTTGTAGTGCCTTTAATAATATATCAGCTATATATTAAAAAGCACACCTGAGCAGCTAGGGAAAGTTTTAACAATATATTTTGAAGACTATATTCAATATTTAAAGAATACATACTTTAGATATTTTTTTTTTTTTAGGAAAAAAACAACAAGTATCTTATTTAAAAAATTATACTGGAAAGTGCAATTTGAAAAAATGTGCAAGACCTCTGCATTTTTACGCTGGCATTAACACAATCTGCTCCTTCTTATTTGAAATCAGAAGTAACTAATGTTGCCCGTTTGGGAGAAAGAGGAAAAAAAAAAGA
This sequence comes from Ibidorhyncha struthersii, assembly GCA_013398815.1. Taxonomy (NCBI): domain Eukaryota; kingdom Metazoa; phylum Chordata; class Aves; order Charadriiformes; family Charadriidae; genus Ibidorhyncha; species Ibidorhyncha struthersii. Next base: position 354,233 of record VZSZ01008379.1, read on the forward strand.
AGCCTCCTCACATAAATCTCTTCACAGTGTGATTTGCAGGCTTGTGTTAAGTAAAGGAAAGGCTCTGAGTTTTCCTTAATAACTGGATTTTTCTATTTATTGAAGCTACTCGTAGTTGGAGCATATGCAGCAACGAGTAGCCGATATTTCACGCGAGGTGTCTTGACTTAGATCTTCATCCAGTATAAAGCCTAGGCTCTTTTTCAACTCTCTTTATTTTGTTCTTTGAAGTATATGTTGTAGTGACTGAGAATGTATGCTGCTGTCGGCAAGAGCAGGCGGGCTCTGGCCGAGAGGATGCGCAGCATTACTTACCCATCGCTCCATCATGTTCCGTGAGAAATTTCCGAGGTACTAGGGGTGGTAGTGATACTGGAATTAGTGAAACAGGGCTAGCCTCCCTCCCGGCCTCCCTTCCACGCTTAATTCCCCTTATCCGCAACTGGAGTTGTACGTGCACATCAGGGGTGGGAGCGATTAGACCTGATGATTTTAAGACATAGAGCTTGTAAATATCTTTTAATATACATTTTTAAAGTCATTTTATGTTGCAAATTTACATGGTATGTGGTTTGCCACAAAACAAAAACCTTTTATTGCGATGTTATAAAAAAGTTTGTTTTATTAAGAAGTAAATATATTATTGCAGTGTTTTGTGGCCTGTTTAAAGGCTTTTATTTAGTAGTGCAGTGAATGTAAAATATAGTAAAACGGTGTAGAAATATCTTGCCCATTGTATGAAGTGCATCAGTCCTGCAAAACACAGCTCCGGTGATGCAAGGTGCAAAGCAGGGAATGAGTAAACAATGTTCCTTTACTTTTTGTGGAATAAGTACCAACTGAAGGGGGTTCATATCGAGTATATTTTGACAACTGAACCACTTCCAGACCACGTCCAGCTCAGCTAAGTGACCTTTCAATACACCTCTTTTTTTTTCCTTGCCTCAAAACTGAGCGGTTGTTTTTTAGGTGCTCTTGCTCAGCCAAGCTGAGCTCTCCTTAACCCCGTCGACCCCTTTGCAAAAGCACTGTGAGGAGGTTAACCATTAGGTCGGACTCTGCCCCTCCTCGCCCCTTCCTGGGAGACATTTATTGTCTGTCCCAGCACTTCTGGAAGCGTCCCCAGACCTTAGCCCCCCAGCCAGCCCTCCAGCTAAGCCCTTGCACGGCTCCACCCTAAAAGTGGCCGTGGGTCCATGGGCTCTGCACAAACACCCCTGGGGTTGGGACAAGGCAGTCTAGTGGTTTGGGTCTCCAAACCCACACCACGGCCAACCCACAGAGGAGGGATGAAGGGTGATGGCTCCCTTCCCACTCATCCTCTACCCACCAGCAGGACGAGGGTCCTGCCGCTCGCAGAGGAGGCAGAGAGAGAAAGGAGCCAACGAGGGCAAATCCCAAGGAGCCCCAGGCCACCAGTGGGTGCTGCCTGCACTGGGGCAGGAGCGGGCAGGAGCAGGCAGGACCTGGGGACGCAGGCAGGACACGGGGACGCAGGCAGGACGCGGGGACACAGGCAGCCAGGTCATGCTGAGCCTCCCACCTGTGCCTGCCTTTTACACTTGCTTCTAAACCATTTCATGTACACTACTACTGAGGTAAGTCTGATAACTTGAAATGTGAACATCTTTAGGTTAAGAACAAACTATTCAAAGAGAAAAAATACTAAAAAAAAAACAAACTAGTGTGCCTTATTCTCAAAAGAGCTGATATTTTAGGTGTTTTATTGTATCTCTGTTCTCTGTACTGTCAGAAGCCTTTGAGTTTATTTCATTCTTGCTCCATTTACGGTACATTTCTAGGATGTAGTGAATAAAGCATTCTTTAAAAATGGAGACTGTTACTTCATTGCAACATCCCACTGCCAAGTTTAGCCACTCTGCCAAAGCTGTACTCCCCTCCGAGCTGGGGTGAGGGTGTTGGGGGCAGGAGGGGAGCAGGGTGCTGCAGCCGGCATCCCTGCAGGCTCCTGCGGGGAGGGGAGATGCACTGTCCCACTGGCTCCCCCGTCCCACCACCTGCAGAAGACAATGACCTTCCCAGTAGGCATACTAGGCTTCTCCCTATTCTTCCAACAGCCTCTGATCAGCCTAAATCTCTTTTCACATCCAGTTTAGAGTCAACGCCTGGATGTGGACGGAGATGAAGCTGGCAGCCCTCCGTGCTTTCCATCCACCCAGCGCACAAAACCCCTGTAGATCTGTTGCACCACGTCACTGCAGGGCAGAAGCTCTGTGGACCAGCACATCGTTTTCGGCTTGGCATGCTCCACCCTTTAAACGAACAGAACGCTAAGCTGCACCTCTTGGCAGTATTTGCAGTCCTCCAAAATCCCTGGCTGTTTCCTTGGTGTAAGTCCACCCAGAGAAAATTTGCTGCAAATACCAGGTCTGGGGAGAAGAGTAGTGTGAGGGAGCAGAGGTAAACTGAAGCAGAGCAGAGAGATGGGAGAGGTTCTGGCCATCAAGGCAGGGACTAGCGCTAGTGAATAATCCGAAAGAGAAGGAGACCAGAATAAATACTGCATGAGATTCTACGGCCCTCATAAGAAAGCAAAAGTGTCTGCAACTTCCTACCTCTATCATCACTTCTCATAATGCAATTAGGACACGGCACTTTATGCCAACATGCCTTGGGTTTCCCGAAGGACATTAATCATGACAGGTTTCCCTGGTCTTTTTCTGTGCAAGGAAATTGAAAGAAAATACATTTTTTAATGTTTTTTGTAGGATTGNCCCTGTATAAACATTGCAGGTTTGATTTAGGAGCCTGTGTGTCCCAGAAATCATTTCACTACTAGATCAATCTATCTTGCTTAGGGAATGGGTAATCAACATGATGCTAAAAACAGCTTTCAAGGAGATACAGCCACATTAGGACTTCACCTGTCAGACCAATCATCAAGTCACACATGAACACTAATATCTTCCTGGCAATTTGTTGCTGACCTTTCCACTCACTAGAGGACCACCTACGTTCACTTGGATGAGAAAGAAACCATCAGCAAACCATGGCCCTTTTCAAGTGTTCAGACGTGAGGCATGCCCTTCACAAAAAGCAACATTTTCCAAGTGAGGTGAAGAACTGTGCCACACTGAAACGTGTTTCTTCTTCTTTCCTCTTTCCCTTTATCCAGGCTACCCAAGATTAAAATTAATCTACGCAGCTTTTTCTAAACAGACACTTTACAAGAGAATTTTTTTATTTTCCTAGACTGCTGGTTTCTGACTTCAGTTTTGTAAGATCTTAATTAATTATTAACCCGTTGTAAGGTTGAAATATGCAAGTCATTCTCAGGATATTAACATAAACAGTGCCAGAGAAATGCAATTGTGCTTTCAAGATGACCTTGCTGCCTTGGGAATGTCAGGAGCTCTGCTGAGGCCTTGGGCACTGTGACAACCCAACACACTGCCAAGTCAATCCCATTCCCTTTCCAAACATCTTTCTTGATGATCTTGAAGAGTAGACCCGTGCTTCCCTGGCTTGTATCGACCTAAATCACTAAAAAAACAGCTTTGACTTTCTTCAGGAAACACCACCCATTAACACAACTGTGATACAGCTACTATATAAACAGATTAACAAGAAATTCAAGTGGATTAACACCACTCTGATATTGCAACATCTCATTTACATAAGCACTAGAGCTCAAAGTATATAGAAAATGCATTTTTGATACATCTGAAAAGGTATATGCGGTACACGATCTCCTCCTCTGTGGCTGGTGTTACAGCCCTAACATCTCTGGTCCAGCTGGGTCCTGAGCACCTACTGACCTCTCTGCTCCTTGTATGCCAATGAGCCACAAAACTGGCCCATCTTGCTGACCTGTAAAATAAATAAAACCCAGACCTACCTCGTAACAAGAGAAACTACCTCTGCTGTGCATCTAAAAGCCAGCAAAGTCAGGTTTTATGCTCCAGTGTGTCAATTAAATGCTGAATCACACTTGACTGAGTTTCAGGGCCAAGTCCTGCCTGGCAACAGAATGGTTGGAGGAGTGTTGCAGGGAGAAGCTGCAAGTTCGGGAATTTAAAAAAAGGCTGTTTTGTGGCACCAAGTCCTTCCCTCCTGGCACAAAGGCAGGCTGTGCCATGCAATTGTGGTCATTCAAGATGCCAAAGAGCAAAGAGACTATTGAAATTTTTAGAAATGTAGTACTGTAGAAGTACTTCCATATGAAATATTTCCTGTCAAGCTGATGAATTAGATCAGTTTTTTTTTTTTCTCCAGAAGACCAGGACTGCAGTTCACTGGGTTCCTAATCAAAGAAGACAGAAGCTCTGCCTCGCAGTCCTTGCTCAGGCAAAACTGCAGATCCTGCATATGGGAGATGAGCAGTCAAGAACCAAGTCTTCACCAGAAAACTTTACGGGGAAAAATGCTCAGATGTGCTCCTGTTTGTCCCACATGCCAACAGCCATGTCTTCCCAATACGGTGACAGACACCTCCATCTAAATAGGCTGTGCTGGTCGACACTCTGCCCCATGGTGGGCCCTGGGGCTTTGCCTGCATCCTCCTGGGCCTCCCCACAGCCACCTTTCCCCAGGGCATTTGGAGAGGCAAGATCAAAAACTTGGGCTGTGGGTTTGTGCCCACTCTGACTGTTCCTGCACTTCTGCATGCAGCTTGTTTGCAGGGTGGACGACACGCTGAAGGAAGCTGTGTTACTTTTCATGTTCTGGTTACCCACAGTTCTAGTTTTTCTTTGAAGCAAGATAGGCTTTTGTTCATTTTTTCAACCTCTTTCCAAACACACACATGTAATTTTTGCCAGCCAGGCTGCACTTTGAGCCTGTCCTTGCACGTTTTTGAAATGTCACCGAAGTTCAGCATTAGCTTGGCTGCTGCCTGTGATCCACACACTGGTGGGAAGCGGGAAGCCACAGGTAAGCCAGATCTTCCTGAAGCACGAAAAAAACCCCTGCAAACAGCCTACACAAGCCACAGGAGTGACCTCAAGCTAACCAGCAGAGAGAGATATGCATTTAAATCGGTCAGAGGCAAACCAGCCTACACTTAGAGCAGTTCCTTTGTTCCAAAGCTTTGAAGCAATAAAACAACAATGAGCGATGCTCACTCCTGTAGCAAATCTGTAGGGTATGGACCAGGGTGTCTTGCAGTCACTCAACAGGGCATGTAATGACAAGGGATTACTTATTAAACTTGTTATGTATGCACTGGCTGTACACAAGGCATCCTTAGTTTCTGCAGTCTTGGATTCTTCAGTTGCTGTCCCTCACAGGAGAGCTATCTGGCCACGTGGATAAGCCTAAGGATTCCCTCAAGGCTTGGCTTCCCTCCAGGCAGACAGATAGATCCCTTGGCTCACCAGCCTTTGTGCAGGATGCAGAGGGACACAATCCTCATCAGCAGCTGCAATGCTGGCATCCAAGCACTGCTGTGGAGGCACTTGTCATCCTGCAGTCCTCCAAGCAGCAGTGTTGCGGCTGCCAAGAGCTTGGCAGAGCACTCAGAAGGGCTCTGCTAGACAAAATGTTGGGGATCACCAGCACTTCATCAACGATCAGGTCATCAGGGACATATCCAAGCAAGAAAACACCCAATAGCCCTGCCCTTTAGCATCATGTAAGCAGTCTAGACTTCCCCTCCACTAACCCTCCACTACCACCAGCTGGATAGTTTCTTGCTACCACCCAAAGCACTGCAGTAAACTCTTCCCAAAGAAAGACCATCCACCCCTGCACCCACACAATGGAGTGCTGCAGCCTGAGAGGGCTGTGGAACGCCCCACGCTCCACACCACCTCCTGTGGTGTCCTGGCAATGCTGTTGGCCATTCCCTAACCCCACAGTGCTGCAGCAGGCCCTGGAGCACACCCAAAGGCTCACATGATGAGCCCTAAGAAGCAGAGGGTGAAGTACATCAGGCTTGGCATACACGTCAAAAACGAAAGATGAAGAAGAGCATTACGTCTGACTCGGACTTGCAGCTTGAGTCATGGGGTGTTTGATGACGTAGCGGTGGAGACGTACCTGGAGAAGGCACTGCAGACATCATCCAGACAGACTGGGAAACTGTGATGATGGGGTGGCATCCTGAGGCCCTGGTCTGTGGGAAAGCTGGTCAGAGAGGACAAGTGTCAGCATGTGGCAGGGAAGAAATTGTGTTGTGTCCTTAATTTGGACACACATATCTCCCCACTGGAGTTCCCTCCCTGGAGGCGTGCAAAGCAGGTCTCCCCCACTGATGCACCCAGCCGTGTTCAGGTTTTTTACCCATTAGTGGCTTGCAAACTGAGGGCATTAGCGGATACATTAGGCAACACCCACAAAAGGCAGAAAACATACCTACATCTGCCTGGTCTGCTTTTCTCTTTTGCGGAGCCAGAAGGGCAGTGACACGAGTGTGTTGACTACACACCCCTCTCTCCTCCTAACACGCCTGAAGGGAGATGCACGGAGAGGCTGGTCTTGCTTCTGCTGACAGACACTGCATTCACCTTCAAGCCATCCCCCCCGAGAGTACCCACAGGGGAAGAGAGTGGGATGGAAATGGAAACAGCCAGAACTGATCACCCAGCCCTGTGCCTGCTCTCACACAGCTGGTGAGGACGGTAAGCAGAGCTGACCTGGCTGAGACCTCCCACTCCATCCCAGTCAGGATTTTTCTCAGGGTCCTGCAAAAAAGAGATAATTCTGTCAGTCTGTTTGGGTCCAACTGCTTATTTCTCTTTTGCCAGAGAATATACTAAATATGACATAAGGTAAAGAAAATCTGATTTTCTCCAAGAGATGGGAATAGTCAAATACACATATGCAAAGTGACTGAAAATCAAATTATGGTTTTGTATTCGATATTGGAGTACAAGGGATGCTTTTTAAACTGCTCTAATGCTGAGCAGTCCTGTACCAGCAAGGTGACCACCACCATCAACTCCAGTAAGATTATAGACACCATTATGGTAGGCATCAAAGGTGTAATATTAAGTGCATCTAAGCTTAGGAAAGAGGTTCCTTCCTCCCCATAGGTACTACTGGAAGCTCATTCAGGACCTCTCACTTGCTTTCCCTAAGACCAGCCAGCACCCACACTCTGCCTGACAAAGATGTTGCCAACTGTACTTTAAATAAAGTAGTTACACTCTAATTAGCAATGTGTTTTTCCTGTAGTTTCACTCTTTTCTCACACAAAGCAGAAGAGGATTGCAGCAGAGCACAGACCTCAGGCTGGGTCCCACAATAGAGTTGAGTTTCACCCACGAATAAGTGCTTCAGCTGAAGCTTTACCAGGAACAAAGACCTCATCTGAGCAAGGTGGCAGCATGTCATCAGCATTCACAAGCACTGCCACCACCCAGAAGCAGAGGACGAGGACTTGCGAGCTGCCAGGGCTTGCTCCAGCCAGAGCTCCAAAGTGGTGAAAGCCCAGGAGTTGCTTCGAGCACAACCGACAGGAGCCTGCTGCTCATGGAAAATGAAATCATGGAAATCTCCTATAAGTTGCAGCTGGGAAGAAAAGTCAAGTCCTGTTCATCACTGTGCTGTTGCAGAATCCCAAACTCCTTTACACTCATCACCCCTTAGTCAGGAACGAAATTCCCAGATGCCAATCCAACCCATCAACCTCCTCACCATCCCTGGCAGGCAGGTTTTCGCCAGGTTCAGCCACCTTGCCTTTGCCTGAGCCCCCAGCCCAGCTCCAAGGGGTGCGTAGGTACCCCAAAACCACAGGCAACTGCCTTGCTGTTTGCACAAGAGGCTACGTGCTGCACAAGGGTGTCCTTCTGAGCTCACCTAGCACTTCTTAATTTCACCAGGGTGACTGAGACCCGGACCCTGTCCCTGCAGCGTGCATGGGTTTTTGAGACATTCTCTGATTGTTTTAAGTGACTTTGTTCCACATTTTGGCTTTCGTAGGAGTTCTTCTCAGGCTGCTCCTTTTGGGGTTGGGACTAGGACAGCGCCGAGGTCTTAAAGGATTAGATTTAAGAATAATAAATGCTGCTTTAAATTTATTTAGAAAAAAAAAAAAAAATCCACTCCCTGAGAAAGCAAACTTCCTTGTCTTTCTGTGGCGTCTTTGTGAGCGATAGGAGGGGAGGGAGAATACGGAAATGTACAGCACTTGGCACTGGGTACACCTCAAACTAGTTTTTCAACATTTTACAACCAGCTCTGGCCATGTGACCTACGTGGAAAGATAAACTGAGACTTTTAATCCTTTTTCTTTTCTTTTTTTTTTTTTTTTTAACCACAAGNTGTGGTTGTGATCATTAAATTACAGTAAATGATTTGCCCACAAGAGAAAAAAAAAACAAAACCCAGAGTGGTTTAAGATAGGGAAGGCTGGGACAGGGCAGCTGTTCGTGACCAAATACCCTTCCCTAGCTTGAAAACTCTCAGTGAGCATCACTGTTTCTTCCTGGCTGTGGCATTTAGGGACATGTCAACGCATTGCAGGTGAGGATTGCCCACCACTTGCTTTTGCAACCAGAGTATGAATAACAACTTTCCAAAAGCCAACTGCTTTTTTGAGCAGCAGCAATTACCCACATGTAAGTCGTTAGGAAGTTATTTAACACCATATCACTCTGGAAAGCAGCAAGCCTTACAACTTTTGCTTCACTTCCAGAATACCATCAATGTTTGAAATGAAAGCTGGGTGCCTGGTGAGTCGGACAAGCCGGTGTACTGGGATAGGGAAAGCCGATTTGGTCCAACAGCCAGGGTTGCTGCCACCCTGGACCAGGAACATGCTCCCACCATTTTACTGGCAGCCTGAATCACGTCGCTGGCGTGGAAGGGCTGGGGTGAACTCAGTGTCTCCCTCCTGCCGGAGCATCCCCGGGGACCAGCACACAGCCCCCACAGTGACGAGACCAGTCCACACCTCCAAGACACTTTACGTTAAGTTATGAGTGGGGGAGCATCCTTGGTGAGGCAACAGTTAGTCAGCGTTGTCAGCTGAGGACACAGGCTGGAAAAATGTTAATGGAAACAGCAGATGTGCAAGAAACACCACAGATGGTGCCCGTGAGTCGCCCCTGGCGTGGTCCGTCCTGCCCACAAGGGTACACACCGCCATTTTCCTGTGAGCACAGAGAACCGCCCCGCAAATGACTGATGGGTGCGATAGCTGTTGTCAGAGCGCCAGTCACTGGAGGATGTCTTCTCCAGCACTGAGGGTGGCGTGCCTGCTGATTTCTGAGAACTGTGGCTTTTTTCTGCTTGGCTGCACTCCCACGTGCTAACACATACCAATATTTTATTTAGGGCAACATTAGTCTGACTACTTAAACAACTTTTTGCTGCAGTCTGCTCAACCCGTGGAAACGTTGGCCTAAGCAAGATAACAGCTAAACTTGAAAAGTACCTTTGTAAAGGTGCTGCTGCTGCTACCCCCTGGGACACGCTACCTGTGCATCTGCACCAGCTAAGCAGGGTTTTTCATCTCAGGTGCTATGAGAGCATGACGTCCACCTTTCCAGACTGGAGCTGGCTCGGCTTTACCAGCGCAGAGCAAGAGCAGGTGAGCCATGCACCCCAAGCACCCACCACCATCCTTGGAGAACCGCTGCTGCCAGCCCCAGTGCTGGGTCCACCAGCTGCTGCAGGGCCGAAAGGGAGGAGCGAGGGCTTGTGTTTAACCAGGCTCAGGTTCCTGGTGCGATCTGCCACGTCCCCACATGAACCAGTGCACTGGCAGAGGCGGGAGGCAGAGGGGAGAGCCCGTGCAGCCCAAGGGAGTTCCCCAGGAGCAGCCCGGCACCTGCTCCCGTCTCAGCTTGCCTCCATCCACGGGGGCGAGGGCACATGAAAAAACACACAACTAGCGATGCCCTAGGCAGGTGAGCATGGCTGAGCAATGCGGAAGCCCCACCTGCGGCACAGAAAACATCTTGCAGGTGAAATTGGGCAATGCCACTTCTTACAACTGCAATGTGACTCTTCCCGTGAGGCTGCTGACGCTCAGCCCCGGTATTTCCTGCTACGAGCCATTTTTATTCACCGGCAGCTCTCCTGCTCACATTTATTCTTGTCAGTAGGTTTTTCCCAAAGATAATTCCTGGGCCCAGTGCAGCCCCACACTCCCTGCCACCAGCCCAGCTGTTTTTCCCCGGGGCCTGCTCCACCAGCCTCTGCGCATCTGCTCTCCTGCCGCTTTGCGTGGTGGCGTTACACATCTCAAGGCTTAGGAAGGGCCGTGAGGCTGGCAACAAGCACCATTGGCGAGAGAACGATCAAGCACCGATAGCTCTTTCTTACATCAGGGCAGCAAATAAGATTGTTCTGCCCCTTTCCTTTCCTGGGAAAGCTCCAGCGCTGCCCTCACCCGCTTTCTCCTGCTGTCACCTCCTGCCCATGGCAGCACTCCCACAGACACCGCAATCACCCCCTCACCCTTCAAGAGGTTTGACCCCAGTTAACTCCAGAAATGGGTTTTCGGGTTTGCAAATGGGGAAAGCTGCGGGGAGAGCTGACCTGGCCATTGTGAGTCGCAGAGGTTACATCGCCTTTGAATAAGGAACAGACAAAAAGAATTAATGAAACACAAAAGGTGAACAAGTTTCCTGTGGCACCGCTCCTCTGCATGTCTGATCTGACTGGTGTAGCTCAGACTGCACCTGCGCAGAGGTGTTTTCTTCTCATTTTACCACGACCACAGAAAATTCCTACCAAGAAGCGTTTTAAAATTTGACTTTGACAAAACTTAGGAACACCCTGAAACGGCCTGTATAAGTTGAGCGATCACATATAATAATCTCAAATACTCATAACTCAATGAAATTGGACTTTTCAAGACAAGTCTTTAAGAAGAGGCTACTAAAACATCCTGGCACCACACGTTATGCTGGGGGAAAAAGAGAACATGCCTGCAAGAAATATATTTCAGAATAGCCTTCTGATAGTTCATTACAAACTTAAAAGCTTTATTATAAATTATGCTTGGCAAGCTTTCCTAGACCCCCTTCGTATTTTCCTATTGTTGTCTCCAGTCTTACCAGAACAGTCTTTTTTCTTTTTCTTTAAAAATAATGTTTACCTGTCTGTTTATTATTTGGGTCAATCTATAAGCCCCAAAAGGTTTAAATCCCATAGCGAGTAGAAGGAGTGGGAGTATACTCATCTGACAAAGTTGTATCTACGTGCACTTCCAGAATGTTTTTCCTTGGGGTCTGACGTTGCAGCCCTGGTGTGATGGGCAGGACAATATCAGGGGGTCGGACAGAGCTTAGAGGTCTTCGGTCTTGTTCCCTACAAGTTTTCCACTTGTGAAGAGTTTGATGTGAAGGCAGTATAAAAGGGCCAACACATGAGTGCGCATGGGAACACACACCTTCTGGAAAAAAAAGATGAAAGCTACTCTTTTAATGAAACCAGAAGGGGGAAGAAAAAAAGTGAAAGTAGAGTGGAAAAACCTGCAAGAGGTCAACAAGGGAAACAAAGGGCAGCTTTATGCAAGCAGCTGTTTCATTCCAGAAATGGCAGGGTTGGTTAAGACACTGTTGCCCGGTGTTTTTAATTCAGAAATTGAGTGTAATTAGGGCTTTGCTTGTATAATGGAAACCGAAAAGGTAAGATTTAATAGTAGATGAGGCTTGGGAGGATGGAGAAGAGAGAACAGACAATGAACAGGACTCCTCTTCTCAAAAAGCAAAGGATTGTTAAAGAAAATGGAGGTGATTCTCTACACTTTACTTTTCCTCTTTGATCAGATGGAACAAAAGCTTTTGATGACTGTTATAGGTTCTATTGATCAAAAACGAAAGCCAGGTCCAAATAAGCCAATATCTGTAATTGAATAATAAATAAAGTGGATTACAGTTTTCTAGTGAGAAAGCAACTTCTGGACAACTAGTCACTGGCATAAGAAAACACACTTTTTTCAGAAAAACATGAGGCTCAAACTGATAAAAGCTAGAAATAGATATGTTTAAATAGACATAAAAGGATCAGTGTCAAGGATGAACTGATACAGGAACTGGCAAATGATAAAACTGGGCAAACCATGATGAGATTTCTGCCAAAAAGCTGTTCAGAGGCATCCACTTGAGCTGCATCCCAAGCAGGACAAACGCTCACGCGCTGAGCGAGCAGCGCGGCATTGGGCAGCTGTAGCGTCAGCCCCCGTGCTGCAGCCCTGGCCCCTCACTTCTGCTCCTGCAGGATGGGCCTCGCCAGTTCGAGCTGCCAACACCTCCCTGCTTGGTAGGAAGACTTACCCTGGCAGCTTGCTGGATGACAGCTTGCTAACGGTCTGTTGCCAAAGCGACTGCTCGAGGGAAATTGTGATTTTTGGTTGGACACACCCACTATAAGGACTCTCACGTGATGGCTGTTCTGGCCCAACAGACTATGCAGGGTTTATTGCTAGAAGAGAGACAACTGTGCCCTACTTTAAACCGTTTCCTTTCCAGGCTTGCTCAGCCCAAACTGCAAAGTAGCTTTAATTAACCTACCTTGCTTGCTACTACAAGGAATGCTAAGAGAGAAGATGGTGTTTCAAAGTAGCCCGAGACGAATGGTGTAGAAGCAGCAGAGTGATGGTATCTATTTACTTCCATGCCATTTACAACCAAACAGAGAATTCATGAATTCCCCAGGAAGATCTTTCCGTCTCTTTAGCAGCTGCACAGTCAGAACTTACGGGCAGCTGTGCTGAGTCTGATGCAGGATCCATTTAGCCCAAGATTTAGTCTCCAGCAATGGCAGAAGTCAATAGCCAGGAAAGAAAAAGAACAGGGCAAGTTTATCTACTGTGCCTCAGCACTCCTCCAGCCTCCAGGCACTTCCAGCTCAGGGGATTTCTGCAAGTGAACATATTTTCTGTTTATTTAGTAACTGTCAGTGGAGCCCTCTACCGAGTTCTCTTTCTCTCAAATCAAACTGAAAGCAGCTCAATCAGTCATCCTTCCTCTTTATTTTGCATAGGTGCTTTGTACATTCCCCTGTCACACAGATGTTTCCATTTAAACTACGCATGAATTTCCTGGGCCTGAAACATAGGAGGAAAACAATGTCTCATTGTGGGCAAGGTGGGAAGGAGCATTCACCTTTGGAGAGAGTGCGGTAGACGATCAGTGTTTCATTCCGACGTGCTGACCCACCCATCCAGCAGCGGCTGCTCCACAATTCTGAAGATTTAGCCCCCATTCTGGTAATTAAGCAAAAACATTTTTTTGAGACACTAAACCCAGTTTAGAGCCATGTGCCCTTGAAAAATCTCACCTTGATCACTTTTGAAAATGTTGTTGCCACTGATTTTGAGGAAGGAGTTATGGATGAAGAGCCACTTTCCACAAGGCAATTCAAGATTAGCATATGGAGAAATAGCAGCCACGCTCTGCCCAGAGGAACAATTACAGCTTACAACATACCCACTCTTGCAGAAAGCGATTTGTATCGGCAGGTAGATGGCAGCTTCAGTGTCAGGGGTTGCCATAGGTGTTCAGGCTATTCAGATCATGCCTGAACACTGTGCTGGATAGGAATATAGCCTGACAGCTGCCAGAAACGCAGCAGATGGAATGGACATACTGGGCATAGTACCACTGGTATGTCCTGCACACAAGGCGAAATGAAGGCTGGCTGCAGTGGGAAATCTCATCTAGCTGAGATCAAGTACCAAGGACATGCTGCCAATTATTTTCAAGTTCAGAACTGATCGAGCAGAGGAGCTGTGAAGCTGGGTTTTGGAAAAATGATGTACAGTGAGTGAGTAAAAAAGGAGAAGACACAAGGACTGGGTGTTCTGGAAAGGGAAGGTAGGAAAAAGCATATTTTTATTTCTTTTTAAGAAAAATTTTTAGTGTTGCCTTTAGATCATGTTTGGAGACATTTTATTTCTAAACCTGCCCTAGCTTCTACCACACGCTGCCTCAAAAACTGCTTTAAGGTACATTTGATCATTGCATTCACATTCTGTCCTAAAACATAATCCAGCAGAGGGGCTGGAGACAGCTGAAATCAGCTTTTCCCCAGTACAACATGACACAAATGTTACAGCATTCATGCCTCCTCCATAGGCTCTGCATAACCCCTGCAGGCCTGGACTTGCAGAGAGAAGAGGAGAGGAGACCTCTCTGCAAGAGAGAACTGGGGTGAAGCCCCAGGCCCTGGGCTGCAGCCATGGCACCCTGGCAGAGCACAACCAGCGGCCTCAGCCCCAATGCCTGAGCTGGAGTACAGTACTGGGATCCAGATCGGCATCTAGCTGATTCACTAGTGCAAGTACATAAGTACCTACAAAGTGCTTTGAAGGTGAAAAAATTCACATTGTTACTTATTTTTGATGACTCCTCATAAGCATTTCAGGATTCTCCCATTTAATGTAATGGATTGCCTCTTGCCTCATGATTCATATAGCCATAAGTGCACTTTACTGCCTAGTTTTAAACTCATAAACTACATTTTACAGGTAGCACAATAGCTTTGCTGCAGCTGTCTTGGAGACGCTCCTGTCAGGAAAGGCAAGGCTGTGATGCTAGTCCATAGGGACCCTGGAGCACAAAGAGGAGACAGCCAAGACTCGTGCACATCCCTGGGCTGGCCGCTTCTGCAAGTAGTGGTCTTCTCTACCACAGCTGTTCTGGAGAGCTTTCTGAAGTTTGGTAAGTCTCTAGCACACCACCACAACCAGCTCCAGAAAGCTGCGGTGCCACCCTTGCAATGCTGTCCTCAGTGATAGAACACAGTAGGACCACCTTGGCAAAGATGCGCTGAAGGGGACAGCATGCAGAAAGGACAAGGGCATCTGCTTGGGCACATTCTCCCACTACATGTGCTTCCAACAGCTCACACAAAGGGCCATTCTGCAGGATCAGCTCTACCTGCCCCGCTGGACCCCGCCAGCGTGACTTCCAGGAAGATCAGAGGAGTCAGCCCCGAGCGTTTCAGTGCGAGGGAGCAAAGGCTAACCAGGAGTGCCAGATGGAAGAAGCAGCACAACACCAGGTTTCTATGAAGACACCCTGGTGCCAACTGCTTCTGGTTCCCTCAAGCAGGAACAGGTTGGTTTGGAGCACTGGATCCTCTGTTTGTACACACGTGGGGCTTTGGAGAACAAATCTGACCCTCACAAACACCCACTTTCATGAGTGAGTTGCCTGCAGGGGCTACAGAGTGAATGCTGAGTGCTGGCTAGTGCAGCTTTAGGTACCAAAACACCCTTGTCTTATTCTCAGGCTTTGCTCCAATTTCATCAGCCTGGAGATGTTCCTCGCAAAGGCAGAAAGTTTAGGGGGAAAACAAAAGCAACAGCCCGGTTCCCAGTTTCATGAAGAAAGGGGAAGGCGCCCATGCAACCAACAGTTCAGGATCAGGTTTATGTCTGACAAAGCTGTTTCTACCACCTGATTGCGCTCCAGTAAAATTAGAGGTTCCTAACGCAGCTCTGAGAGGTCATGCAAAAATTAGATGGAAGTGAACTGCAAAGGCAAAATAGTCTTCCTTTATGAAGAAACTCAGAGGAGTAATTAATTTAATCAGCAGACTTCAACACCGCCTTTCATAACCTGAGATGCACCAAGAGGTTAAGCTATAGGGGCCAAGTTATCTTTGTGACCTTTACCACCAGGAAAATTTACAAACAGCAATTAGTAGATTCAGAGGCTGAAAAAATTAACCCAGATAGAACGCATGTAATAAACCTCTGGCATTTAACTTGGTGAGGTTAAAGCAGAGAAGCCAAGACAGAAGCCGGGCTGTGCTACAGCCACTGACTGCAGCAAAAGGAATTAGCATTGATCTTCTCATGGGAGGAGGTTTGCAAAACATCACATAGTTCCTATACACTGAGGTCACAAAACTGAACCCACTTATTTCATGCGGGATCTGGAGCTGTTGGACAGTATTTAAGGGAACAAGAGCAAACTACAAGTGACTGTATAGATCCCTGATAAGATAGTTTTTCACGCAGTTTTGCGATGAACCTTGGAACTTCCAGCTCAGTACCAGAGTGAAACCCTTTTCTCTCAATAGCATGCAATTAGGTGAATTACTTGGTATAGATAAAGTTGGTCTTTGGAAAGATATTACTTACAGTTAGACAGCATAATCCATAGGAGTGATAAAAAGAGGGGAGGTTCACGTACCAGGTAAAGAGTAATGAAATTCTAACAAAGCTGGGTTTTGTTGGGCACACCCTCCTCTCCCCCTCTCAGTGCCTCTTCCTGGATTAAAGTAATTCTCTATTCCCTTTCCGTGCAGTTTTAATCCATTTTAAGAGAAATCTTTATCTCTGTAACACAAATTGCCTGTGTTTGTTTATTCAGCAATGTCGCCTGGGTGCAATTGAAGGGTCAACACCTGAGACCTGCAGAGCTGTAGGGAAGCCGCGCACACACCTTTGGGACACCTCCAAAGCGGTGGTCCTGCTCCCAGGGCACAAAGCACCTACAGATGCCAGCAGTCCAAGCGGAATCCAGAGCTTCATCAAAGCAGCTATTCTAGCACCATGCTCTATTTCTACAAATGCCATCTCTAAACTTGTCGAGAAATGCTTTATTTTGGAAAAAAAGCTGCAGTAGTAAGTAGAAGGAATAGGGAAATCACTAACAATACACACTGGCCTAGCTAGGCATCCCCACTAAACATAGCGGTCAATGGAAAAAAATCAGTACTGCTCTGTTGTGTCTTGTATTCCCCTCCACCTACAGCAATTTAGTCACACGTCATGCAAGAAAACCATGGGGCACAATCACAACAGTGAGACCATCATCAGCAGGACGTCGGCCCAGAGCTACAATGATATTTCAGTGCCTCATTTTTGACATCCTAAAGCATCTCAATGAAACTACATGCCTAACCACCGCAAATCTGCCCATTGGCTCTCTCTGGTCTGTGGTAAAGCCCCATCATCCACATACGAAACCTGTAATATTTGGTCACACTGCAACCTTTCTTTCTTTTGAGTTCACCACTTGTAACTTTTCAGACGCCCTGTATGGACAAGAATTTCTGAAATCAGTAATTGTCCCATGCTCCTTCACTACAGGCAAGGCTTGATGTATTTAAGGGATTTAAGCCAATACTCATACAAATCTGGTTAAATAATTACCTTCTCCTTCTGGCTGGGGTTTGTGTTTGTTGTTTTTTTAAAGAAAACACGTGCTATGAAATAGCAATGTAACAGTCACAACTGCAGTGCAATGGAAATGAGTGATGACTTACGTTTTACTGCTACACAAAGATGAAGTCCTGCTCCTCAAACTGACCATATCACTACTCAAGCAAATACACCCAGATCGATGACAGAGTCTGGTAGTGTCTGCAGCCATTCTGCCTTCTCAGCAACATTGCCTCCTCCCCTCTGCCATGTGCAAGGAGAGCTTCAGGTGCAAGTCCTTCTGGAACAGAGAGGGACAGGGGAAGGAGTCACCCACCTAGGTGGGCTCAGGAGGACAACCTCCAAGAAGCAGAAGGAGGTTACAGTGGAAGCGGTGTCCTGGAGGAAGGTCAGACCATAGGCAAGGACCAGGCTGCAATTTAAGTGCTGTGCATCACTTGAACTGGACCAAATTACCTCCAGCAGTGTCTTACTCCATCCGTTATCTCATATGAGTTGCACAGTCTCTACACTCCAGGAATCCTCCAGAGGACTGCAGTCTGATGTGACAGTGGAAGTTTAAGTCGGCACTTTGAGAACCACCATTGTCTCCAGGAACAAGTGCGGGGCTGGATTACACCAGTGAACCAGCCAGAACACTGTTTCTTCTGCCTTCTTCAGAAGTGTTACAAATTGCATTTACCAATGTGTCCACCTTTGGAAGTGAAAGCCACCTATGAAACTGCTTCAATGATTTCCCTCTCCTTAATCTAGCTGGCTATAGAGACAGTCTCGTACACAGAGAGGACCCCCTTTAACACTAATATTGTGTGTTTGCGGTGAGCAGGGTAGGAGATTAGTTGTAAAGTAATTGTGAGAGCAAACGATCCCTCTTTCTTCCATGTCAGGGGTGTTGCCCTATCCAGTCAGCCTCTGTGGCTACTGAACTCAAGGAGACACATTTGTGGGACACAGGGAACAGTACCATGATGCTAAAGGTGTTTCTTATAGTGGGTATGGTCATAGTGTAAGACTTAACAGGATTCTTTCTACTCTCAGAAGAGAATATAAGGATTAGAGGAGAAAAAGGGCTGAAGAACCCAGAAGCAACTCAGAGAAGAGCAAGATCAATGGAAGAAAGCCATTTGCACAAGATCTGTCATTTGAAGTTGGTCAGAAACCCTAAGTTAACTCATGTCTACTGACTTGGCTAAGGGCTCAAGTCTCTCCTACTGTTGTGCCCAATGCCTTCAGCAGGTATTTTCTCATGGTCTCAGCACTATGTCTCCACTGCTCATGAAGCCTTCAATTTGCAGTACTTTAAGTACTAATGGACTACCTCGAATCACTTCTGTTCATAAGACTATTAGCCCCCAGATCACACTATAAATTAAAGCATGGCTTCTGAGGAAGCCATGGAACAGCCTTTCAGAACAGCAGTCTTTGCACTTGCCCACAGGATACAATTCTTCTTTTACCCAGACCACGCTAACTACCATGCTAACAAGGTACTGAGTCTATATCACTTGTTGTATCTTGGAGAAAACAGAATATTTAGAGTTAAGACCAGCTTTTTTTTTTTATAGTCATTAAAACACTGCCTAGAAGCCCTACCTTGAACCACCCAGGCAACTAGAACAGCACTCGTATGACCCCTAGAGGTCTCAGGATTTAGGTGAGGAACTGTCTCCACAGGTGGAGCTTTTGCAAGCTGCTGACTTTCACAGCAGAGACACCTGAGCCCTGGACTCATTCTCACCTCCACCCTTCACTCCTCTCTTCCCCTTCCCTGACGGCAGGACCTCCAGGCTGGTTTGCTGCTGATGCCTCAGAAACCGAGGGTCCCAGTGACACAAAACTTGCTGACTTGAAGCACTGCTGAGAATTCCTGCAGCTCAAGGGTGCGCTGGTCCAGCCCTCTCCAACTGGAACCATGATGTTCAGAAATGCTCTTTCTGATAGTTCAAACAACGTCCACAGGGTAGCGAATGTGGCATTCAAAAGCAGAACTAAGGCAGTGTACCTGAAGGTGACCAAGTTTCACCCATATCTGAACACCAGACCCCTGAGCTCACTTGCACTACACTACTGGTTCAGTGCAAGGGGTAAACCCAGTTTACCCTTGGGTTTGTGACATTAATGTTAAGACTTTGTGAAAAATTCCCATCCTTTAGCTATGAGGAAAGAGATTGTCTCATGATCGCCATTCTGTTTCCAGCTATGCCACCAGAATAAAAGCAACACAAGTTTCACTCACCACAGATATCTTATTGGCAGTCACTTAGAGCATTAACATGCTGAACAAAAGTGGGGACAATCCGCAGGACATGACAATACATTTAAACAGCTCTGAACCACGTCAGAAAGCAGGTGAGCTGGACAGAATGAAATTTGAACATACATGGGAGCCAGGAGGAACTTACGACTGACTATAAAGTAGCCCAGAGGAAAACAACCTTCCAGACCACATAAATGATAACCTTCATCCTGAGGGCCACCAGACGCTTCCCTTTGGGAAATGAGTGGAGGGCCGAGGTAGTTTACCAGCAGGACTGTGGGTAAGCTGGCACCCTTGCCCCTGACTGAGCCAGAACTTGCCCCTGACTTACCCCAGAACACAGCCACCACTGCAATACAGCCCCAGGGTAGGAGCTGCCTTTGTCTTGGTGTCAGTCTACCCCTGGACACAGACTGGCCAGTGAATGGGGCGCGAAATGGAAGTAACTATACCACAGCAAGAACATGCTCTAGTGAACTTACAGGGGCTGAACGATAACGTCTGTAATTTTACATCTTTTACTGCATTTTTGGTTAGTTTTACCCCTCTCTTTCCTCATTTTGCAAACACCATTTTACAACACAGTTGTGTCTGCCTCCATCCTCTAAGCAACTTTGCCCTATGGAGGTCACACCATCACTTTCATCATCATTGAACGTGGACCCCACATTCTAGCCAAGTGCTTTATCTGTGAAGGGCTTTTCTAACTTCTGGAGGCTACTCCAGATGACATTACCATTTAACTTTATTGTTAGAGTCCATTTTTGCTACAGTGAAACACTAACAAAAGGCACTCCTGCCACTGCAATGTAGTGAGCAGCTTAGTAGTGTTCAGCTAGAGCTGAAAATACAAAATTACTAAAAGAGCCAGATCTATTACTTACCTATGACACACTAACGACAGAACCATACAGATGCACGTATTAATCACAGTATCATTCTTTATTTGTTCACATTATATTGGCTCAAAAATTTCCTGCTAGCATGTTCTTAAGCATACTAATGGAGAATTCACAGGCAAGCAAAAACAGAATATGATGCTATTATACAGTATTTAAGACCACTATTAATCAAAGTTATCTGTCAGTGGTGACACATAACAAGCAAATACCCAATGAATCCCAATTTACTCATTTTATTCACTGAAACACTCTGCCTACGATAATCTGGGTTAGGTTTAACCAATAAGGAGTGGATCCAGAGGAGGGCCCAGAATACGGTTGTCCTTCTGGGCTGTGAGTGCACATTGCCGGCTTATGTTGAGCTTCTCATCAACCAACAACCCCAGTTCCTTCTCCTCAGAGCTGCTCTCAATCCATTCTCTGCCCAGCCTATATTTGTGCATGGGATTGCCCCAGCCCACATGCAGGACCTTGCACTTGGCCTTGTTGAACTTCATGAGGTTTGCACAGGCCCACCTCTCCAGCCTGTCCAGGTCCCTCTGGATGGCATCCCTTCCCTCCACCATGTCAACTACTCCACACAGCCTGGTGTCATCGGCAAACTTGCTGAGGGTGCACTCCATCCCAGCATCCATGTCACCAACAAAAATGTTAAATAGTATTGGTCCCAGTACCACCCCCTGAGGAACACCACTCGTCACTGCCCACCACTTGAACAGGGAGCCGTTGGCCGCAACTCTTTGAGTGAGACTGTCCAGCCAGTTCCTCATCCACCCAGTAGTCCATTGGTCAAATCCATGTCTCTCCAATTTAGAGATCAGGATGTTGTGTCGGACCAGTGTCAAATGCTTTGCACAAGTCCAGGTAAAAACAGTAAAACCAGTATTGTTCACTGCCACCTTGCAGAATGGAGTTCTTAAAAGGCGTCTGGAGACAATGAAGCTCTAATTTGCACAACATAAACTAGATACAAAATCCTCTGCTACCTCTTGTCCATTCCACACAGCTGGACTTGTCTCTAACAGAGGAAAGATTTCTCCTTTTTAGTGGACTTCAGAAACAGTGAGAAAAGAGATGTTCAGCTTGCTCTCCCTGCTTTAATTGAGCTCTAGGTTACTCAGTCTGCCTGCAAGTACAAAGGAGGTGGTTGCACACATAGTCCAGAGGCCACCTTTGGTCCTATATCCTGTCACTGATCAAAAGATTTTAAGAATGAAAACAAGAGTTGACGTATTCTTTTCTTCAACAAGTAATAGAAGCTTCTAAGAAGAAAAGATGTATTCTTCCCAGTCTTATAAACAGAATGAAAGGAACTCCCTCTCACCTTGCGCTCTTCTTTTGCCATCCCCTAAACAATCACATTACAGGTTTTCCGTTTCTCAAATTGGGACAGAGATACACAATCAGGATTCTTGCCACACTCCTGCACTTCCTGAAAAACAACTCTCAGACATTTCCCATACTTCTGGCAAGATCAGAGAACAAAGCTTTGTTAACCAGAGGATGAAACATGCATACAGCTGAAACATGCATACAGCTGAAACATGCATACAGCTGAAACATGGTGAAACCCACTTCTCTATTTCAAGACACCATTTACTGTCCAGGATGATCCTTTTGGGTTTCGCCTGAATCCTCAAGCTGCAACTGCCACAAACAGAAACAGATTTCCTGGGGTAGCTAAGAGCATCTCCTACCTTCCTGCACTGTTTGGAAACTCAACACCCCAATATCCCATGACACTACATCTTCAGTTCTGTAATCCCACTCGCAGAAGAGAGCGCAGTGAAGGCATCGCAGGAGATAGCTTACATTTCTCCTCATTTTAACACTGCAGTGACTCAATACAAGAGGGGAGAGGTGATGTCTCTGCCAAGAGATGGTAACAAAAAAAAGCTGTCAACTCATTCCTCAAAGGCCTCTGCAGCATGAAGATCTCAAATGGTATTTTTACAGCATCATTGTCCTCCTCAGTAAATATAAAGTCACCCCTCTGCCTTCATGTTAAGCCTGCAGAGTTACTCAGACAAGTACATAAATAGTTATTTTTCTGTTACTGTAATCATAGTCATTCATCATCTCTGGATTTAATCTTCCTGAAAGATTACTGGATCTAAGCATGAGACACACAAAGGAAAGAGGACGAGACCAGGACAGACAGAATTAGATTAAATATTCCTGTCTCCACTCAGCACCAGGGTTGTCACATACAGTTCTGATGCTAACACACTTGATTGATTTAGAGCAGTTTTTTTCTTACTGAAATAGCTACATACAGAGATATACAAACTAAACATAAGGCCTCGGAGGGACACAAACTACAGCCCCTACAGTTTAATTAGAAGCTCCTGAGCTAGCTTTAAACCAGCTAGCCCTGGCATGGCTGCACTAGCATGGACCTTGGGTCAGCCTCATCACCAGAAGCATGGCCCTGCAGCATCACGCTATGTTTTTACCCTGGAAAATGATCAAGTCCAAAGATGTGACTCTGAGGATCCTAGCACGAGGCTTCACAATAACAATTCAGGTGCCAACTTCTACCAGCACCCGTCATCTGCTGCTCAAATTCTTTATTGATTCCAGGGCTTTTATGAACTAAAACCAGAAAAGTGTTTGTTACAGGAGCAAGAACAACTTTCATCATATTTAAATAAAGGAAGAGAAACACTTGAGAGTGCCTGGTGATCCAAATAAAGGATAACAGAAAATAATGAAAAAGCACAAGTTACAGTTAATAAATTCAACTAGCTAGGAATAATTTTGAAATCATATTCTTGCAAGGAAAAGAATTCTTTAGTACTATCACATCTTCCCATAAAACATGCTAGGGAAGTTCAAAATAAGATTTCAATATCATCACCCAAGCATGCAGCATACTGAGGAGCACCAGCATGATAAAAAGGCCCACGATTCTCCTATGGCTGCAAGCTTTCCCTCACACATAGGAACCCCACAACTACAGCAGATTGTTTTGAACAAACTGGCATGAGCACAATCAGAATTTCTAAAAAAAGATATTCCAAGTCAGACCAAAAGCCTGTCTAAACATGGAAGCTGTCTCCAATGGGTGCCACCAATGGGATGAAGAGCACTGAAGAACACCACTCAGTCATGCATCCCTAAAATACTGCTCCACCTTTCAACACTTCATGACCATATTTCGCAATATGCTGATATATTTTTCTTCCAGGTTTTTCCCTGACTCTTTAAATCCATATAATATTTCAGCATTCACAAATCCCGTTGCAAGGAGTTCCTCAGCCTTCTCACACATTGTACAGACTCATCCCCCGTCACACACCATGTATATTTGGTGCACCCAGTTCCTATATGGGAAGAGACAGTGAACAGTAACTCTCTGCATGCTTTATGCCACCCATAAGCCTTGGACAAACCCTCAGTCATCAGTTTTCCATGCCAAAGACTCATGTTCTGAATATTTTACCTTATCTTTAAATACTTTGCTCCCTCAGCTTTTGGGGCAGCATTTTTTTTCCACAACAAAGAAAAAAAAAAAATCTATTTCCTCAAACAGGCACTGTAAGTGCCAAACCCTGAACTCCATGGCAAATCGGTGCAACCATTTTTCTGCACAGCGAAACTGTACAGCTTGTCTTCTGGAGGAGCTATTCAAACTTACTCTGCTTGACAGGGAACTGGTAATATACAGCGAACACACTTGAAACTTTTTCCACATACTGAGTTTATTCTCGGCTAGCCACCCAGTTTAGCTTTACATTAGAACCTGGACTTTAAGACTTGCATTATGTATGAGAATCCAGATAAGATTACAGCATTAATTATTCCACACAAAAGAAAACCTGCTATTAGCAAGTCAATGCATCATTTACATCATAATAATAGTAATAACAACTCCCTTTCTTCCAATAAATTTGGGTATAACAACTGCATCGCTTTGTCATTTTGATTCCTTGCTCTTAAGTTACAGCTCCACAGGTATGCTCTTATTAACTGTAACAATTATGAAAATTAGTTTTATCACATGAACTTTTGACTGGGATCCATTACAGTGTCATTCTGCCTCCCCCACTGCATCTAGAATACCATGGTGTCAAAGTTCAGGGTGCTTTGTAAAAGCAATTTATCTGCCGCAGGCATGCCTGGGGTATTAGCTTCTCACTTTACTACATGAGACATCTTCCAGAGCTCCAGTAGTATGAGCGGGTTAACAGAAATTAACAGACAGAAAAGGGGTTTTTGGTGTTAGCCTCAAACATTCACATACAGAGAAGTACTAAGGTGTTGAGCAAAAAGTGTTGATTACGGCACTACTTTAACAAGCCTGTAAGATCATGCTTTTGTGCTAAGTAATGCACAGAGCAACCTTGGCATTCCTGTAAACACTTTAAAGTATTAAAGAGGATGTAAGAGTGAACAAGGGACATATGGGGTGAACACTGCTGAGGGTCAATAAAATGAGCAGAGACAAAAGTCACAGCCTCCTATTTTACCAGTCTCAAGTGGCATTTAAAGGCCCGTCTTGCACAAATGCCCAGGGGAAAGAGACGTCTAGGAAAGACAGGAGTTCTTGTTATTAAGGTCAAGAGAAAGAGAACGGAAAATTGGCCCTCGGACTTGGTGAGAAAGAAGCCCTGGGAATCTGGCCTCCTGGAGCCATGGTGACAATAGGGTAATATTCAGCAGCAGGAAATGATAAACAGAAAGATCAAGGTAATCATCATATTCAGTAAGCTCAATGGTATTAGAAGTGAAAGGCACAGCACACAGACATGTAGAGCCTATGAAATGATAGGAAGAGTGATCAGAAAGAGCCGTAACAAAAAGGTAAGTTAGGAAGACAAGCTAAAAAAAAAGGAAAAAAAGGCAATGCCCTGAAGGGATGATTTCCAGGAACATGTCACAAATACACATTTTTTCTTTCTAGGGGAGACAAAAGGCTGGTCAAGTTACAAGGTGCAGCTCTGTGAATACAGTGCTCCCATCGATGCAATGCTCCACCCCATTCAGCCCAAAGTCAGGGCCACCACCCACCAAGATGGAGCACAGAGTGCTAACCCAGCAGCCTCATCAGGGCTGCGCTCCCCTACCAAAAAGCAAGGACAATCACTAACGAAGCCCTCGGCCAAGCAATGTCTCAACACGCTTGTGACAGCCTACAGAATCAATTTGTTTATTGTTACAGAATGCAAGACAAAGATCTCAAAAGCACCCCTGTCCCAGAGCTCCACTGAAACAAGCTAACCCAGTATGTTGAGATTTACAAAAGGAATGTGTTATCTTCAGTTAAGCTGCTTTCCCAATGATCAGCACGCTCATAAAAAACACCATGATAAAGAAAACCCACATAAAAAACCTGTCCATCACTTTTGCGACTTTTTTCCACTCAATTCCTTTGGCCCGGTTTGCTTTATGGTCTCGGACGCAATTAG
Source organism: Ibidorhyncha struthersii (assembly GCA_013398815.1). NCBI lineage: Eukaryota > Metazoa > Chordata > Aves > Charadriiformes > Charadriidae > Ibidorhyncha > Ibidorhyncha struthersii. Next base: position 379,838 of record VZSZ01008379.1, read on the forward strand.
CAATATACTCGATATTTTTAATCAGCATTTTGTAACAGGAACAGCAATTAACAGTCTCCCTAACATTTTCACCATGAACTCCATAGCTTTTATTCAAATTTCCATTGAGCTGCCCCTTAAGATCAGAGTCATCATTCCTATTGGAAAGGTGACTCTTTACCTCTTTGTGCCTCCTCTGACACCCATCACCCCCCTCTAACTTACATTCCTCTTCCTTCTCTCTTTTCGGACTTGTGCAATTTTCACCCACATCGTAAACAAAAAAGATTTTTGACATGTAGTCCAAAATAACCACCCTGGCCCACTGTGGAACCGGCTTTGCTTCTGAGCCACAGTGATGGAGATTCATGATAATTATCGTCAATGCAGTGGAAGCTGTGATCATGGTCATAGTTGCTATGTAATACTTTCCTGGAATACAAAATAAAATCGTATTAAAGAATGCTACACAAATGAAAAAATACCATGCAGAAATAACAATGTGACAACATAGTGCTAAATATAAGTGCAAGTAAAACCAGTTTTCAGATCACCCTGATTCTCTATATACTCAGATCACACTTAATTTACCATTTAAAAACAAAGATTAAAGCCATTAAAGTAAAACCTCGTACTCTGGCATGCCTTTATCAGATGAGTAAGTGACTATTGTATTAGCATGGCAAATATTTGCAAACCAAAACCTCTGATTTCTCGAAATACACCCATCCAAAACCAGCTTAAAAATGTTTATCAGGAGCCCTGCTCTTTTCCTGGTGTCCATAAAATCCCAGGGTTGATGGCTTCACGTGGCACATTTGTTAATGCACCAGGAAATAGGATTTCTAAAGCAGAGACAACGCTTTGTTGGAGCTGTTGATGCACCCCACACGAGCAGATGGATGCCTTAACGTTCACACAGGCCAGTGAACACCCAAGACCTTGCTGGTGTCCACAACTAGCGTGGCGCCAGCTGAGGCCAGGCGCAGAGCTGAAGGGCGGCTCCAGATTTGTCATCTGGATTTTCTTCAGACTGTGCAAATTTTAGCACGGCTAGTCCAAACCAGGACAAAGCTCGCTCTGGCCAGGAAGAGACAGCAAATACAGTGACTGCAAGCTGCGCCCCTCAGCCACTGCTTTTGACACCCGAAGGGCACAGCTGAGCAGCCAACCTACCCTGGCTTGTGCCTGGGCAAAGACGCAGCTCCCAGCTCCGCTCTGCTGCCGGGCAGCCTCTGCAGGAAAAGCAAGGGCTGGCATCAATGGCACAGGATGCGTCACAGACAAGCAGGATGTGATCCCAGTTTTCAAGAGGGTTGGAAAGGATGGTGAAGCAACAGAGAAAGCAGACTGAAGCTAGATCCTGGCTCCTTAATTTAGATGGCGTGATAGGAGGGTAGGGAAGGTACTCCAGTACAGCAAGCCCATGTTCTGGGCAGGAAGAGTTGCTGCTTATGTGGGAAATGCGTTAACTTTCCTATTCATTGACCAGTTTCTGGTCTCAGTAAGCCGTGTGCTTTTCATACATACAGTAATAATGAGAATAAAAATAATGAGATCTGAATTATCTTAAAGCTGGAAGCCAACGTGGAGGCAATTGTGTTCCTAGTCCTCCAGAAATCCCACCACGGCAGCTGGGCAGCCTCCTGCCACAGGGGATGGATCAGCTAGGAGCAGAAGGAGGGTCCTGGCAGAAGGCAGACAGGACAGTGCTGAACACCACGCCTTTTCACTACACATCAGCTTTTCCGAACTCTCAGACATGAATTAAAATTCAGCATAATGGATTACAAGGTATAACAATCCCATTTAACAATTGCTGTCAACCCTGAGTGTCCCAGCCAGGCCACCCAACCATCTGCATCTGACATAAGCATATCTTGAAACAGTCTGATCTTGCGCATACAGCTCTTGCTTACATTTTGTATGCTGGTTCTAAAATTGTTTTCCATTACTAGCTTTATTACAATATGTAGTTCTAAATTTCTAACTATATTAAGAATAAGAGATACCTAGGTAATATATAATTTAAAATAAACACAAAATAACCTTTAAAAGTTTCAGCATACCTGTACAAATCACAGAATGGTAGGGGTTGGAAAGGACCTTTGGAGATCACCTAGTCCAACCCCTCTGCCAAAGCAGGTAAATTCCATGCACATTTTTAAGTATTTCACTATGTTTTAAAAATGCAGCACCTTGATCTTCGCAGAAGCCACAAATTACGTATGGTCTCGCTGACACACAACCCTGCTATTAATAAGCCATGTTGAAAGACAAAGTGTGTAAAGCTTACCTATCAAAGGTACGTTTTCAGAGGGAGGCATGATCTCTGCAACCATCAGCTGAAACACGGTCAGAGCAAGCAGAACCGTAACACCCAGAGACACTTTTTCCCCAGAGTCTGCAGGGAGATAGAATCCCAGTGGGGCCAGGAAAGAGATCAAGATGCAAGGCAGCAACAGATTAAATATGTAGAATGAAGACTTCCTTTTCAAAATCAGTGTGAAGGTCACATCTGGATAAGGCTCAGAGCAGCAACCGTAAGTGATAACATTCTTAACCGCTGGCATACCATGAATCTCCCATTCCACATCTTCTATGAAGTCAGAGAGGTCACCACTATCAAGAGAATTGATGATGTCTACCTGATTACCATTATAGGTCCAGGACCCAAATGTAAGGTTGCACTGCTGGCTGTCAAAAGGAAAATAAGATACATCCACTACACATGAGCTCTTTGTGATAGCAGGTGCATCCCAAGTGATTTTTCCATCATATCTCAACACAACATTAGTATTCACTGGTTCTGAAAAGTCATCATCAGCCCTAAAAGACAGAAAAGTAACAGTCAAGATCAACAGGCAAGAACTTTGGGGGGGGGGAGAAGTCCCTTGCTTCACACCATTAAAAGCATGCTTCCGAAATCATATTATTTATTTATACTGAATTTTATTAGGAATTTACTATTAACTATTATTTACAGGTACCAGTGCCCATTAATGCCAAATGTCAGTGCTGGTAAATTATGTTGTATTTGTTGGCCATAGCTTCCTCAAACAGTAGGGAAAGAATCCATTCAAAGATGAAAATAATCTGTTGGTCACTACTGGCCTGGGAGAGCAGTCAGGGAGTGCAGCCTTCATGTACCACCTTTTTGTGGACACACAATCTTCCAGAGCTCTTCAGCAGCCTCAGCAGAAAGCACTCAGACTGCCAGGGTGTTCAATTCCCAGTGCAGCAAAATTCAGAACAGCTTTGCTGTTTAGCATAATCAATTGCTAAACCCTATTTATGTCTTTATTGCAACATATTTAGATGAACAACAACAAATGTTAAGACAACAAACCAGCCCCTTGCTAAGGTAAGGTAAAGTGATGCAAATTCAGAGTCTGTGGGTCAATTCCTCCTTCAACCCCCTCCCTCAGACAAATATTCAAGCTGATTTTTCTCCAGCCACACTCACTTGTTATACAGGACAATATCTGGTCTCCAAACCAAATCGCTTGGAATCCTGATAGAATCCAACCCATCATATTTATCTTTGTCCCATTTGAGGTATGCATCATACCAGCTTTGTCGAATCCATAAGTAAGCTGACAAAATTTGATTCCTTTCATCCTGCATAAAAATGTAGAAATATTTCTAGCTGAAGGTGACAAAAGCACATCCAAGACAGACAGCATTTGTTGTATGGCTTCAAAGTAGTGCCCAAAACAGGCCAGAATGCTGACAGGCCACATAAGTACTTCTCAGACAGGTACATATGCCCATACACCATACAGAGAGGTTATTTATTTGTTTTTTCTCTTGTCCAAACCTTCTTCCTCCCTGCATGCTCCCCTTAGCTTTAATAATAGTTGTCTAAGGCTCCCAGTATCTTAAAAATTTCATTTTGCGAGCTTCAGAATACAAAAAACAGCTCACAGATTCAGTCTAACAAATTCTGTGAAAGGTTGGTCAGGCCTTGAAGTTGTAATTTAGAAATCACAGAAGTGATTTTCCATTCTCCTTCCAGACAAATTTTCTTTTGCCTTAAAAGTATATCTGGCTGAAAGAAATTTATTTTAAAAGTTAGTGAAGGTTAAAACAGGGAGTTTATGTAGAAATTAATTGCATCTTAGTCAAAGCATTTGCTTTTTCTATTTAGAAGTCAGCAAAAGTTGCCTGAAGGGTGTGATGCCAACACATAACTACAAAAGAATTCTTAACAATTCAGCAGCTATAATTTTGCAGACTTATAATGGAAGTCTTAGTGTTGCAATCAGATAAGAATCTATGAAGAACTGGAGAACGTGACCCCTGTGAGGCTGTCACAACAAAATGCAAGTTGCTTTTCCTACTCCAAGCAGAAGGTTTACAGCTACTACATTTCTGCACATCTTTAGAAAAACAGAACTGTCCTCTTACTCACCATGTCTTTAATTTGGGACAATGTGATCTGAAGGGTGACATTCAGTACTTTATCTGTGTCTTCCACTGGTCTTAGAGCATTTGAGTAGTCTTCAAACAGTTCATTAAACAGCATGTGAGCATATTTTCCTTTGGCTGACTCTACAGCTAGATAACAGAGATTTGTTTAGTACATCAGATTAAGCACTGAGCAGTATCAGAAGACAACCTCCTTCTGCACCTTCAAGTAGTATTTACTATAACTGTATTGTCCACATACCGTAGAATATCATTTATCATGGAAACAGAAGTAAACCTGATGAAGATATTTAAGCAAGAACAACATTCACCTGTAGTAACTGAATAGCTAAGTCTAGCTTTTCATGCCCACTGAAGAAAACAACCCTCTGCATCCAGAGATTCCTGCCTTTTTTTGAAGGTAAATATCATTTTTTTATTATTATTACCACCTTTATTTTACCGACCTTTTTCATAGGCACATAGGTTATTGACTTACAGTCAAACACCTGCCATGCTAAAATTAGAAGCAAAGTCTGGGAGCAGGTTTGACTTTGGGCTAATGACTTGAGTTACCTCCCTAAATGCATCACTGATTCATGTTACTTTCAGAATTTACCCCTTTGGGTTTTTTTTAACTACCACTTAGAAAAAGCCTGAGCTGCTTTTCTTCACAAACTGGCAACTGCATGATGTATGAACACACCCTTGGACTAACATCTTCCCCAAACCGTGTGTCTGGAGATGCTTCTTGCTATCCAGACTTAAGTACTAATGATAATCTGCTGAAACTTTAGATTTTAACCAAGACTTTTGCTGTTCCACGCTGTTTTGTGCATCACGGTTTCTCTAGGTGATGTCTGTGTTACCTTTAGACAGATTCACACGTTCCTGCAAGCAAAGGGCAAGGACAGTAACACTCCTAAGCCTCGTGTGAGTGCCAGCTTGCACTATGTAGGAAGCAAGTGCCTTGGAGTACATCACTGTCAGGTGACTCACAGTGACTTCCTGGACTAATGAGAGTTCAAAGCAAACCTTTCTGATTAAAAAGAAATCCTAACAAAGCAAAGCTTCACAAAGAGCATTTAAGTTCTGTATGTACATAATCATTCCTTTTGCCTACCCATCAGTGAGACAAAGTAAAACAAAGCAGATGAAGGACTTCAGAGCTCAGCTGTGTGTAAGACACATCAGGACACCAGTTCCTATCCGAGTAAAACAAACCTCAATACAACATTTAGCTATCAAGCAGTATTCTCACCTTGAAGTATCACTGCTGTGAACAGCAACCACAGAGAGACGTAAAAGGAGGACAGGCTATTTATCTTCATTTCTGGACCTTAAATAAAACCGTTCACCCAAGGGCACGAAAATGTTTATCAATATCAAAAAATAACAAAAAAAATATCAAGTGGCACAGCAACAATATCAGGAGGCACTGATGAGCTGCTAGAAGCAACTCAGTCCTCCCTCAGCAGCTGTCAGAGTCCTAGAGCGATGGATGGTCTTTGTCCCTGCAACCGCCTGGGGCTCTGATCAACCCTCCCTCTCTGTAACTTGAGAGCTGCCTGCTCTGAAGCTAATGCTGAGAGAGAAGACAAACGGACGGGATATCAGTTGGAAAACTGTATTCCATTGCATTTTTTTTTTAATTACAAATGTAAGATTTTTTCCAATTTATGAAGAGTTCTTAGAGTTCTTTAGTGGGCCACGTTTTTACTGCCCCTATGTTCAGGAATAGCTTGCTCAGAACCAGTTCTGTGGAACTTGTGGATCCTCTCTCAAAAAAAAAAAAAAAGAGAGATCTCTCAGTACTTTAATTGGTATAGTCACACTGTATATCACACATCCAATATATCACACAGAGGAAAAAAAACCAAACAAAAAGACAACACAAGCTACCTACTCCCATGCTGACAAACCAATGTTTTTACCTACCAAAGTGATGCCACAAGGAAGAGATGCAGCTGCACCGAACTTGGACAACACAGGCAAGATTTGCAGTAGCCCAAGACTGCTGTGCAAACAAGAACGTCCACTGGTGTAGACAACTGAGACCAGTACTCAGCACAGTAAATCAGGAGCAAAACTGGACTCTGCACATAAAATGCCATTTCCCAATACGGCACAATTTTTCCCAGGTGAACTTGGCAAGACTTTACAAAGAATTACAGAGTTACTGGACAGCTCTTGCATTTAGCCAAAGACTTACAGGAGATAAATATGAATATGAAACAATACCACACCTGGTCTCACATCTACCCCGATGGTCAGATCTTCATTAGCTCTGTCTATATTACTCATGTTGCCAAGTTAGTTTCCCAGTACTGCAGGCTTTTTCTTAAAAGATTCACACAGACAAGAGGAGATGACTTCCTCCCTTGCCATAGTCCAATCCATCCTTTATGATATACTGCACTCCGTTTTGCCGTCCTTATAAAACAGGTAACAAAAGAGTCACTAAAATAGAAAGGTGAAAATATAGAACAAACTATCAGCAAAAAGAATTGGTCCGGAATAGTTCTGATCCACACAAAATATAAAATACTGTTGCTTTACTCTTCTGTGGTCTTTAGGCTAGAAGGAAGCCGATCCCTCTATACACATAATTTCTATATAGTAGCACTCTTGGCACTCACTGGCTAATGTTTGTGCTTTTGCGGGGTCTATAAATCAATGACATTTATGGCCAGGTTTAATTGGTAAGCAATAAATAATTTCAGTCAAAGCACCTGTAATGAAATTCATCTCTGTCACTTCATTTGCTGAATTGTCAGAGGAGGAAAAAAGTGGAAAACAGTTTAGGAGCCAAAAGGTCAGAGCAGCCCATAGGCAGTAGGTAATAACCTGCTGGTTTTGTGGGAAGAAAGTATATGCTGTTAGAGACAATAAAATCAGAGACAGAAGATGAAAGATTTTTGGATACAGTGAGATCAGTGCATTCTCAGGGGATACCTTTAGTCTACAGTACGTTTGCCATTATGTCAGCAAGTAGCTACTGCTTTGCTTCTCTTACTGTAATTACAAGAGTGACCAGGGGTACTGCTTTAAGTGTGCTGCTGTAAACACTACTGGAACCAAGACCAAGTTTGCTTTGCCACAGGCTTGAGACAATCTTGTGAAATGTTACACCAGCAATAGGCATCTGCCAAGTAGTGCAGGCTGATGTACTTTAATTTGCATAAGATCATGCATATTAAAGAACCCTGCACCTTTATTGTAATGACATCTTGAAGGGAAACTGCAGGTTCTCAAAAGACAAAACCAAGAATCACTGCTTACATGTGTTGTTGACTCAATTTATTCTTACACATGCATATATTCCACATGCTATTCATTATAAACTTGCAAAGGGATAGATCATAACTGAGAGGTTACAATCCATCATCTTTCCAGCCATCAGGTATACCCAATAGTTGCCACCTATTGGACATACAGAGTGGCAAACATGAGCACACATATACAAGAGAACACTTGTTATGCTTGAGATGTTGCATTGAGATGCTGCATTGATTGCACTGTGCTTTAAAAATAAAACTAAAATACATCCAAAAGCTTTTTCAATATTACAGATACAAGAAATTTAGCAATCTTAGTATGCCAGATCATTTGGCTTCTTTACATTTGGTCACAAGAAATCTGATCTGTAATTTTAATCAAAATGTCCCTAATGTAGACATTTTGTGTGAAGACCAAGTACTAATATTAATCATTGTTCATTGATCTGAGACATTAATCTGCAAACCCATGCTTCCTTGGAATATAGTTTTAAATTGTGGCATAGTCTATGGCAATACTACTCCCAGATCAAACATCCAATTTAACATTCGAAGGGACCTCAAATTTATAGTTAAGCAGTTCTCTATTTTTACAATAAGACGTTCTGCTACCAAGTCAGGAATTAATATAAAATATGCAGCAGCTTACAAAGACAATTTAGGAAGAGTCACGGGTGTTTGGAAGTCAGAATCAAGCCATTAACCTCTCCCAGAACTAGACCCGTTCCCAGGGAAATTCAAAGTTATTCTGTTAAAGTGCATCTGCCAGCAGATGGCCCTGTTAGCCAGCCTACTGATCTACCCAGATATTCAAGACGATTTTTGTTTATCACACAGAAATCACATTTTAATATATTTTGATTAATTTCACTGATTATTTGCCTTACATTTGATATAACAAAAGCAGAGACAAAATTTTCGTATAAAGAAAAAAGATAAGCAGAAGGAACAAAACCGTTTTGTGGCTGAATCTGGCTCTCAGCTCTGCCTACCATACACAAGACCAGTCACGAAAGGGTTTCAGGGCAAGCAAATATATATCATTGTCAACAACCAAACGATACAAAACCATATTTAGAGCACAGACCGCTTCTGCTGATGCAGAGAGCGGTTAAGGCCCATGGCACAATATCCAACCCTGCTTCCACATATTTTATTCAAACTTTTGACTTAGTGAGAATGTGCATGCGCTATTAACAGAGCAGAACACTGTGTTCGTACTTACATTCAGTGGGACAAGAGCATACCATCCATTGGTGCACTGAGCTCGTACGACACTCATGACACGTGTAATTTTTTATGATTCTGGACACATACACATACTGTTATCAAGACAACCTAAAATCTGAATTCATTGTACTGCCATGTAAGGGAAGTTTAGCTTTGCACACACTTTAAGGACAGACTGAAGTGGAGATTGGAAGGATCCAACTTTAGATATTTATCTTAGCCAAACTATAAGCAAAGCAGGAAATAAGTTTAAAAATATTTAAAATTTTGTTCTTTCAATTAAACAAACCTTTCCTCTCCTGCCTAAACAACAATTTGCTCCTGAGGTTTTGACATGTACATTTTCAGAATTTTTTTAATGGATTCTTACCCTTTTTTGCATAAAAAACATTAAGAGTTTTTAAGCCTCCAACTGGAAAAGCTACAGATATTGTATTATCACAGGCCTCAAGGCCGTCTGTACCATTTATAATCCATCCCTTCATCAGAGAACAATAAAGAAGAACAGATTGGTTTCTAAGCACAGTTTGTAAGAAGTGTCTCACAGTCTGCTTCTACTTGCCTTCCTGCCAATTTTTCTCCCCAGAAGCTGTTGCATTCACATTCTTCGGAGCATTTGCTACAGAATATTATCTTGTGATGGGGTCAAGCAGTACACTAACTATTCAGAGTCAGACTTCTCTCCTTAGACTAGCTGAAGTCTTAACAGCACGGGTAACAACAGCTCTTCTTGCCAGTAGAAGACCCTCACTGCGCCTGCTCTCAGAGAATACAGCACTTCATTTCGATGCAGCGTGTTTCTGTCCACCTCATTTTTTCTCACCCACCCAGTGCCTCCTTCCTTCTCTCTAAAAATCCCCTACCACCTGAAACCACCGTACTCATTCATGTTTTCTTCCACCCCGTTGTACACACAGAAGATAGGAAATACATCAGGAAGCATTCACAATGTCAGGTCATGAGATAGTGTAGAATATTAGCCACATTTTCCAGAGACGGGAAATCCTAATTTACATGTTACAGTTGTGAGGTTTTCTGAATGTGAATTTTATTTGGATTCACTTACACAGGCAGTTCTGGTGACCACCTCCCAGCACCTGAAGCAGAGAAACAGTTTGCCCCTAGAAGCCTTGTATAATTTAATGTGATATAAAATGCAGCATGTTCATCCTTTTTCACCAGGATGCTTGCAAGCTGACTGGTATTTTGCCCGTCCTTGAGAAGCAGTCAGTGTCTGGCAGGGTTAAGAGCAAAGCTATTTTAGAATTTTAGTTATGAGAAAGCCATTTTATATACAGCTCTTTCTCATCGGGATCATTTCCAGCTTTGTGCCGTGCCTCTGAATGGCTGAGCACAGGATCTGTGCTCTACACAAAGACAACTTCTGGGCCTAGACACTCTTCCAGATCACAGGTTTGCTCTGACAGGCAGCCCGATGCTCCAGAACAAACTGCACTGCAGAAATATTTCTACTCTGTTACAAGGATGCAGACAGACTCAAGCATCTTCCTCTGCACGATCGCTCTTGAGCCATGGAAGACAGCAGGCTACCTCAGCTTTCGGAAGCAGAGGGAAGCCCTCCAGCTGCCAGTGCAGGCTGAAGGCAACTCTAGGTTCTCCAGAAAGCGATTGCTTCAGCTTGCGTGCACATAGCAAAAAACAGATTAAACCAATATCTGAAGAAGCAAGACTGAAGGGCAACAGTTCAGATACTAACTCAAAACTAAAGTTTCACTCTCTCCAAGATTCAAAGTGGGGAGAAGATCCCTTTAAAACACTACTGAAACTCATCATGTTCACAAGGGTATCTGCATAGAGGGTCTAGCATCCCCTGAAAACATCTGCTTTCCTGATAAGCTCATATCCACCTTGCAATGCATAAAATGGTAGATCTAAACTTCTGTGTCATTATCTGAGTTCCTCAGAGTTGAAGAGTTCCCTACAAAGAGCTAAAACTAATGCTGTGCACTAATACAGTGCAGCTGGCAGAAAAGGCAGGACGCCAAAAGATGATGAAGACAAGAAAAAAAATGCAGACCGTTATGTATCCACCTAAACTATGTTTGCAAGGAACTCATAGAACTCCAATTGCACGATCACTGCTAAAACAGTATTAATACATGCTACTTGACCAGTGTTGTATACAGTTTTACTTACATTGTGGTAGAAATCTCTTGGAAAAAAGACACTAAACAAACATTTATATTGCAACATTTGGCATTATCTAATTGTTTCTGCTCCATCTAATCACACACAATCTACCCAGGGGATTGCTCCATGTTCCCGGAATTTACAGGAAGAAAACAAAAGTACTGCTTTACTCAGAGTGCAAAATACCCACCTTGGCAAGCCACTCCACGAGCAAGGTTTTTCTAAACCAAATAAATTAGTCTGCAAGATTACAAATACTGCAGAGCTGCCCACTTCAAAAATATCAGAGCAACTACATGGGGGAGGACACAACTCTAAGTTATCACCATGTATTTATGCCTGAACAAACCTCCCTGTAGGATAAGGCGAGCAGCAGCTACTCAGCTCTTTGAGGGAAAAGAACTTTTAACAAGTGGTGGTTTTAGCTACTGAAACATCTTACGGTATGTTGGTACTGACATTCTTTAGAATGTCCTAGCATGAAGACAGCTACATTATGCTATAGATTAAGCAAGAAAATGTCCTCGAGCAAAATACAGTAGTAAACCTGCAGTTTTATTCAAACGCTCCCAACTATGCTTATTCTGTCACAGAGTTGTTTAGATCTTGGGGACAAAGCACCACCATCTCAGCTGAAGACAGCATCCCTTGCCTTGAGCATCTCTGAGCACAGTGGCTACAGATCAGTTAAGCGAGGCTGTATTCAGACCGTTGGTTTTCATCTGCAAAATTCTAAGCAATTGTCCAATGCAAAGATAATGAACCTTAGAACACCACATTGGAAGGGACCTCAAGGATCATCTGGTCCAACTCTCATGGCAAAAGCACCATTCCTTCTTTTCAACCCACAACGAATGCATCGAAATGAAGGCTTAGTACTTCCAAGGGACAAAAGTTCAGTGTTAATATAGGGAGTCAGCACCAAGCAACATCCTTTTCTTTGGTTAACTGGGCTGACAAAACTTATTCTGCCTATAAAGGCAAACGATTTGCTGTCTAGAAGTGTTAGCCTACAACACTGATCTGAATCTTACGGGATGAGTAACTGGTATTTTTCAAGTTCTGTGGAAGGTGATATGAGGTATAAAAGCTGTTAACACAAAAAAAAAAAAAAAAACAACAAAACACTGTGCTCTAACATTAAAATGCTACTACAACCACATATTATACCTGGTTGGTTTGTGTGCTTTGGAAAATATTTGCTGCCTGCCAGCAATTGGCAGGGGGCTGTGAAGTATCTTCGCCAATTGCTCGGCTGTCTTTAGCTTAAGGAAAGGCACAAACAGCATTTTATTCTGAAACAGAACCAAGATGTTGGGGAAAAGGCAAGAGGGATCAGTGCACATCTTATAGCTATAGCAGAGCTATGAGAAGACAGACTATCCTACAATCATCCTGCGGTTATAGCTTCTGGGAAATGTATATAAAAGTGCAAAAGCCAGCTCCTCAAACTAGTATAAAAGAGCTAGTATAAGAACATTGCTAGAACTTGGAACAATTTTAGCAACAATTCCATACTAGCTTTACTCCTGGGCTTTAGCAAAAGCAGCATATTACATTGCCATTTCAGAGAGCTGCTCCTAATCCCATGGTATTAATGACTGAGGTATGGTCAGGTCCGGACTCTGATGGATAATTGATTTGTTCTTGGTGGGAAGCTATACATAAGGAAAAAAGCATGGGATTTGCGATACGTATTGTTCTCTAGCTCTTTCCCTTCTGCCAGTACTTCAAGGCACTGTAAGTAGCAAAAGAGATACTGGTATGGTTAAGCAACATGTTGCAGTGAATACACAGCCAGCCTCAGAGAATGAGATGGCAACACATTTTGAATCCATATCATTGGAAGAGATGATTCAATGAGTCAGTAGCAATTGGTGCATTCGGCACTATACCAATGCTCCTGGCCAAACTTCCATCACAACACATAAAACAGAGACTTCTTCACCTATCTTGATTGAGAAACACCGCTTTTCCATTTGATATCTTAAAATAAATGTACTTTTAATGCCTATACAGCTTCCAAGTTTGCAACATTAGCAATTACAAAACTCCTGAGGCGGTATGATTTAAGAATATGACATGAAACGAAGTATCTTCAACAGAAAGCCAGAGCAGGGTAAACAGAGTGCTGGCACGTTGTGCCCAGCATTCTGCTACTAGAGCTGCTGCACGACGTCAGGGTCCTCCTCGCTCTGGAGTAGAATGATCAAGTGTCTTCAATTTACAAGTAAACATCGCAGCTGATGGATATACATATGTTAAAGTTAGTAGAAGGAAGAAGTCAAGGTGACAAAAAAAGACTTCTAGGTACCCAAGAGGCACTTTGGGGATGTTTCAGGTAACAAATCAATGGAAGTCCTCAATCTTTAAGGTCCCCTTTTGCTGGCTACTTCCCATCCAGGTGTTGGTTGCAAACAAGAAACAAAAAGTATGGGAGATGCAATTGCTTGCATTTGCAGATTGCCTAAAAAAGCCTCATCAGGACTTTTTTATAGCACAGATAACTCTCTATATAACCACTGAAAAGAAAATCCTAAGAGGCTTAAAGCCATTTGCTTGTTTATCCATAGCTTTCTGGACTTGGGCCTTCAATATTGAAGGACACTGAATGCTGCTTAGTCAGACTAGCAGGGGATGCTTTCATTCTACAAGCGAAAGCAAGAAGTTCCCACGGATCCCGGTGTGAAACCTGACAAACATCTGGTTTAGTTACCTACTTCACTTTCAGTAGATACGGAAAGAAGCCTGTTCTTGCAAATTTCATTTGAGGAACGTGAATGAACACTGAGGTACAGTTTCAATGATGAAAATTTTAGCTGTGTAGGGAGATAAGCTCGATACTTCATTAATTAGTACTGCAGTAATTAATGGGCAACATTATTTCTGTTATTCTAAGGAATATGTATTTGATATAAGCATCACAATCAGAATAGAATCAAATGCAAACCAACCAGGAATGCAAAGAAAATTTGGGGTTTTTTTTAATTAAAAGAAAATAATCACTTCCCCTTTATTCCTGAAAAGTCTAATTACTTAAATTCAACAATTAGAAATTGTAAGAGTTCAGACTTCCACATGAATGATTCACCAGTATCTCCACATAATACAGCAAATTCCCACAGCAGACAGTGATCAGTAGTACAAGAGTAATTTAGCTCTTTCTAGTCAGCCTTTCACCCTTAACATGATAAAAATGTGTGAAATCATTAATTAACATTGTAAGAAAGAATTTTGAGTTGAAATAATTCCCAATTTTGCTTCTCAAAGTATATACCTTCCTTATATCGCCTTCTGCTTCTATTCAGGATCTTTAGAACAGCTAAATGGAAAAACCTTGCAAATGTTAATTTGTTGTAGAGATAGCATTTCAGGATTCTGACCTGATGATGTGAAACTCCTAACATTCAGGAGAAAATGGGTCTCATTTACTTACCAACTGTCTCAATTTCATTTGTCACGTAAAAGGAGACCTATAGCTCCAATAAGTAATTATAGATCAAGCACTGCATTTATAACCCTGTTATCTGAAAATATGCCAGCCTATCAAAACAGGGTTTTTTAAAAAGTTAATTCCTTCTGTGATGGCTGTTCCTTAAAAACAAATTTCTCTTTTACTCAATGCTAGGATCAGAATTCAGTGAAGTTGGTAATTATAGTTGATTCTTCGTTATCTCTCTAGCTACTTCCTAGATTTTACTTCCTCTTATGGGGGTGCTAGATCAAAATCTCTGGCTACAGCTACAGAATGTAGGTAGAAATAAGAACAAAGGTAATTTTCAATTCTGCTTCACGTATCGCACAGACATGGAAATTACAGATAAGACAGACATCCATTTTCCCAGTATTGTAGAGCAATCATCATGGCATTTATTTGCCAAATACCAGGTTCCCCAGAAGACAGACTTACCTCTCTCTAAGCTTTAAAAACAGCAGATATATTAAAGGTGCTAGCATTACTACAGCCATTCCTGTCTTACTAGAACATCCATTTACACTCCAAAAAATATTTGTAAGGCTTTCCTGTCTCCCCATTTGGGAAGCACAATTTATTGCTGAAATCAATTAAATGGGAGAGTCCTAGCACAGAGTTAGATGGACAGGCACATCCACTGAGCTGGTTTTATACGGAGTTCATTTTGATAGGTCTGTAACTGGTGCAGGTGCTTTGATCTACTTGTATAGAGGACTAAAGACAGGGAGAACATTACTGTCACAGGTAAAACAGACTCAACTTGGGAAAAAATAATTTATTGCCAATTAAAATATTTGGATACTGGGAAACAAAAATACGAACTGGGCAGCACCCCCCTTACCTCTTCCTACAGAGGCCACCCCCGCAGTCCCCCCTGCCACCACTACCAAACCCATGCCACATATAGCCAATACACAGACCTCTTCACAGCAAGGCAACAGACAGTATTGGAAGCTGGCATGCCTGGCTACAGCACAAGCCAGCGAGCAGACACATCACGTACACAGGGGACAGCAAAAATCCATCAAAGCTTCCACAGAGCACAAAGCAGTTCCTTATCCAGGTATGTTCCAAGTGTCTGCTCAGCCCAGTCAGCAGCTGGCAGGCACCTGAGGATAAGTTCCTGTGCAGATGCTACACTTGCATCACCTTAGCTCTATTTACACTTAGATTTCACACACAGAAACAGAAATTACAATATAAACAAACATTTCTAGTGAATAAAGCCACGCAATGAAAAAGACAGCTTTTAGCTGAACTGCAGTTAAAGATCTGATATGGTTGTAACCACGGAAGTCTTGCTGCACTGTAGTTAATTCCCACAGTGAACACAATGACGCTCTCATAGTAAAGAGCAGCAGATCGGTGCTGTCCTACATAGTTGGTGTTAATTTCTGCTAATCAAGTCTCAGAAATCATGGCTAATTATCCACACAGAGATCAAGCCAGCATTAAATTTGATCTAGCTCCCACACTTCTGTAACCCATAGCTTTGTTAGAAAAGGGCAGAGTAAGATACAAAACTAGCCCAGATAGCAATAATCATGGCTCAGGTTAGGAGAAGTGATAGTAATAAGGGTGATTCAAAAGGCTTTGTTCACCCCAGTTCTCGGCCAGGGGACGGTCTGACTCACCAGTTCCCTTCCCAGTCCAGCCATATGGCAAAAAATATATTCCACCACATGCTATCAAAGTACTAGAAATGCTATAATTACAAAATTAGAAGTACTCAAGCTATTGTACTTTATGATTATGGTTGAAAACACCTCAATTTTAAAAACTTAAAATTCAGACAAAAAAAGAGCAGGTTGAATTAAGAACAGCAAGTATCACATCCTAAGGAAATCATTAACTGTTAAGTGAACCATGTGCTATTTTTGTTATTTAAAATACTGATTAGGTTAATTATGCTCAGAGGGAATTGGGTCTACAGGATTAAATAAAATATTTTCAGAGGCAGTTTGCTGAACAGAAAAGCTGCTGTCCCCCATTTAAACAGTACAAGATATCTATTTGAACATCTTATGAATATCAGTGTTTTAAAAAGCTCATCCTTTGGTGTCTGTTATTGGGCTAATAGTGTGGCTTGTATTTCCCTTTTGACCTTAGTGATATGTTCGTGTTAAAAAGTGTACAGCTATACCAAAAGATGTTACAATTTAACTACCTTCTGTTTTACAATGATTATCTTAAAGCAAGACTTTTCCGTCAAAACTTCAGCATCTGTTTGTCATCCATTGCTCTCAAAGCCAAGACTACAATTTCTTCTGGGTAAAGAGCAACCATATTACTAGCAGGCAGAGACTGGTTTTAAAAAGGAAACATTTATTAACTCACACTATACAAGATAAAAACTCTCTGCAGACTTGCTCTGCCAAGACAGGCAGAGGAAGCCCACCACGTACAGCAGGTTGGACACCCCCACCCTCCCTCAACACTACATGCAGCACAAGCAGCAACTGCGAGAGAACTTCAGATACCATCCCACTGTGAGGCAGAAAATTCATTACAGGTGCTAACAGTAAATTACTGCCAAAGACTAGAAACTACACAGCTAAAAGCTGACTCTACCAAAAAGAAGGCAGTTCATTAGCATCTATTTTCCCCATTGGTCCCTGTGGCTATGATCTCTCTGGGATGACACAGGGCCATCTTGCCAGGCGAGTGATGTCTTCCCCAGGATACCCGCAGCGTGCAGCTGTGATGGCAGTCCCCAGCCAGAAGGAATGCACACCATACTGCTCCGGGCGCAGTCCCAGCAGCCGCAGGGCCCGTCGGAGAACAGTCAGGAACTCCTTCTTCATTACAGTTGTATTATCCGAGTGCATAAAGAGCGGCCCTTCCAGGTGTGAACGAACTGTCATGTAGCTCCGGAGGGCCAGAACAGGGCACACCCATGGCTCTCCAGACAGCCCAAGGGTTATGACATGTCTCTCCTGACCCACAGGAGAGTTAGGTAGACAAATCACTGCTCTCCTCTCCATCAGCTGGAGGTCACTCAGGTACAGCAGCTCAGGCTGCTGTACATCATGGTGCTTTGCCACCATCTCTCCTATTCGAAGTGCCCCAAAAAAAGCTACAGTAAATAATGCATGGAAGAGTAAGCATTCATAATGAGTTATGCATACAGACTCCAGAGCTCCTAGAAGAGATCGCAAGACCTCAATTGTTATAGGCAAGTATTTATCCCTCAGGATGCCTGCTCGACGTTTCAACCCCATCACCATGCAATGGGTTATAGGGTCTACCAGAGGATCAGAGTTACCAGTCAATTTCGATAAATAAGACAGTGCTGCCACATACATCAGTGTCTTTGAAGAGGAATAAAGAGATTCCTCAGTCAAGAACCCTCTAACTTGCTCCTCTGGAATTGGCCAGACTGCAGGCATTCCCGCACTTTTCCTAAAGAGAAGGAATTTCTTCAGTCCTTCGAGGTAGGCTTGCCAAAGCCTACTATCCCCTGAGCATTCCAACAACGACAAAGTCTTCAGAGGCCAAGGTCCCAAAGAGTGTTTCCGAGGACAACTAAACTCCCTTCCTACAAGAGAGGATCCACATTAGCACAAGTATGCCACTCGGAGCAATAAAGATAGCATTCCTCAGTGCAATATACCCCTAGACAATGCTCTGCTAGTTTATTTAACTCAAGATAATTCACACATTTCTACACCAAGAGTTGTTAAAGAGCTGAGATATTTTTCAAACAAGAAACAAGAAGAAACACACCAGGCCCATTTCAGGCAACAGATCTGGTAACACTGGGAATTTACAAGTTTGTGGAGTACTAACAGAGAAGACAAGTAAAAAAAGCACGTTTAAACCTTCTAGCACGGCTTACACAGATTATGACTGCAAAGGGCACAGAGCACACGCCCACCAGAAGGCGGCACGTTTCACAGCCCAGGAAGGTGAACTCCCTCGAGGCCTCCAAAAGCTCTGGCCTCGCACAAGAACTCGAGCCCAACCAAGGAAACGCTGCCCGGCAAGAGCCGTGGCTACCAGCGATCCGCTCGCCCCCCGCCCGCAGCCAGAGGCCACCCCCCGGCCACAGCGGGGCTGACGCCAAGCCACCACCACCGCACGTGCTGGCAGCCCCACCGCAGAGCACGGTCCGTACTTACTAGCCGCCGCACCGCGCTCCTCGCACCACCGGGAGCCCCCGCGCTGCGCCGCCGCCGCGGTCCTACACGCTGCTTCTCGGCTGCCATGCAAGAAGGTGGCTGGTTGCCAAGCGAGGCCCAGCTCCAGCCACTCCATACCCGGCTCCTGGGTCAGCAGCGTCAGCATCTCCCAGAAGGGAGAGGCGGCAAGCCCGGCTGAAGGATGGCAGGACATGACCGGAAGACCAGCACCGCTCTCACTCACCCGCCGCCACACAGCAGAACTCTTACAGTGGCGCGCGCCCCCCTCCCCGGGCCTTTTTATAGCCGCGGAGCCGCTCGCAACGCCCTCCTCCGATTGGGTGCTGGGAGCGGCCGCGGTGATATGAAGCGCTGCCATTGGCTGCTCGCTCGAGGCCGCGCCCCTCCCAGCGCGGCGGCCGGCGGGGAGCGGCGGCGGGTGTGAAGCGGCCGATAGCGAGGGGCGAAGCCGGGCCCGGCCTGCGAGCCGGAGGGCGTGAAGCTTACAGGCGTTTCTCACGCTGTCTTCTGCCGCAACCTGAGATAGGGACGGGTTTACTGATAAGGTGAAAATGAGAGAGGAGTACCTGCCGTTACCTACCTATTGTTCTCCTAGCTGAGTCCACACAGCGGAGGCGCACCCGCGGGCACACCCTCTGTCACCGCCGGCTCCTCCTTAGCCCCCAATTTTGCAGCACAACGAAGGCGATAACGGGTCGTTGTAGCTCCAGGCGGTGAAATCCCATCCTCCGGGGCGTTTCCCGCCCCGGGCCGGTGAGCGGCCCCGGCGGGGGTGGCAGGGCGGGGGGACACCGCGGAGGCACCTTCCCTCAGGCACCGACTCCGCCGCCGGGCGGGGCGGGGCGCAGAGCCTCGCGGCTCGTTCCGCGATTGGGTAAGAGTGCGGCGGGGGCGCGCGAGGGACGTTTCGATTGGTTGGAATCAAGGGCCAGTCTATAAAAGGGCAGCACGGACACACTGCTGAGGAGCTGCTGCTTCGCACAGTGGGTTCTGCAGGTGCCATTTTGTTGGTGATGCAGCGCGGTGCGGTGGAGCCGCCCTCTGCCCCTTCACCCTTCTGGGCCCTGCTGGCGCTATTGCGGCGGGAGCCCGGTATGGGGTGGCTGCCGCGTGGTCTGGATGGCTGCGCTGGATTGTGGGTTCCTAGTGGAGCAGAAGCTGGTAGTGGGGAAGGAGCTGGTGAGCGTGGCCCTGCGGGGTCAGCCAACTGTG